>STHB01000011.1:856615-987603 GCA_018908115.1 Anopheles rivulorum
ATGCTCCATCTCCTGATGTTATGCTCTCCCGAGTAATATTGTCCGAAGGCGAAGGTAGAATCGAAAAAGTTTGAGTTTTTCAGTCGAGTGATTTTTGGATGTTTGAGTTTCTATCCGCAAGCAGGATAATCCTTCTCATGCGGTAAGATTTTGTTAAGGTACATCGGGGAAAAAAGGGAAAACTTTCCACCCGCGATTTCTGGCGTTTAGGTGGAGGAGGGTGATGTATGCTTTGTCTTTGGTTGACTAGTTTTTGACGAGTGGCTCGGGTGAAACTCAACTGTGGACGACTTAAGTAACTTTCATTCTTCGGAGGATGAGTACTGTTGCATAAGTCGACGAGTGAAATAAGTTACTGTTTTGGAGAGTCAATGTTTGCGATGTTCTATTTATCTTATCGTTCAGTTTTATTTTCAAAATTCCACCAAGGAAGAAATTAACTGACACGATAAGCTCGACAGAATAAATAGAAAATTCTTTGAAAACAAATACAAAAAACTACCTATGCTGAACAAGCACGAGAATACTATAAATCGATCGAATAAAACACAAATCGCGATCCATTGTGGTCACAACCATGAACAACCATCTTGTGCCGTATAACGAGCTCTACCCATTGCACAAAGGCATTCCTTTGCAGGAAGTTCCTTATCGGCGGAAAACCCGAAAATTCCTTTCTAGTTGAAGTTTGTTGGCAAGAAAAAAGACAAGAAAAAGAACACAGATTCTTTGGCATTCGTCTCCCGAATCGGAAATGAAATCCAATCACAGCGACAGACGGTGCGCACCCCAGACGATGACGGCAAACGGTATGATTGTAGTAATTCAATTCCAATCGGAAAACAGCGAAAGTCAACCGGGTCCGGTACAGGGCAGAGCACAGAAAGAGACGCAAAAATCGATTCACAACTGGGCAAAGGGTCACTGTTTGTTAGTGGTATCGTTTGGACGTTGTGGCGGTTTTATTTTTTGCGTGACAAGCTCATCGCGATAAGATTATTTTGCAGAGCTCGTTTGATACATTGCTTCTGGTCACTGAGCAGCAGTTAACGAAGTAAATTGAGTTGATTACTACAGACATTTGACACAGTCGCATTGTGTTTTAGTGTGGACAAATGCAAGAAACGGAGGAATGTTTTAATGTTTGGAATAGAAACGATCATACAACAGTAAGCCTTCTAACATGTATTCCTAATTACAGACATGTGTACATTTATGTACAAAAACAAAATTTAATTATTCAGTCTCTGGTTACTAACAGCGTCACAATTAGTGCTTTGTTATCCAAATGGTAACTTTCCAAAACTTGACCTAATCCCTCCTTTGGTGTGTATGACATCCGTAAATGAAGTTAATTTCCTTTCACCTTTCGGAAAAATAAGGTCAAACACGAACTGGAACAGGTAATCCTTGCCATATCCGACACAAAAACCAACCCAAACCCGGAGCACCAATGGTTTCACTTGGGAAATAGATGCCTTGTCACCTGTCGGCATCTGCTGACATAATGACCTGTCACAGCCTCTAGAATCGTTCTGCTTCGTTCCGCAGAGAATATTTCATGATCCGAATGCTTGCAGCATGATAATCAAACGCGTATTCCATCACACGAGAGGTCATCATTCTTTCGCATAATGCTTGCCCGTTGAGCAGGAAACTCTTTGCTCCAGGGGGTTGGGTTCATCATGTCCTTCGTCTCACCTACAGCAGACATAATTCATTCGATTATTATCAACGCTCATTTTCATTTGTAATGAGTTGGGGAGTCGTGCTTTTCTCGCGAAAATGCGCGATGCAACACGTCACGCGGTTGCCCGGCTCTGCGGAAAAGATGAATCGGAAATGAATCATTCATCGTCGAAAGATGGACAGGTGCTACGGATTGTCGAGATCTGTCATCAGCATCGGTGAGTGAAATGCAGTTAGCATCGCTTTATGCCATTTTGAACGCTCCGGGTGGATGATGTTTATGTTAACAAGAGTGTCTATCCAGGGTGAGGAGAAAATAAATGCAATTGATCTGCACGTTCGGTACGTGTTCTATGGAAAAGTGATGTTGATTCGTTTGCTTACTTAAGGCAAGACAATTTCGCACGACGGGTGACTTTAAGGAAGGGATTGGGGAACATTAGAGCTGGATTTCCATTAGATGGACTGATTGACTGCAGAAAGGGTAGTGTGGATGTTCGTTAGGCAGGAACAATTTTCAATCAATTTTAAACGAGTCTCGTGGGAGAAATTTTGCTCGTTGTTCCAAAACTATTGATCTGTCATTGGTAGTCTAATGTTAGAATATGAATTAATTAAATTGCTTTGAATTGATGTGCTTAAATCAAAATATTCTACGAACTGTTTGGATAATATTCATCCTAAATCATATCATCGGTTTTTAAAATAATGTTGCTTTTTTGTAAATTAAGTTGAACAATATTTAGAACATTGTTTAGTAGTAATTCCATTAGTTTGGATTTGTAACGTCAAAAAAACCGTTCTTCATATTTTATTGTATAACTTTAAATAAATCACCGTTTTGATTTAACTACAAAGGGAAATATAGTTGTGCATTCCTGTTCTTCGTCTCTTACTACGATTGATTCAAATTGAATTTGTTTCCCTTCCATACCGATTGCCTGCTGGTGGCGTAGTGATTTGCAAATTGTCATGCCCTTCGTTGCAAGAAACGCACCCAAAGCTAGGAAAAGCCGGTCGACATTGAAAGGAAAGAGCCCTACCAAAACTTGCAAAACAGTTCAATTCAATTCGATTTAAGTTGATTCAATTGTCAAAATGTCGTGCAAGAAAGGAACAAAAAAAAAAAAGATCGATGCGAAGTGGTATCGCGAAGTACGGTGAAACGAGAAAGTGAGCAAGATCGAAGAACTTTGCAGCAAAAATAGGCTTTTTGGAACTAGATTTGTGTGTGGACATGTGTGTCTTTGTCATGGATGGGGTTGACTGGGATCCCATACTTTTCAATACATTTTTTTGCCGAAAAGAAAAGCTCCATCAGCGTGGAGCCATAACAATAATGGACAGCACAAAATGGTGACTACTATCCGAAACTTTGCCATTTTATATTTTGTATCCCGTTGCAAATGTGATCACGTGAGCTGTATACCTTCGTGTTGAAAAAAGAGATTTTCCTTTCTTTGTACTTTCTGTTTCGGAAAGCATACAGCTTCGTGTGGTGTATGGTCATGCTTCTCTACCACATGATAGAGCGGCATGGAAATATATTTAAATCTAATTTAAAACATGTAAATAAATCTTGTTTTCCCATTTTGCAAGCATCGCACACCGGCGCATTTGCTGCAGCGTTGCAGGACAAATCGCTAAAAGCTGTCGTTCGTTTGCTGTCGTGTATGCATACTCAAGCTTTGCGAAGGTTGCTTACGTTGCACACCACTAAGCGCTGCGTTGTTGTGCTGAGTGCATCTCAATCTTGGGAGGGGTTTTGTCCGCCCGGCAACGTATGCAGTCCTACGTCCATTTCCAATAGGCAAATGGTAGTGGCAGGATGTAGCAACGACCAGTAGACAATATTTTGTACAGTCGTTTCACAGCAATGGCCAACAAGAGCGGCTGCTTCCTTTTTATTTGCCAACCTATTTGCTTAACTGATTGTGCCGAGTGTTTCTTCGTATCGAATCCGTGCGTTTCCAACGAAAGATGCTGTCCTGTCGGTGTCGGAATGGACCAGTGTTTTGCTGTGTTAGCACAGTAATGATTCTAAAACACTCCATCGCCATTTCCCTGCGGTTGTTGATGGTGTTGTTTTTTGTTTGGATAGCAAGGGCTTTCTCACAACAATAAGCGACAACCAGGCAAAAGACACTAGAAAATATGTTTGCCTGTTCCCGATAGCAGCACTTCCCTGATGCTCAGAAGTAGTTTGTTGTCTGGCTGAATTATGATACAGCGCTTTAAATATGATAAAAGTTTGAAAACATAAAATATTAAATATAAACTTCAGGAGCCATTATACATTTGAAACACTCAAATAAGATAAAATGTGATGTTCTTTAATGGTCGTTTTTGCACGTTTGGTAGCTTGGTGCGAAAAAACTCGTTCGACTAACTGAGCGATTTTGCCTGGTACTCGAGACAAGAACACACTTACTGCAAACAAATTTTAATATTTTTCCCTATTGTCAACAGCAAATATCAATCAACGGCACTATACCAGCAAAAAAAAAACAAACGCAATCTTTTCCAGCACGTTTTTGAATAATAGCAATTTCAGATGCATCAATCTCCATTTCTTTATGTCACCAACACCGACATACCTGGTGGAAGATTCATCTATTATCAATTTGACGTGCACAAATTTCACATCCACGCTACGTATTTTACTGCTAGATAAATGACAGCGCTTCGCTTTACCGGTGCCGTGACCAGGATCCTTACCGGTTTTGAGCGGTATTTCGAAACGAAGGTTGCGACAGCTCATCTGAAGCATTTGGTTTTTGTTGTTGTTGTTGGAATTCTTTATCTAGCTGTTTCGAAGGCAACGAGATGGCAGAGCGAAGTCCCATCGTCAGCAAAAGCGTAGATTGACGATGTTGGATGGTGTCGAATAAGAAACGCGAAAGGAATACTTCTTTGGTGGAAAGTTTACTCATATCGGCGTTGGGAAGCGCTCGTATAAAGAGGACATCCGGGAAAAGGGTGTTTTTATCATCGGTTCTGGAAACGAAACGTTCTGGATAGGTGAGTATAGGGCAACATGCACATACGCAGCGTTAGAACAATTGAAGTACTAAGGGTCGAAAAAAGTGCCTTTTCCACTTTCTTGAAGCTTTCAGCGCCGTTCTCCGTTGCACTAGGAGACAAAAACAACCAGCTGAGTAAACTTACAAGAAAGACGTCCCTTACCATGAACGATGCCGGGACATCAGGTAATGTTCCAGCTTCGGTAGAAAGTAAAATAAAAATGTTACAATAAAAAGCACCCAATGTGCGACCGGTTAGTGGCACCCCCGAGAGAATGGGTGGGTTATGTTTTAAACCACCCGGAAGTAAGAGCGGAACCAGGCACCTGAAAGCCAGAAGGGGGTTTAAAAGGCTCAGTGGGTAGAAAACTTCTTCCACCCATTTAACCTCGATGCCAGGTGGGTGGTTATTGCCTCTGCTTTCTAGTGTGTATTTTTGTATGCTTGTTTTCTTCAATTCCTACAGCTTGTTAAACTTTCAGCTTCGTAGCTCTTTCCTTACAAACCCCGACTCAACCACGGCGAGATTTTCATTCGACAAAACGGTTTTTATGACTTCGTTCCCAAACGAGTATTAAACGACAGAGAAAAAACACATACACACAAAACTCCTCCTTGGCAGCATTATCGTAAAGAGTCTTCGGCTTCCGGTAAGCCGTGGTCATTGCAATGAATTTTCATGAGAAAGCAGGGCAAGCGTTAAGTAAATAAGCCATTTTTATTGAAATCTGCCCAACTTTTGCGCTTATTTCTTTCATTTCTGCTTTAGCATTGAAATAATCATTTCAGAAAACGGTTTGAAGGACATTAAATAATGGCACCACATAAAATCCATTCCAGCGGCAACAGGTACAACATTGGAAAAAATGTCAAAAATCATAAAATGAATTGTTGCATGTATTCAACGAAGAACTTATTATTTGTGGCAATGAAATTCTTAAAACATATCAATCAATTGTACATAAACTACATGAAATACGCATACACTTACAAAAAATCCCTAAACATAACTTTGGAATTTTAACATTCAACGGAAAAGTATGATATCCTACGACAAACTTCATCAATGTTATCAGAAAACAATGTTTCTTTAATGGCATACCTGAAATTGCTTTCAGAACATTTAGAAACAGATTTCAATACTCGGATCAAATCAAGGAACCATAGGAAGTCAACATAAATGAAACGACATATCCGCCGAACTATCACCGAATCTCACTTTCACTCGAGGAGACACAATTTTAATTATTCTCGTAGAGATTTTTGCAGGCACATCTGACTATCTTTGGAAAATACTTCATCCACTTCTTCATCATCTAACTGAAGTGTTTTTTTGCTTGTTAATATACAAACAGAATCATCCTACCTTACATTTTCTACTCTATTCGTTTTCGCACCACTCCGGAAATGGCACTTGAAAAACGAAAACAAAATAGCAAGCAAATCAAATCCGGTCCACAAAAAACATACACATAACGGACCTTTCAGAACCCATGAAAAGTCTCTTCTTGGACCGCAAGTAAATGGAAATGCCAACTGAAAAAAGGGACGTTTGTTGAATCCGGTGCGGAAGTGGGCTATGAATGGAATGAAAGATCCAGTAAAGGCTGCTCCGCCGTTCCTCGTGGTCTTGTGGCAAAGTTGACCACCAGCGAGATGGGTAGAGAAAGGTTAAAGAAATGAAAAGATTTCTTCATCGATGGCTTGCGGTGTACTGGGAATTTAGCATATGGTGAATTTAATGGTGAGTTTCATGTTGCCGAAAAAAATGTTGTTTCATTTTTCGGCAATGAAGGATCACTAATTCCTGGAATGATGTGTCATCCATCGGTATTTGTTTGGCTACGCATTGCTAGTATAGAAGGCAAAAGTAAATTTATTGAAATAAATAAACAATAATCTTAAAAGAAAAAGTGCTTTGAAATGTTATTCCAAGTAATATATTTATAGATTGCAAAATAGTTTGAAATAATCAGAAACTCACTGTTCTGCTAAATAATTACACCGTGCTTATTGTCCCACTACTAGCAAATACACTACATCCAAAGTAAGTTCAAAAGAACACATTGACAGAGAGGGCATGTCGTTGGAAAAGAATGCAACATGCCAAAGAAAAGCATGCCAGCCATCGTATCTCTAATTTGGTTTCGTGTTTGCATTTTTGGTTTCGGTCTCCACCCTTCGGACCAATCCAACGGTGCGCATTTTTTCTAGCTCCACTGGGAACTGGAGCCAGTGGTTTTTGGTTTGAATGTTATACGAGGTGGAAAGAAAATGACAATGTCATTTGTCATAAATACGGGTAAGCAACAATATGATGGCAAAAGAAGAAATAAAAAACGGGCACAAGTAAAAGCGTACTAGTCCCAGTGGACGGTTTTGTGGTTTTGGAAAATGGATGATTCCATTTAAAAGATAACGATGCTGGCAAAACCGGAGTGAAAGCGAAACCGTTTTGTCGTCTGTTGGGATTTTTCCTTCCGCCATATCGTTTTCTCGTCCAGTAGATACACAGCAAGAAGGTACGCGTTCGTTTTGTTGAATTTTCCCAGTGTAGCAGCATGTCGCACCAGAGAAAGGTTGAATAAAAGATAAAAAAGGCAACATATCCTTTCCAACAGCTCATCAGTGGCACACCATCCAGAGTGCAAATGAAAATGACCCTTCGGGGACAGGAGTGAATGTAGTTTTCACACACCAGCGTGAAGCGTGTGCGGTTGTGTCACTTTGGCACTAAACTAATGACTAACAAATTTTATTACCCATCCATCTGTCCATTTGCTTCGACTTTATGTGGTTTCGCAATTACGAAGTTCGGATTTGAGACAAGTAGACACAAATGGTGGAAAAATTTTCCACACGTTTGCCATACTTAGCGAATGTGGCTGTTAATCTTTCATCTCAAACAGAAAGCACCATTAACCATGGTAAAAGAGTTCATAAAGCAATTGACAACACCAGCGGGAACGCTTGGTTTTAAAACGGCATGTCGGAAATGAGACAGAAATGAAAAAAGAGCAAAGAACATGAAAGACATCATAATCTGTGAAGAAAATGAAGGAATTATGAGACTCCGGAGCGGAAAACACTACGCGGTTTGGTACTAAAACGAATTGCGAATTGTAAGGGCGTGCGAATGAAAACTGTCAGGGAATATGGATCTTGGACACGATCAGGTTTATGTGTGCAGTGTTGGAACTTGTGACAGTCGATCAAAGGATGGTTTACCGCCGCCAGAGCAAAACAAGTTTCTACTGCAGAGTGCACAAGATGCACTGACCCGAATGGGTGGTCGTCGTGTAATTCCAGTACGAGTCAAGATGGATTGCTAAGAATAGAAATCGGATTATATTACAGCTTCCGGCATTTTAGAAGTCTGAAAGTAAGTAGTATTATGAATTGAAGTGCAAATTTAAAGTTAATGATACAAAGATGAACAATTTATCCAAAGTAAAATATTTTACTTTAATTATTAATATTACATTGCTCGAAACTTAACCTTCAATTGAAATTGTTTAAAAATTATAAAAAAAAAATCTTCACTTCACTTGCACAAACAATCACCCTGAAACTTTCCACTTAATCTGGCACAAATTTGCACCAACGCCCCAGAGCACGTGCATTTTTCAAGTCATTCCAACCTAACGGGTCGCTACTGCAACAATAACACCAAAAAAGCCCAACCCATCATCACCCGGAAATCCGTTTTTTGTACATCCAATAGCCGGAAAAGTCGGTACAATTGAAATTGATACGGCTTAATTTGGCACGCGCTGGGCCTCGGTTAAAAAGGATGGCCTACGAATCGTAAGGGACCATCCCACACTGGGAAATTGATCGTTTCTTTTTTTTTCTATTTCCAGGGTTTACCGACAGTTTGTTGCGAACGCGTTCTGGGTCCCCGTACGCTCAAATATGGTCCCGTGTGAGGGGTTAATAGTAAAAGGTGGATTTTATTTCTATTTTGTCTACTTTCCCCGTATTCGGATCGTTCAATCCCAGCAAATGCACCATGCATCAATGCATGAATGTAGTACGGTTCAGTTGCACTTCCACATGGTTACTTTTTCAGGGTGAGCTAGTATTTCATGCTTTTACGAACCAAGACAGGGAATTGATTCAATTTAAACTAATCCCCGAAACGCACTTTGTTGTTGGTGATAGGATTTTTGTTTTTTACAGTGACTCTTTTCCCTTTATTTTCCATCAGTTCTTGATTCTGTTGCATATCATCGGTCGTATCATTTTCAGCACAATCTGCGCTTCATAAAACATCGCACCAGATCCCTTTCCTATCGGGAATCCTTCATTTTATCCCGTCACGGGATTAGGTATGGGAAAAGCATGCTCGGTGGGAAAATAAATGCCATAAAAGTGACTATTTTCGCTTCTAGCGTAACCAGCCTTATAGTTCAACTTTGCAATTAATTCGTTCCACAGATCAATATCCGTCCAAGGGTTACGTTATCCTTACAGATCCTCCGATAAGAATAAAAGGAAGGCTGAAGACTGAAGATTGTTGAACCATGACATCATTCAATCGCGCATCAGAACAAGCAATTGGTGTCTCGCTAATCTTTTATTTCCCTTATGTCGTTAACTGCGAATGGGATTCTTCGCGATTAACATGGGATTTAATTCACGTGTTGCAATTTCATATCTACGGAATTGGTTGAGCATTATCTGTATCAAAGGGTGAAACTGTTTAATATTGTTCAAATGATGAATTTATTTTATCCTGTATCGTAAAAGTATAGTTACACACAACCTAAAACAATTGTACCAATTTTAAGCAAAATATGCAATAATTTCAAAAACACATTATAAAGTTTCTAATCAAATAAATTAAAACATCTCCTTTCTGTACCTTAAAATAAAGGAATTGAAATCTTAAAACAGCATTATTTATTTAAAAACTTCTACACCTCTTAAAACATTATTCAACATAACACAAATCAACAAGACCACTTGCAGCTGTTACAGCAGTTTGGGTTGATTTCAATTTGTACGAAGACATCAGAGCCGAGATTTTATGAGAACACAGACCCTTCCAGAAGATAGTTGAATTTTCACCGAACAGTCAACGTCGCCGGTGGTGTCAAAGGGTGTGCATGGGTTGCGATCGTGATGTCGTTGCCCCGTGCACGCGTATGCTTCTGTCACAACAGACGCGAACGGCGGTTGTGGATAAGAGGTACTATTTATTAATATTTTTCCCTGGAAAATCTAAATAAACTCTCCCTTTTTTGCTGGTTTGGTATCAATTTCGTTGCCAGTGTGTGCTCTTAATCTCAAATCGTGTCGTGCTGTGGACCCAAAGAACGAAGCAACAAAAGGGATTAAATTTGATTGTTATCTATTCGTCGGAATTCCTCGTATGGTACCCCTGAACCATACCAAATGTTCTTTTTTAACGAAAGAAAATTAAAAACAAATCCTCCTGTAACGTGTGTCATCGATTATACTGAAGCGTCAATGAGGGAATGTCTACACTTTTAACTTTGATTTAAACCATATGTTTTAGCAAAAAGTTTTCATCCCCGAAATAACCCAACAATTTAAAAAGGTGAGTTTGGTGATCTGATTGTATTTAAACAGCATCAACAACTCTTGAAAGGTAACTTCCGTAGAAACCTTCTAGCACACCAGTCATGTTCCACTAAGGTTCTCTCAGTTAGTCTTAACTACGAACTGCATGGTAGGGAGACCTTCAAGGCAAGTTAAAAAATCACTCATCCGAAAATAGGTTTAATGCACTAGATTTGAATAAATTAACCCTTCACGATGGGACGGAAAGTAACTCACGGGTGAAACTTGTAGCGCCGTATCCACGAAATTTACTCAAGGAGAACGGGTTTGCCGTCCTACAACCCAGCAGAAAGGATACAGATTTTTCTCCAAAAAACCTCTCACTAAAAGGTCTTCCTGGTGAGTGGGAAGAAAGCAGCCGAGGGAGTGGAGATCAAGGAGATCCTCGAGTCCCAAATTGACCCGATAATTGGCTTTCTTTGTCAACTCGCTTAACCAGAATACCGTCGAGTAAAGTAAAGCTTTCCGAGTTTCTTGGCCGGGCCGAAGAGGAGTAACTTTTGCACCCTTTTCCCAAAAGAAACTTTCTTNCGTCCTACAACCCAGCAGAAAGGATACAGATTTTTCTCCAAAAAACCTCTCACTAAAAGGTCTTCCTGGTGAGTGGGAAGAAAGCAGCCGAGGGAGTGGAGATCAAGGAGATCCTCGAGTCCCAAATTGACCCGATAATTGGCTTTCTTTGTCAACTCGCTTAACCAGAATACCGTCGAGTAAAGTAAAGCTTTCCGAGTTTCTTGGCCGGGCCGAAGAGGAGTAACTTTTGCACCCTTTTCCCAAAGGAAACTTTCTTGCCGACCATATCTGAAGGACTAAAAACTTAAGACACTCGTGGTACGAGTGTGTTTTGGTGAGATTTTAAATGTTTGAATATCGCAAACTTTGGACGGGACACGAATGCCAGGTGCTCGATTCTTAAGTCTCGAGAGATTCCCGAGCTTCATAGGATAAGGTATGGCCAACCACAAACTCAGAATGGAGGATTCAATGTGGTTCGTTTAAAGGT
The DNA here is from genome assembly GCA_018908115.1 of Anopheles rivulorum. NCBI lineage: Eukaryota > Metazoa > Arthropoda > Insecta > Diptera > Culicidae > Anopheles > Anopheles rivulorum. The sequence goes on from STHB01000011.1 coordinate 867,920, forward strand.
GTGTTGCTTTAAAATTTCAAGATACTACACCTTTGGCTGAATTAATGGAAACAACTTGGGACTTGCTGTAGGATGTAAGGTAGTGAGGGAAAAAATTAAGGTATAGAAGGTATGCTGCTCCATTAAGTCCAAAATGAAATGTATTATATCTCAATCCCCTAACATTAAGGGTGTCAGTTATGCTGATAATTTGTTTATCTCGCTTCTCGGTTTTGGAGCTAATGGGGTAGGAAAAGGGTGCGAGGTTTAAAGGTTTAAATTTCCCAAATGAACTATTAACGGCAAAGTCATTTCACTAGTTTCTAGTTAAGCAAGACTTCTTAGAGTAGCTCGGTTCGTTTTAAAGCCAAACTAACGTAACAAAATTTGTTAATTAGTATTGTTTTGTATATTAAAACACAGCATTACGAAACATCGTGTTTCATTCCATACAGGTGTTAAATGTGCTTTGTTTAGTAAAACAATCCTATGAGAAGGGACACCACACCATTTTAGCACAGTGTAAGAAGAGCGTGATGCAAAAGCAGAGACCCTTTTTTGAAAATAAAATCCCGGCTAGAAAGAAAACATCCCTCCAGTCGGGTAAAGATCCAACTAAGGCCTCTACAGGCATGAAGACCCCTTTTTTGTACCAGTTGAACTAGAAGCGGCCATCATCGGCGGCTTTATGGGTGGTGCTTTTGACGCGCTTTCATGTCCGGATGCGTAAATACTACGACCATTACAATGGGAAGGGGTTTGCTACGCTTTGAGTGAATTGAAAAACACCGAAAACAGCATGCGTAAGCAGCATTAGAAATGTACTCTTGCCCTTAGAAAAAGAAAAAAATCACATTTACTAAGCTTACAGAAAAAAAGAGTGAACCAAAAACCTTTTACCCTAGCTTTCCCCGAACAGAGAGTTTTCATGCGGGAAGGATACCACATGGATCACATCACACCTCAGCATGGGACAGGTACAGCGCACCTTGCCAGCAACAGTCTGACGATAAATAGCGCAACCATTTTTCCGCACAAAGAAACTCACATCATTTATTTTATATGCTCGAAAGCATTATGTTTATGATTTTCTTTCGACCATTTGTTTTCCGGGTTTTCTTTCTTTCCTTTTTTTCGCAGACTCCAGAAACACAAACCCGGAACCGCATGCCGTCGGATTGCTTTACGGTTTCGGAGGGGTGGAATGTTTCACTAACACGTCTATAGATGGTTCGCCGGTTTATTCTTACCGGTACAAATATCAAAGAGTTTGTTGGTGGCAGTTAAAAGAGTGACGCCTCACGAGCAAGAGCGGAAGATACTTAGGTCCCTTTTTCAAGCGAGACAAAATAAGTATTTTTTTATTCCTCCGAATTTTCACCATCGATACGTAAGCATTGTAATGCAAGCGAGCTGACGCAGAAAGGTGATAATACAAGGATATGTGTGGGAGTATTTTTAAAGATGTATTTGATGGGCAAGGATGAGGTGACTAATAGGTATTAGCGTAAGTATTGTGTAAGTGGTCGGAAATGGTTCCTTATGGTTAGAGAGATAAAATTTAGGCACTAACGAAAGGTACTAGAAATGCTTTAGTAACTTAACAAAAGTTGTTAAATAGTAAGTTCACAATGAACTTGTGTATGGGTTCGCTTAAAGGTATTATTCTATCACACGATTTCCATGGCCTACTTGTAATGAAAGTTAAGCAGGTTTATTCTCTAATATATTTATAAAAAATCAATCGACTGATAGGTGAAAAACCAGATCCGAGCAAAAATCACTTTTCCTCTTTAATCTGCTTCATGAGCGAGTACAGTACAGTTACGATTGGATTGGTAAAAAAGATACATCAAGATTTCACTACACATCTTTTTTATGTCGGTACAGCACTTTTTCTTAAAACCTCACACACCATTCGTGGGTTACCAGTTTTTCACACCAACCTTAGCAACCTTAACAAAAAAAACGGGGAAAATAAAAAACATTTGTAGGAAGCCAGTAGTGAGTAGCACCAAAAAAAGCTGCACCGCAAAGCGATAAAACGGCCAGCCTAACGAGCTGACANATTACGATTGGATTGGTAAAAAAGATACATCAAGATTTCACTACACATCTTTTTTATGTCGGTACAGCACTTTTTCTTAAAACCTCACACACCATTCGTGGGTTACCAGTTTTTCACACCAACCTTAGCAACCTTAACAAAAAAAACGGGGAAAATAAAAAACATTTGTAGGAAGCCAGTAGTGAGTAGCACCAAAAAAAGCTGCACCGCAAAGCGATAAAACGGCCAGCCTAACGAGCTGACAATTGAGAATGGAAACGTGTGCGATAGAATTCACCAGAGAGTAGCTTCTGCCAATGAAAGCAGTACCATCGCGTAGTAGTCCCAACAACCTTGCGGATTGGCAAATTTATTTCCCACAAAACGAGCTGGCAAAATGATGGTTGCAAAATGGAATTTCAAAAAAGTGCAGTAAAAGAGCATTCCTGGTATACAGCGAAAAAAACCATCCTTCCAGGCACGTTTGGTTTCGTGTAGTCTCTCACCACCCATCATGAACCGCCCTTTTCAAATCAACGGTTTTATGCGCTTTCGCCCGTCCCTCTTGGTGAAGGTAAACGTTCCTAGTATATCGGCATGGTGAAAAGCTGACCAACATTTGCGTAATTTTCTTCCGATCATACATTTCGCCTTTTGCAGAAGCGTTGAGAAGAAAAAAAAAAATGGACACTGGAGGTGAAAAGTTCGAACCAGAGGATGGCAAGATAGCGATCATATTTCATTCGGCACGCAATGAGTGTGTATGTGGAACTGCATACCTTCCAGGCGCACGGCCAGGATCGTTCGGTAACCGCGTAACGCCGAAAAACCAATCACCGTATCCGCGGATTCTGCGTGAGTTCCATCATAAAATGGAAAGGCTTTTATTGATCACCTTCGCTGGTTTCTCTCCATGACCTGGACCCGTTGCTGTACTGGAATCCAATAACAATCGGGCCCCGTATGGAGAAATTCTCTAAACCAACCATTGCGGCGCGTCCATTGTGATGAATGAAATTATATTGCATAGAGGGCAATCGAACCGTACGCCCATGCTTGCGAATGAAAAACGACTGGAAGCTCTTCACCGGCAGGCTGTTGCATTTGACGCACGTATTCCAACAGACCATCCGAAAGGGGAATTGTACACAGCCATTTGGCAGAAGGCTAAATCACCGCACAAAGTATAATGAGAATTTTGAACAATAATAGCGCAAAACCTTCACCCCTCGAAAGTACACCGGGAGAGTTGCTGCGTGGGAAGCAATTTTAATTAGCCCCGAGCGTTGCAGATGTGAAGTGATGTGACATTTGGTGCGCCCGTAGAACCTGTTTATCTGGTTTCGGAGTTAGAGCGTGAGATAGGCGGCATGTTGTGTTTAGTGACTATTTGGAAAGATTTCCACGGTGCATGGAGTCCGTAATCGCCGGCAGGAAAATATACAGGTGTACTCTGGAACGCAGATAAGGTAATGGGTGTTTATTCTAACAAGAGCGAATGTTTATCGTAAAAATGTTGTTAAAACTGTTGTGTCTTTTTTCATATTTCAAAATAGTATTGTTTCCTTCCTCGTTTTACTTTAGTATGACACTTTATGTTCATTGAACAATAATTAGTCCTTTTATTATTTAGCAAAATAAATCAGGCCAATGACTCCTTCCAATCCACACGTGTGAGAAAAAGTGCTCGTGAATAAATCAGACTTCCCCTAGAATTGCAACATTAATCATTCATGGACAACCTTCCATCGACCTACAGCCATTCCAAACGAATAGGCAGGCAATCTTTCCTTCCGGTGCCAGGCAATTAAAAATTTTATGCTTCAAAGTGACCTACGCTTGCCTGAACGTTAAATAAACATTTCTCCTTCGCATGTATCATTAATCCGCTTCAAAGCAAAGAGTAGTGCATTTCATTTGTTCAATTCCGGATCAATTTTCAACCCATTTGATTCGGTACAATATTAATAACCTAGTCTCCTCCACAGTTTATCCACAGCCAAAGCTACCCGTAGTGATCCACTTGCAAGACCGAAGCGCAGAAATCAATTATTTAATCCACCTGTACGTGAGGATATCCATTTCTAGGCTCAATGGGTGAGGATGCGTTGACGGTGACTGTAGATGACGAAATTTATTGTCTAAAAAAAAAAACAACGTAATATAGAGAAAATCGAAAGAGTCACCGATGGTCAAATTGATTGCTGCATTAAACTCCTCTCGAGTGGACCTTCACTAGCTTTGCGCATTGATTACAATTAAATCCATTCGCAAGGATACCGTTTGATTGAAATGTAAATTCGTGAACATCGATGCGCTGGTGGAGCGGGATCATATTGGTTCATGGAATGGTGTTTTTATCCGGCAGGTATATCAGTGTGTTAATCGATACCTAATTTGGTGTTCAGACACCTACTGCTTCTGTGTGCGTTCGGCCAAATGCGGACTCGTCGGAGGGATTTTCTTCTGTTTGTGAAATAAACCCATGCGACCATTGATGGCTACAGTTAGGGTGCCACCATTCTAGATTCTATATTGCTATATCTACTCGATCCGGGAGTAATGTGTAGCGCGTGTCAGGCTAGCAAACGAATGTCGACCGTTGGTTGGTTCGAGTCTGGCTCAGGAACAGGAACTTCCGGGGTGCGCAATAAATTTTACGCAACACACGTGCTGTTTCCGTACTGTGTGTGTCAGGTCAGCCCGTGTTTCCAACGGTTTCCTCATGCCCTTGGAAAAGTTTAACAAACACACACACACGCACAACCAACGGTCGCACCAGCGCGGGCTAGAAACATGCGGCGCCTGAATGCATGCAACACGCAGCACAGCCGTGTGAAGGGAGTCGGATTTTCGCAATCTAAAAACAAACGGACCAAATACATGTTAATGATAAACAAACAAGCTTCACCAACACACTCCTCCCTCACGAAGCCGTTGCATGGATCTGTTCGTGTAGTACGAGCATGTCTCAAAAATCGTGCGGAAGAGGATATCGGGACACACGCGCAACACCGCTTGTATATACGTGTGTACGCAGGAGCAGAGCCTGGGAGAGCCATTGAGCGCGGACGCTACAACACATTTAACATTTATATCAGCTCCATTTTTGGATGATGTTTTTCGGGGGTGAAGTAGGATGTATGGTAGATGTTCTTGCTTTAACGCAAGCGATAGCCTCTGTTACGAACGTGTTGTTGGTTAAGTCCCAAAAATCCTCAGCCGGCCGGTGTTGCCAACCGGAGAAGGGTTTATTGGAGATGGTGTGGATGGTTTGAGCCGTGCACAGCACGTAGCATGGACACAATTTGTCCGACGTGCTGATGCACGTGTTTGTGCAAGAATTATCAATGCACACGTCAGACCGGTTGATAAAGCTAAGCTTTTGAATGAGCGGAAGTAATTACAAGTTATGATAAGCTTACTTATATCAAGCAGTAGAAAGTTTAATTTGATAGCGTTTTGATTTAAGCACATCTTTTAAAATAAGTCGAACTATTGCGTATGGCATATCGACTTAAATAAACCCGAAAGAGTTTTTAGAGAGTGACCTGTTTTGAAACAAATGCGTTCAACCTTTGCGTTCAATTGCGTTCGTGCAATTTGTATCGAATACGAGAATATTTAATTATCCATAAGACACCATACTGTGAACCATTTAACTAACAAAACATAAACATAGCTCTCTTGCAAGCACATATACTGTTTCGAAGACATCGTTCCGTGGCGATGTACTAGTTGGTATTTCTTCAGCTGGTTGACCATAAATATCGTATCGTTTTGCTGACTAGACGCAAATTATATGGGATTAATTTCGCTTCAGTTTTTGTTTGACTTGCCAATGATCCACTGTCGTCTAGGCGTGATTAAGAGATGGATTAAGTAATCGTTCGTTCCTTACCTGCAAATAGATGTAAATAGAAAAAGAGAATTAATAGATGCTAGGGCATGCGTAGCAACCGAAAATGGGTTATTCTTCTACCACTAATCCCATTGCTTACGATTAATGGTACAAAAAAGCGCCACGGGCAAACTTGAGAGTAAAAATATTACACACAAAGAAAAACATTTCCTTTTCCGGTAACTCGAAAGATCCACATTCAGACACATTCCTACGCAATCGGCCGAAATTGCCGGCGTGTCGTTTCGGTTTATTTTTCTTAATCACACAGCACGAACTCCGGTGGCGTACACTACAGCATCCAAAATTGGTTCGGTAGTCTGCCACAAAAAGGCGTCATCACTCGCTTGCCCCAATCCAGCGACAGCAATTAATCTTCGATGCATCCATTTATCATTCAGTAAATTGAGTTAACGACTGCGGCATGCAACTAGCATTCGCCAGTCGCCGGCTGCAGTTGCACTCCGGGGTTTGGAATTCTTTTCATAATTTCGGAAGTCATTAGTCGTTTGTGGTGTCACTTCTTTTACGACCGGCTCACTTCCCGATGCCGAAATAGAGATGATCCTCAGCTGGGAGGAACATTTATAACGGCAAGCTTCCATCCAGCAGTGCAATAAATAAACAATTCAATAAATGGAAATATTTGGATTTGGTGACTTGATTTTCGAGTTGCGATGTACGACGGCGTGTTACGGATAGGGATTTATCTAAAAAGGAACAAAACTCATTCAACCCTCTCTCTGGTCCGGTCGCCCGGGTGAACCATTTTTCATCGCAGCCAAACGCAAACACGGTCCGCCTTTGGTGACGATGGGGTTAGGTTTGTGTTTTTGTGTGCGAATGTAAGCTCAAACCCCGAAACGAACCACTCACAAACACGCTACTAGGTCAGTCGATAATGGACCATAAATCTGAGATATAGAAGGTATCGCAAACCAGCGAGAGGAAAAAGAATGGTTCGATAAAAATCCATTTTTCATCCGAAAACACTTCTTGCTAGACAATAGATAGCGAGGGTTTTCTCTTTTATTTTCTACAGTAGGGTAAAATGCAATGAAGCGTATAGGTTTGGCGCGTTTTGGGTCTGTCTCTAGACATAACGCGCAAAAGTTCACTCTAGGTATCTATCACAGTCGTTCCAAAATATCATATACCATTAGTAGCTTTGATGGTCTTTAATATATCCTTACAAACACTTTAATGTTTTCGTCTTACATTAGATCCACGTTGAGAGGGATTATGTCACACACATAAATTTGTCTGTCATCTCTCACTGTAATGAGCACAAAACAATACTTTGCTGATCAAATCCCCCAAGGGCATTAGAGAGGTGTAATTTCGTCAACACAACCCAATCAACCCTCATTAGGTGATCAGGTAAAACAAAATACACGTTACATTGTGCTACGAAGCGTACACAATTGGCAGAGTTGGCCCATAAGACCAAAGACAGAAATCAATCTGATTAAGTCTTCAGTCCGTATCACATGTAACAGGATCTAAATTTGAATGGCTTTTGGTGCGCTTTTTCGCCCTGTTTGTTAATAAGTGAATACGACGTACGCACGGCTGGCAGCCTCCATCAAGCAAATCGAAGAAGATTCCATCACATCATCGCCAAATGGTACATCGAGCACCTTTTGGTGCTTCGTTTGCAGATACCGACAGGTTGGCTTTTCGATTTGATGGGAAACGAGTACGTAACAAGAACCACATAAAACAAAGATCGGCTCGTGCATGTTGCTCAATTCCAAGACGTCGAGATATCAAACACAACGTCTTGTTGCTTATTGGCGAAAATAAATAAAATGTGAGACGTTACCTTTGCATGGTGCAAAACGCGAAGGGTGATGACAAAATCCTGTACCGTAAATAACAGAATCACTCGGCAGCATTTAAATCAATGGAAGCACCACCAGTTCGATATATTTGCTGAGAGATCCTAACGACATTACAAATCCCTTTTCGGTTCATGGGATTGTTTTTTCCGTCGCCATTTGTCCCTTCACATGGCACAAAATGGAAGGAAGGGCATTCTTTTCCATATCTATATGTGACACACGAAGGGGAAAGCACAAAATGTTGCGAATATTCGTCTTTTCAGCACCCAACATCAGGCATGCCCAACAACAGGCATGTCGCCAGACAGTATCTTCTCTTACCCTGTGCGGAATGCCCGCCATACACCATTCACGTACACGAATATCAATTTGTGTTATAAATATTAATTTTTCAATTTTCCTACACAATCAGAATTCATATCTAACGTTCCTTTGCCCCATTCCAGCTTGCTTCTTGCTAGTGCGATTTGCGTTTCGCGTTATTTCGTTATGCAGCCCACTGAATATTGCCCAACCGGAAGGGGATTCGTCTCAAACGCAATTTGGCTCGTTTTCGCTGGCTTCCGAAAAAAGTCGAAAGTGCCGAAAAATATTTGCAGCTCGTTTTGGTTGCTGCTGCTAGGTTCGTTGGTAGATAATCCAATTTACATTTCCTTTTTGTCGGCTTCAAACGACTTTGCTGTGTACATGCGTACTTAACCGAACGAGAAAGGATGAGCGAATACTCCATCCCAGCAGCGTACCGATTTTCGAATGGCATGGCGGCCTAGGCCGAAGAGCTGTTGTCGAGCCGAATATCAAAAATTCTGTTTAATGTCGAACCGGCGGTAGTAAGGATAGTTCGATATACATACAGGTAGAAGGATCCGATTCACAGCTAATATTTTCCAATTTGTTTCCTTCGAAGACAGGATGGTCTTAGGAATGGGGTAATGTGTGGACAGATAACGAGCTTGATATAATCGCAACACTTGAGAAATGATCGGTTGGACGAGATGAATTGTCTTTGTAAAAATAAACGAAACAACTTACATTGGTATCGAAGTTCTCCATCAATTCTTCAGTTTCAAGTTCTGGATACATACATTTTATACTTTAGCGATTGATTTTTTCTTTCGAGTATGGTTTAGAAATTTTATTTTAGTGCGTAAACTTTTCAACAATTTAAATATTTTAACATTTTTGGCTGGCTGATATAAGGAACAATTTAGAGAAAACAAAATTTATAGAGCAAGAATTTATGAGAAGAAACGTTTGTGTCTATTCCAGTCACTTATCGTTTCGAACCAAGGTTATCTATGCCACACTCTCTTATCGTTTGCAGTAAAAACTGTCTAGGGAAAAATCGACCCCATCCTCATCCGACCCCTAGTGAAAGAAAAAGATCAAAGCGATCCAAATGCCGAAACCGATTCACGCGCTTCAATCGAAAATGCATCAGACACACACACACAGACACACACATACACGTACAGATAGGTTGAGTAAATCCTTCGAGGTTTTAGGGTTTGGAAAACACCGAACCATAATTGGCTGAGCGATACACCGAGACAACGGTAGCCAGTCGATCCCCTACAAAAATGCGGAAGCAATGTCTCGTGTGTGACGTGTGTCATGAACTGCAACTGGGGTTGTTCCTTTTTCCCTCCAGTACACGTTCACTGCTAATAGAAAAATGACCAAACGAGCCAAAATTTAACGAAGGAAAAGAAACATTTGAGCAAGGGTGTTTTCTGGTGATTTAATGATTTGTGTTTTGGTGTGTGACAGTGTGCAAAACTGCAATGCAGAGGGCCGATCCGATAGAAAACCTCCATTAAATTTTCACTGTCGACCGAGTGTTCCTAAGGTCGAACCCTTAACACACTCACTGTCGAACCAAGCGCAACGCATCTCCTTCGCAGGCGAAGGCAGTAGTGGGAGGCGATTCACTTTAATGGATTTTCCGTAGCCAAATTCATGCAATAAGCAGGACATCTCACAGCGAGGGGTGAAATGTCCCCCATAGTTCGTAAAAAAAGGAGAAAAGATCCTTTTCTCGTTAGGTTCAGACCCACCGGAATCAGCTCGATTTGGGGGTGAAAGATATCCGAACCGTAATTAATTTATTATCATTGCTGCTCGACTGAATTTTCTGGCGATTTTTCCCTCCGGATATACTGGCGACAGACGGGCGCACTATTACCGTGCCTAGTCTGCACTTTCGCCTGCAGCGTTGACCACAGCGGGTAGGTTAGAATAAAGTCGTCATCGTGTTTTGCTGAATTCATTTTTACCACGCACTTGTATCTTTACGGAAATGTTGCATTTTCTGCCGTAGGACAGTGTCCCATGAACGAATTCCGAAGCCCTCTTGGTTAATTATTTATCTGCCACACAATTTCGTTCGTACGGTGACGTCTTATCATTATGCTCCAGTATGCTTTCCTCACCATTTGCCAGTGTAATTGTAGCGATGGGATCAAAATCGATTTGTTCTGAATTAAACACGGACCATCATCACCCCACAGCGGCTGCCAATGAAGCGTGAGGATCTGTGTGCCAATGAGCTGTCGCCTGCCTTTTTTGACCAAAGGCGACAAGACAAGACGCTAGCCACATGAAACATTTGCCGTGGTCGGTTCCGCACACAAAAGCATTCCCCGGACCCGCTTTTTGTTGCAGATTCTTTAATTAAGTTTCATTCTTTTTCGACACAGATGATAAGCAGGTTTGTTGGTAATGACAGCGCGTTCATAGCACGCTAGAGATAAACCGTACAGTGCTGTGGTGTTAATGTGCTGTAGTAAATCATAATTGCTTTTGCCATAATCTGCACGACACTGCGGTTGGAAATCGATGTATGGACTGCGAAGACGCCACAGCCACGCGAAAAGCAATTAAACGGATGTTATAAACTTTTGTTTTTTGGTGATGTGATGAAATGATAAGACAATGCTGCACTTCGGGTGTTTTCGGATAAAGATTTCGTTTATTTTGGAGTGTAAATGCGAATAAAATGTTATATTTACGCACAAAGCTTAGGATTGAAATAAATTTAGAATAAGGAATGACACTCTGGGTTCTCTGGCAGTTCTTTGATAATAATTGATTAAATGTTAGGCAGATTGCATACGTGCAGGCGTTTATTACAGCACACACTTAAAGACAAAAGGACGACCGGCGTCAAACGCTGATATACAAGCCTCGTTTGAGACATGGCAATATAATTCATACGTTTAACATATGTTTGGTTCAAGTGTAAAATAATCCAATCACGACTTGAGCCAATCTTGTACAATGTGCAAATTTACCGCCTCTCACACGGTACCTATTTATAAAGTGCAACCGCTTGACAGGCGGCATTTCATTGCTTTTCGCGGAAAACGCGAATGGAAAACCTTCCATCTTCACAGACGCTACAGCGGCGATAGTGAGAAATGATCGACGATTCATATTGTGGACGCCACCCGTCTGGCAAGTGTCGACCTTTCTCAGAACTTCGACCAAGAGATATGGTGCGCACCAGTTTTGTAGAGAATTTTACGCCTCCCATTCATCTTTCGTCGCGGTACAAGAAAGGGCATTGCTAAAATTAGCCTTTTTACCGGCACCACGGAACGGGTGCACTCGAGAGGTCGGATGCAACCCGCGAACGAGGTTTTTCCTGGAAAATCCCTGCGTTTGTTCGAAAGATAACGGGCGAATGCGCCTTGTCTTGGAAAATGTGAACAAGAAAAATGACTTGCCTAACCTGCTGCAGGAGCATAATAGAGAGCAATGAAAATGAAAAGTAAGGCGAACTCGAGGAGTATGATAAACGAAGAATGAACCAACCTCAACGTTCGTACCTTCTTGGCAGCTATTTATGCGCCTCCATAACTCTTTTCGCAAGCCCTGTCAAGTCAGAGGTTGTCATTTATTGCAACCGCCGTGCTGCAATGGCGCACGGTCACGGAGACGGCGGCTGGAAAAAGGAAGTAACGCACGGAGGTCGAGTGTCATCGGAACATGCGATTCCGATGCACTGAAATCCACTAGAGCGCTGCCAACAGACAAAAGCCAACAGTGCCGCCAATGGCAACGCGGGATCAAAACTGCTGTACTCTGACGTGCTTACACATTAGCTGAACATGACACCGCCAACCCGCATCATCGACGAGGCAAAAGGAGAAATCCAGCATCCGGTCTTCTTGCTTCCGGTGGATGCTCCATTTCCGGGGCAGTGTGTGTTTTTTTCTGCCGGTTTTTATAACCATCCTGGCCAAAGTATTCGCTTCAACGCTCAACTGATGCAAAGTGACACACTGTGTTTGTGGGTGTGGGTTTAGTGCAGTCAGTGTATAAATATGAAAAGTGAGTGTGTCTTTTGTGTGGAAATTCACAACCCCTGTGTCAGTTGACCTGCTTCCCTTGAAAGAATGTCCGCTATGTCCTGTTGATTTGCTTTAACGCATCTCCAACTCGCGTTCGGGGGATTTGGGTGTTGCCAGGGACAGAAAATGTTGTACTTGTCAATGGGTGATTGGCTGATAAAATAACTCTTTGGTGCAAGCGGTGCATGTCCTTTTCCTGTTGAAGAATGCATCTACTCCTCAATGCAAGCAATATTTTATCATTTTCCAGGATTATCAACAAAGAACACATAAGGAAAACGTGTATGGAACGCGATGATGCACTCTGTGTATTTTCACAGCAAAATATTTAAGTCGTTTATCGTATTAACATAAAAAATTATACCATTTTGAAAAATTTAATATCATAAATTATTTTACTTTAGCTAAAGCACATAAAAAAAATTGACTAAAACTACTGTTTCGAACACATTAAAAATTTATCAATAATGAAGCTCTGCTACATGCATAACATAGATGCACCGTAAAATATTTACGACATTTATGGCCGTTCAGTAACCTCCTACATGTTGTGCACGGTTCCCTCGTGTACTACGCAAACGACTGAGACATAATGTTAGGCGATGGCTTTACGTGGCAACTTATTCATTAACATCCCACATCTCAAATGGTTGGTCAAACCTACCGCTGCAAGATGCACCCAGGGCGTTGGAAAAGCGTGGAACTTCGTGGAAAGTATAATTTGATGAGACATTATAGATATTTTCGCTCCTTTAGCTCCGCCGGTCCCACACTCCGGCTTCACGATTTGCTGTTGCGGCATGGGTTCATGTCCCCCTTTTCATATTCACCTGTTCCACGATCTTCGAACCCAGGCTGGTGCTCATAAAAATGTTAATTTAAACACATATTATGATTCTATTATGCTGCCGCACAGCTCCATATCTACTTGGTTAAGGTGGATAGACAAAAGCAGCCACATATTCAAGGCTTATTTTGGGTTACAGAGACATTTTTGAAAGACCAGATTATTCCCTTGCGATGCTGCTTCGGTTGTTGTTTTCTAACGCACAAAGATTTGAAGGGTTTTTTTTTGATAAACACACAATCCCATTTGCTCGTCGAATCACTTTGATGCTTTGTTGTGGTGAACCAACACAATGCTTAAGACGCATTTTACAGAACGCACGATTCCGGTATTAATCTCATTACAGCATTCGTTAGTGCTGATTGTTACGGGTGCGGTAAGCTGATTTAGGTTCATGGTGGTTGTTGTGGTGCAAATTTACAGGATTAAGAAGGGTGAGCGTTTAGTTGCAAAAATATTTACATTTCAAATTAAAACAGTAATTCCAGCGAGGGATGGATATATAATTTGCAAGGATTTTATATTTGTTCGCTTAAAACAGGGTTCTGTTGTGTGGATATAACTTTATGTTATATCCTACCATTCAATAAGATAAGATAGATATAAAACATCAAAATTGCTGTTCAGTTTCTATTCAATTCATCCACTGATTAACAAACACTTCACAACAAAAGTAATTTGAATCAAACATATCGTGTTTGCGCAACGCTTAGCACAGAGTAATTTATTTTCCACAACTAGACGTTACATTTTATGATACTTAGGTTTCGACGCTATAATTTACTATTACGCACAGATAAATTATAGAGATGAGATGGAGATTGTTTTTTTTTTCGACGCACAAAAAATAAATCCATCCTGGCCACGAGAATTCATAGTTTACGACTTATTAGTTTTGTTTTACTCGAATATTCGCGCCAAAAATAGCGCCGGAAGAACACCAAACAAAATTTATAGTTTTGTTTTGCATCGCTGTGCGCGATTTCGGGCACAATTTCAAAGAGCAAAAAATTATGAACCAAAAAAGTGTATCTGTTGGAAAGTTTTCCGACGCCACCAAATTGTTGCCGTAATGCATTGTTGCAGCGTTATGCTTTCAATATTTGTCGCAAATATAAATCGTATAACTTCGCTGGCGAATGAATTGTGAGCGTACCAGTTTGCTTCCCGTTGGTGTTGGCGTTAGATGGCGTTATGGTGTGAAAAGTGGTCGTTTATATCAAGAAACGATAGCAAAGAACGACAGGTCCTTTGGGTGCCTTTAGCCTTCTCCCTCTAGGGCAGAATGTCCTTCCGGGAGCAGTTGTAGATAAGCGTTCTGCTTTGTTCAAAATTACAATCAATCACCGAATGAATCCGGTTCGATTTGTTGAAAAAAAAACTTTCTTTTGGGGTTGTTTGACAGATTTTTTTTCTTGCCAGGGGCCTTAACCGAGCAAAACAAACGAGGAAAAAGAATGATTGGTCGTACTAAAGTTGGAACCGTATCCCAGTGGAATTTTGGCTATGTTTTACAGTGAAAAAGAAGTTGCTCTTTTTCTCTCCATGGGAATGTTCAGCAACAATAACACACAAAAAAAGCTTGAAATGAATCGATAAATTTCCAGGCAGCGGAAAAGGAAGCGGAAAGCTTCGAACGCGCACCTTCGCCGGTGAGAATATATAAGCTCGATATGCAAATTGATTTCCATCAGTTAGAAGCGCCAGAACCCGAACCGAATCAACAATCCGATGACATTCCACAGGGAAAATAGCCACCCAGAGAGCGAGTGAGAGAGAGAGAGAGAGAGAGAGAGAGAGAGAGAGAGAAAGAGGTATAGAAGAAAAACGGTTGTAGCTATACGTGCGAGACGATGAAATCCGGTTTCCCTTGTCAGGATATGCGCTACACCAGGGGACACAATCGACAGAACGGTGTGCTAGAATGTCCTGTTGGAACCATATCTCTAGATAAAATCACGCCATATCCAGACACGGTCGGAACAATTCCAACAGCAGTAATAACAACCGAGTTCGAAACCCCTTGTGCATTCGAAAGCGGAAACGATTCGAAACGGGGAAAAAATACTATACTGCCCCTACTGGGGAGCGAACCAACACTCATGCAAGCATAAATAGGCAAATCGGTGGAATGTGTTTCCGGTTTAAATAAAATTCAATGATCAGTCGCGCCCAATCGAGTACTGTTCAAGCGCGGAACAAGGAGGTTGCCTTTCTTCCTGTTCCGGGCACCTGTCACTGTGACGTTTCAACCCAGCTGTGAGGGGGCTTGTTCAAGCAGAGCATGGTGGAGATTGTATGGTCAAGAATGATGACGAAGTTCATGAATAAAGTATTGCTCCATTTGCTCACGGGATGCTGGGTCCAGTGCTCGTTGTAGCTATAGAACAATTTTATCGTTCATTAAAGGATTAGAAAAATGAATTGAATTGTGTTTGAATATAATTCAAATTATGTTATTTGAATATTTTTTGTGGGGAAAATAAGATGTATATTCATCGTAGTAGAAACTATTCACATGTTTTGTAGCGGTTGTCTTCAAATTTTTCTTAGCTGGGACCTAACGTTACAAATATCGTGATAAATCTTTTCGGATTTTTTGTGGTTTTGTTTGGCTGATGGCTGGAAGGCTACCCACCAAA
This sequence comes from Anopheles rivulorum, assembly GCA_018908115.1. NCBI lineage: Eukaryota > Metazoa > Arthropoda > Insecta > Diptera > Culicidae > Anopheles > Anopheles rivulorum. The sequence goes on from STHB01000011.1 coordinate 883,535, forward strand.
CCAACCACACTCAAAATGAGACATTAAAATTATCTCGCTCGGAAAAACCCGCCAGTCGGAAAGTGAGCGATAAGCGATCGTGAGATACTGTCGCACACGCGCGTAATGCAGACTGACGGAATTTTAATGTTCCCAGTCTACATTTACCTTTGCGATGGGGATGCAATTTTGTTATGGAAATTATGCAATCGTTGCAACGCGAACCCTGGTGCAGTGACGAAAAATAACAGCTCAGAAGCGACTGGTACGAATTTACTATGCAACGGTGGTTTGAGAGATAGAAAGCGGTATTTTAATGAAAAATCCATTTTCCACACAACCACACCTTGCCATAGGACTAAACCCTCCCATTTACAACTAAAACATCAAAAACGTCGCGCTATTGAAAATGAAAACGTAAAATTCTGCAGCAAAGCATGACAACATCATGTTCCGATACCGAGATTTGGTAGATGGTTTGTTCCTTTTTTCTCCCGGCACATCAATAAACCGATTGAAATGGCGCCAGTAAACACAGAATGAGGTGTTTTCGCGACACAGCTCATCCGCTTCCGGGAAAACATCCTGGCGGTGAAAAATGTCAATCAAACAAACGCCAAAGGGCGCCGTTTGTCCTGAGCTAACTGGCGAATTTTTAGACTTCTGGGTTGCGATTTTTACCTAAACGATTACGGGTTCGCATTTTTGTTGATGTTGGTTCTTTTACATAGGGCTAGAGGCTTGGTCCAGAAACCGTCAACTGGACGCCAGTCAGTCAGGTCGCGCCTCTCCGATAACATTGACAGAGAAATCGTTTTTCCAATCAAATTTACATAATTTTCCACCCATTCAACTCGCTGCCGCCGTTGGCCATCTCGGAGGGGCCAACGGACAAGGGAACCACTGTCACGAGGACATGAACATAGTTAAAGGCAGAAAAAGAAATTCAAAAACCCCTTCCTGGCGAATACAGATGGTTCCTTATTGCTGCTGTCAACCTCTCATCATCACTTTACGGACACGAAGACTGATCAACGGGAGAGGCCGCGCGTTGCATAAACGGATGCAGAGAAACGACCTTTCTTCGTCATGTCACACCCGTTTGACGTAGGGCAATTCTCCATCGATTCGCAGTCGATCAAATATTGACTGTCGGTTAGCCATTATTGAGTACGGCGGAATTATGACAAAAGAAGAAACGAAAAAAGCCAAAAGGTTATTTCTCCCTTGTGAAACAGAATGTAAAAGAAAAAAATTAAGGTTCGCACTCGATGAAGAAGACGCAAAAATCATCTAGCAGCTGCCAATTTCTGCAAACATTTAAATCATATTCTTATGCAAATGTCGATTTTTTTGTCTATTTCGTTCATTGACTTTGCATCTATCCTTCGCTTAAGAAATTGTGTAGGTTTTCTTTCCATTGCTAACGACTGTTGTTAACCTATTTTTACACCATACTACGTTTTAAAGTGACTGTTTTAAGGTTTAACATTTAATTCCTCTAAAAAAATCGAGGAACTATGGTTAATTTACATAACATCTTTCCAATGAAATATTTGAGGGAAAAATAGTCCAAAGTGATTACAAATCAACACACCTTCACACACCTTTTTAATAAAAGCAACACGATTGATTGAATTTTTTTCGACCCAAACCTGAGCATATTCTCGAAGAAGTCAACCACCCATATATCTTCACATTTCAAAGAAGAACAAATACATTTTGCTCTCTTCACTTGCAAAGGTGCTCGGAAGCAGTCAGTATGGTAAGTGACGAACACTTCTCAACTGATTGAGATGCTTCCCATAGTTGGCGAGGAAAACCAAAAAAAAAAGAAGAAAAGTATGAAGGAAACGCCAAGTAAATATTAGCACTATTCACATCATCATTCTTTCCAATTTTACGTTTCCAAGGATCGTGCCCATTCGGCTACGATCAAACGTGTGGCATCATCGTATCATATGGATCCAGGAAGTAACAGGAGAAGTCGTAATTTTTCTCATGCGTCCCAGACTCACCTGATTCTTTTATGCAAAAAAAAACCATGAGACTCATGAATGTTGCAAATCATCACCAATTTGCCGTGTTCCATATCCAATATATATTGCGCGTGCAGTCTGTGCTCTGTTTTGCGAAGGATGGTATCAACGCATGTGCACTTTCAGCTGAGGGAACGATGATTGCATATAGGAAGGTTTTCTATCTTCGGTGTTGCCGGAAGCAGTATGAGTAGCAGCAGGCAGGTTGAAAAGACGAGCTAAATTGAAAACGCTCAAGGATGGTTTGCGTTCTTCCTGGGAGACAGTGGAATGGCTTCATTTTTCTTGCCTCACCTGCTGCTGTTGGCATCAAGACACGAGGGAGAAAAACAGGAAGAACAATTCATATTTCAGCGTGGAAAGTATATGCGAAAGAGGTGCATTGTTGTACAGGACGTGTACATAGGTAAGACGTTCCCAAAATTGGCTATGGTTTTATCCAACCAGATTTCATTTGTCAACAATAGCTACAGCTTCCTTACTGCTTAATAACACAACGGGAAACGTGTTGGCTTTCTTTTTTTGTGTCAATTTAACTCCGCAGATCTAGGTGAATGTTATCCAATAAGAACAGACTTTTATGTCTCGCTTGCTGTAGGCAACGTGCACATGTTACATTCTGTGTTTTCTGAAATTTTGTTGCAAATTGTTGTGACCAAGGTAAGAACCTTAGCGAACATTGGAAACGGGAGCAAAACGTAAAGTAAAGAAAGCTAAAAATAATCTAATTAACACCTGGCTTGGTTTATGGTGACCTGAAACTACCTGCCAAACCAACATAACTACAACATAAAAAACTTCACGCTGGCACAAGAACTCGCAACAAAGTACAATAATCTGAAAACAATCTCTGCCATTGACGGAAATAGGTCAGAAACACGATCAAAGGAAGCAAATGGTTTTTAGCTGCGGTCAACTTTTAACGTCATAAAGCTCAAAACCACATAGCACCTTGGTCAGGTTAGCGAATGGAAATTGTAGTACAGCTTAATGAAACTGATCTACGTGACACCATAACACACCAGCAGATGGCGTGTTATCGTGTTGCCAATGATGTAAAGATGGTTACACTGCCCTACTGACCAGCATGCGCCGGTTAAAAAAATACATTGGAATAATAATTATATCAATATTAATTCGAGCGCTGGTGTTGTAGTAACAGCGTTTAAATAACAACAGCACTAATTGCAGTGAACTTGAAAATTAATTTCAAAACTTTTCCCCAAAGCTCCATTAGAAACAAAAGTCGGTGGGTTGAGCAAAAAGCGCTCGGAAGCAAAATAGATTATCTCCTTGTTGGAACAAATTTGTACGAGTCTTCAAAAGTCTAGTGAACTCGCTTTTATAGACCATGCCCACAAGCACAGTGCACCAGTGCACAATAGTACGCGCTCACTCGCCGTGATTTATTAGATGATTTTAATTAGAAAACATAATTACATTTTCCTGCCTGACACGGTTACAGCGTGCCGGGTACGTAGCAGCAGCAACAGCAAAAGGAAAGCACGTTTGCGATGGTACAACAGGACGAGGATATCGAGTGGACTGGGCTGTTACTGCGGCGGCATAAAACGTACCGAATGGTGGCATTAGTGCCTGACGAACATAGTCCTCCACTGGCACATTGCAGCCACTTATGCACGTCCGTTCTCGTATGCACTTTTCGCGCCACGGCGTGAGTGTGCATTCTTTTTGTTTTTTTTTTTTTATATTTTTCTTTTGCGCTCTCGGAGTTGGTTTGTTGAATGAATGAAATGACGATCATAAAAGCGGCTTGCTTTCTTTTTTCAAAATAGACAAGCTACCTAGTTTTGACGAACCAACCTTGGTGTATGTCTGCAAACGAGATTTTGTCTAGGGATCGTTTAATTAATTCCTGTAACGTCGCTGCTCACATACAAAAGATAAATTATCGTGCTGTGTCATAAAGGATGCAGTTACATTAAGAAAAGCTTTAAAGGTATATCAGTTAGAGTAACGTGTATGGATTGCGATAAGTTTATTATCTACGCGATGTTTTGCTCCTAAATACACAACTCCTTCTACTATAATCCAATTCATATTAAGTTAATTATATTATATTATATTCATCTTCTTTTTCAACAAGGGAAAGAAGAGTTTCTTGATAATTACAGCAAAATATGGCCTTCTCCGCAACCGTTCATTTTGAAAACTTTTGGACATTGACAGATCCATTTCGGTATCAAGGAATATTGAAAATTACATTAACCAATAGCATTGGCATATTATATGAATATGGTCTATTTAATTAGCACCAATAATTACAATTGTTTGTACGCAGATTAACAGCAGCGATTTATGCTGTCTGTTCAACCTCTTTTGGCAACATCTTTGGAAATAATAAAATGTCATGCCATTTCAAACACATTAACGCTATAAATAAACTACGCACATCCTACCGTTTCAATCCACTTTTTTCACCCACCAATCGACATTTCCGCTTGGTTTAATTAAACTCGAGTGTTAATCACCATTTCGCGACTTTTGACATGGTGCGCTAGCATATCCAATAAACCCGCGGCAATCGTGCAATTGGAGCTTGTTTAAGGTGCAATTAATCATACCAATTGGCAGCGGGCACCGATTGCAAAACAGACACCCGGGCCCGCAACATCTCAAGAGCCAACATTCGTAGGCCCGATTTCTGCGAAAGCGCACGCAACCGTACAAATTTAATTAGCAATTGATGCCAAACACAACGGCTAATCCAACCGTCGTCAGCTTTGCAGTGCGATATTTCCAGGAGGGTGCTACGATGCTTGGTTCGTTTAAAACGGGAGTAAGCAGGGTTATGTGTGTAACAGCGATGGGGTGAGCGGGAATCAAGAAGATACTGCGGAAAAATCCGAATCCAAGCGATTCAATTCCGAAAACCGCCCGACANACGATCATAAAAGCGGCTTGCTTTCTTTTTTCAAAATAGACAAGCTACCTAGTTTTGACGAACCAACCTTGGTGTATGTCTGCAAACGAGATTTTGTCTAGGGATCGTTTAATTAATTCCTGTAACGTCGCTGCTCACATACAAAAGATAAATTATCGTGCTGTGTCATAAAGGATGCAGTTACATTAAGAAAAGCTTTAAAGGTATATCAGTTAGAGTAACGTGTATGGATTGCGAAAAGATTTATTATCTACGCGATGTTTTGCTCCTAAATACACAACTCCTTCTACTATAATCCAATTCATATTAAGTTCATTATATTATATTATATTCATCTTCTTCACAAGGGAAAAAAGAAGAGTTTCTTGATAATTACAGCAAAATATGGCCTTCTCCGCAACCGTTCATTTTGAAAACTTTTGGACATTGACAGATCTATTTCGGTATCAAAAAATATTGAAAATGACATTAACCAATAGCATTGGCATATTATATGAATATGGTCTATTTAATTAGCACCAAGAATTACAATTGTTTGTACGCAGATTAACAGCAGCGATTTATGCTGTCTGTTCAACCTCTTTTGGCAACATCTTTGGAAATAATAAAATTTCATGCCATTTCAAACACATTAACGCTATAAATAAACTACGAACACCCTACCGTTTCAATCCACTTTTTTCACCCACCAATCGACATTTCCGCTTGGTTTAATTAAACTCGAGTGTTAATCACCATTTCGCGCCTTTTGACATGGTGCGCTAGCATATCCAATAAACCCGCGGCAATCGTGCAATTGGAGCTTGTTTAAGGTGCAATTAATCATACCAATTGGCAGCGGGCACCGATTGCAAAACAGACACCCGGGCCCGCAACATCTCAAGAGCCATCATTCGTAGGCCCGATTTCTGCGAAAGCGCACGCAACCGTACAAATTTAATTAGCAATTGATGCCAAACACAACGGCTAATCCAACCGTCGTCAGCTTTGCAGTGCGATATTTCCAGGAGGGTGCTACGATGCTTGGTTCGTTTAAAACGGGAGTAAGCAGGGTTATGTGTGTAACAGCGATGGGGTGAGCGGGAATCAAGAAGATACTGCGGAAAAATCCGAATCCAAGCGATTCAATTCCGAAAACCGCCCGACATTAAGAAGCTCCCTGCAAGCGGAAACAAAATTTATGAGCCAGAACGATGAGCACACTTCGCTCATTGGGTTATTACTTTGCCATCGGGCCTGTGTGGCGGATGTCAACCGACGTCGGTATGCCGCCGTCATTAGCCAAGAACAAGTCAGCACACGGACGCTGGGACCGTTAATTTCGCTTCGGTCAGTCGCTCTCGGACAGCATCCGGTGAGGATAGAAAGTGATGGTATCATTTCCACCCAAAAGGCAACCGGCATTGTGTCAACCGTCGGGTGTCCGTTTTGGGCAGGAGTTGATATTAAATTCGTGATTGTGGGAAAACTGTGCTGCGAGCAGATGACTGTTTAAACAGTAGTGGCTACCAATAAAGATTGAACTGATGGGTTTGCAGCAAGGGGCTTTAAAGTAACTGGCGGGAAGCGTAGATCCGTACTAGCAAGGGTTTCCAATTTTCTTCAAATTCCCACAGCTTATCCAATGAAAGGGTGCCTTTGGAAGGATAAATCCAAGACAAGACAGGCCAAGGCGTAATCCTTAATTCCCATCCAATGTGGTTTGGTGGGTGAAATTATTCCATACTTCGAACGTGTTCAAGTGTTTTCACCGACGACGCACTTCACTCTCTCCGTACCGACCTCAAATGACAACTTTAAACCCCTTCTCCGGTAGGCATCCCATCCGTTAGGGCGAACCTTTAATCAAACCAAAACCCCACCCTGAGATAAGCAACGATATCGTTAACGGTTACGATATCGTTCCCTTCCGTACCGTTCCGCTCTTTATGTTATCGCCGGCTGTTTCTTGAGTTGGAATTTAGTGTATTTTTACATCGGTTTCACGTTCTCGTAGTAGATGCCGAGAATTTAGTGCGAGTAAAAAGCAAAGTAATGACGCCCGGAACAAAACTCCATAAGAATAAACATAAAAATGCATTCTTTCACATTCCTTTCCGTTTCCGTTTCTCGCTTGCGGCGGCCACCAGGATTAAGTATTGGATGTGGGAAATTGCCATTTTTCTTGATGAAAATAAGACTTAATGAAAAAGTGGCAACAACGACGCACCGAAGCGTCGCTTCCGTCGGTTAGCAGCAACCAGGCTGGAAAGGCTGCTTACCAACAGCCAAGCACAATAAACGATGATACTTAACCCCTTGATGGTCGACGAGCGAAGACACCAAACATAGTACAACGGGAGTAGAAAACAAAACCCCTAGCTTTTTAAGCAAGCAAACATTCTTTGGTGGCGCATTAAAGCGGGAAGCAAACTCAAACGTTCGTTTGAGTTCGAAAGTTCCTGAACACTGGAACGGAGCCCGAGAGCTTAAGGAGTTCTTGCTGTTCGTTCGGTTTTACATCGCCAACAGCGAAACTTGTTTTATAACGTTTTTCACAGTTCAGTAGAAGCTCAAAGATTTAAGTGAACTTTTGCACTTCATGGTGTCTTTGTGTCTCTTGCACGAACGTTGCAGACTAGGACACGGCACACATAGCGTTTGTTTGAGCGAGAAGTTTTTGTAGCCTTCTTTGTGAGGTTTTCTTGACTATTTCGAAAATTACATGATGCGATAGAAAGGAAACTGGTGGACTATTCTCTGTCTGCTTATGTTTTCCTAATGTTTTGTGCACAAAAGAGTAAATCTCATAGCTTAAAATTAATCCAGTTTCAATGCGTGTAGTGTAACTATATTTACCATATTTGAGCAAGATACAAAGATTTTGTATTATTACTTGGTGGAGAATAAGTCTTAATAGTTTAAAAAATATTCCTTGCTTAGAAAAGACGAATATTGATGTTCATGTTCATTCATAAAAATAATGTAGTGGAAATTAAAACTATTACATAGTGGGAAACGTATAGAATATATCTGATAGTTATTTGTATATCAATCAGCTCTCTAAACAGCGATACGTTTTATTGCTGCACGCGATTCGTTACGCACCAAATACAGCTGTACGTTCGATACCATTATATCACGGTACCCATATCAAAAGCTTCATTCTTATCGCTTTTACCATTTTTATAGGTCACATCTCAAATACCCCCTTAACTGCCGAAACTGACATAAAAATCAATCGACATAGCTTACCACTTACCATTCCCAACCACCCTTCATCCCATCACTCTCACACGAATAGAACTGCCGACTGCAATATTGCATATCTCGCTAAGTCGGTTATCGGATCCTGTACGGTTTAATGAAACAGGCTGTGCATTTTACGGACACCGCGAGTTTCCGGTGCGTTGTTCACGTTCCGTCCACGTGCATATATTCCAATATCTCGATTTAATTTTGTTTCCTATCTATGTGTACCTCGTTCCCATCCCTATGGATTTCTTTGTCGAATCAATTGTTTAGCGGGACGGAGAATTGGGAAAAAATCCCCAATATTGATACTGAACTAAAACGAATCGAAACACGAGAGGAAAAAAGCTATGGCAAACATGAAAGTTTCAACGGTGCGTGGAATTTCCGTCAGGTGCATATATAAAATGTGTCGTACTGGTGGCCAGCACAGCTGAATGCGTTTTCGGATGCGCTTTCGATGAAGAGTTTTTTAACTGATTTTTAGAACACGAGCGTCAGAAGAGAAAGGTGCTGAGGGAATTCTATTGAGTGATTTGATGCCACTGTTTCAGCAGCGGTTTATGAGAGCGAGAAAAAGAAAGGGAAAGTGATGATTTCAATTGAAAATATGCTCCTTCTAGGAAATAATTTTTAATATAACAGCAGCTGCTGGAATCGACCACTCACATCATATTTTATTCACAGTTGTTGAGTTGAGCAGAGAGTTACTTCTCTTAAAGGTATATTTATATCCGGATTCTAGATAATGACGATATATCAATTTTCCAAAAACTTTCCGTTTAATCTTAATTGGAAAGCTAACTCATATTGCTTCAAAACTTTGTCCAATAAAATTAACCTTCCTTAAAACTGTTTTACATTCACAAAACCTGCTTATTTCAGCTCCCAAATACGAAAATAGCTTATGGTCGGTTTTATTTACCCCGGCTTTACATTTCAAACATCTGGCAGAACATTGTTCGGCGTTTGGTTTGAACCCCCTTGGAAGTGTTCTCCTCCCGATCATTTGGCGACTTGTCCGGAAAAACCATTTCTCGGTCATATAAACGCACCTAGAAACGTACCCACACATCCACACGGTGCAGACACCACCATTTAACAAGCACCCGGGATAAGTAGTCTGCTCGAACATCGTTCAGCAATTTATTTCCTCCTCCCATGGGTTGACATTGTCGGGTTGTAAGATATTTTCCAGCCCAACCCAACCCAAAACCCTTCGCTACACTTTTGCCCACTGGTTTTCCTTGTGTTAGTGGTGGATAGATATGTAGAGGTGAAGGTGGGATGAAGCACGGTACGGAGTATGGAGACAAAATGGCAAATGATTCCAAATGTTTAGAGCATTGTTCTCGTGGGTTGTTCTTAGGGAAGACCTTCCTTCTCCCGATCCAGTCCCTGTACCCCTGTTTCCCGGCGTGACTGCAGCGGAAAAGCGTCGGGAAAATAATGATAAGTATCAGTGTGAACGATCAGAACCGTTGTTGAAGATCCGTCTGGGCTAGGTCGCACTGCAAGCCAGGGAGGAACGGTAAAGATGAGATTGTGTGCAATTGTCTCTAACGAGAAGACGACGGCGTTGAATTCGATGTCATTGTCATACGCTATCGCGCACCAAACCTTTTCCTTAACGGAGAAGTAGTCGGCTTCCGGTACCCGGTGTCTTCCAATTCTCGCTTCCATAACACACACACACACACGTGCAGACTCCTACCGAACGCAATATAATCAGCTCCTCTGGCAGCTCCTGCTTCTGTGGGTGCCACTCTACTGTCGATTCTGCCAGGCACGTGTGTGTATCGATTTTCGTAATGCCATTTGCCAGAACTGTAGGCCGTTCCCGTTCATCAAACTTGAAGTCATCATTATCCGGTACGCTGCAGCGCGGTAACAATTCACTCTCAAGATGCATTTGCACTCGTGGTTTTTTGAAAGCAAAAGCAGAGGAGAAATAAAGCAAAAAACAACGCACACACACATACGTTGGTTAAATCTCGCTCAAAGCAATTGGGAACAAGCGGTAGGCTGACAAGAATGCAAAATATTTTTTCCAGTCTGTCGAGCTTCAAGAATGCTACTGGGAGTAGGGAAATATGCTGAACGAGTTTGACGTGGCGCGGCAACTTTAAGTAGGGATAGCGGAAATCGTCCATTACGGCTCTCTATTGTCAAACGAGTTCTCTTTTTTACTATTTGCATGTGCAGGGTGTAGTGAGGCGCAATGGAAGTCATTTTCGCTGGGATTGTGTTTGAAATGTCAGACTGAATGATTCATTGGAAGAAATGAAACATTTCATGAAAACTAAATGATTTTCGAAGTTACCTTAAAATTAACAAATAAACAAGTGTGTTCCAAAACTTTCCAACGCCTGATAACATTCTACTATGAGATTCTCTTGGAAGTAGTTGCATGTGCAATTATTAACAAGAATTTACTAAATTCACGAGAGAAATAAAGTAATGATACATTTCTTAGGAGTCTGCAAATGTACGCTTGGTTCCTTTCTTTTGAAGTCAACACAGCCCACATGAATGGCAAAGATCAAACTAAATAATTTATGAACCTCTCAAACATACACACCCACAGCTCCAGGGAACGATGATCCCCCATGTCAGCTGTCAGTTCACTACAACGGACAATCATCCAAAGCGTGAACACACGGTTATACGTGGGCCGTGCCAGCGCGCCACCAAAATCGTCAGCACTGACGTACGAGTGGCGAGGTAACAAATTGAGAAATAAATTAAATTGATTGGCCCAGTCGTCAAACGATCGATTCCCGGTCGGAGGCCAGGGAGTTGAGTTTTATTTTCATCCCAGCACAATCGTCGTTGGATCTACAAACCACAGCCGCATTGCAGCATAACGAATGGACCATAAAAGTCCGGGAGCTGCAGGCAGGAACGAATGCCTCTGTGTACCGTGACACATTCTTGATGATGCTTCGTCTTTAGCCGTATGTGAAACTTTCGCATGATTGCGTGGCGTTCCATCGTTCCGAAGGAAATGTAAAATTGAAATAAAGTGAAACGTGTTGAAAACATAATTATCAATCTTAATGGTTGCTTGTGGAAAGGCGTCTTTTACTTGATACATCGCTTTGTTTCTTCTGAGCCTAAATTCGTTCTATCACACTGGAGAAAGTACGTTTTGTTTGCGGTTCACCATCATCAGCTACATCTTTATCGACACCGTTGCACTACCGTTGGAGAAACAACATCCGAGCAAATCGCTTTCGTTAGTGGTTGATGTGGTGACACGTGAAAGACAAAATGCTGCCGCCGGCGCCAGATTTCGGTAAAATTAATGTCCCACACGAAAACGTTTTCGTCGAGACCGTTCCGAAACGCGACGCAAGACGATGGAAAGTTTCCGGCGGAACACGAGCGGGAAAACGTGCCGGAAAGTGTTTGTTTTAATGAGCCGGGAATTAGTTTGAGAGGTTTTGTCTCGCGGAAAATTCAAACCGTCTGCACGGAATCGTAAAACGTTGACGAATTGTACCGATTCAGCTTGTTCTTGTCGTCTTTGGAGTAGCGAAGTATTCACATGGTGGGATTTTTATTTGTAGGGATGTAAGTTTTATTGGAACGCTGTTTAAATAATGGTTAATGGGTGGCTGTGTTTATTCACTGCCCTGATGATACTGGATAGCGATAAATGAAATGATCTTCTTTAATGATTGTTTGCACTAGCTTCGGCAGAATACGGATCGCTTTCCTAGAAAAGCGATACCAATTTTATGAACCACTTCGATATTTCGTGGAAAACTGTGCGCCTTTTAGAGTCCTTGCGATCCATGTCGAACGTATCGGCTAGTCATGAGATACAGCGTAATAAATTAACAACAAAACAGAGCTATCAAAGAAAGTGCTCTATTAAGCAAGAGATCAAGAATGGTTCTATCTTGTTACCGTATTTCGGATAGTGATCTGTTTAACAAGGATATGTTACGTCCATAGATCTCCATAGATCCGGTCCAAAAGTTGTCTTACAACAATATTTGATTGATATAGTTTACTCAGCATAACATGTCAAGAGCGGTTTTATCAACAAACCCTTTTCGCTATTTTTCAACAGAAGAAAGCCCAATTTCTGAAAGGATATGTACTAATGCCTTCAAGATCAAACATATCAAATATTTAATCAGCTTTTCCCAAGAGGAAATCAAGAGGAAATTTTCGAAACATCAGTGTATAAACATTCTATGGCCATGGGAAGCCGTGATAAATTTCTTGTAACGCTCAGTTTTTCTGGTTTTTGCAACATTTTTCTTATTTTTCAAACATTCAACAAATCTCTACTTCCGGTAAAACAGTTTTTTTAAAAGATAGCTAAAGAGCAGCGGCCTAGAAAACCGTTGTGATAACAAGGACAGAAAACAAACACTTGACGAACACCCTATGTGTTCGGTTGATTTGTCACCCGTAAGGGGGTCGTAGGAAAGCATTCTCATGATTTACCGTTCACTGGATGGAAACGTGCGATACAGGAATCTAATCCTTGCCTATTCGTATCACGGCAGGAATGTTGTCCCCGGGAAAACCTTTAACCAAACGAACGAAAGGGGAAAACACTCGCAAGGATATATCGCAAAATATCAATACTAATCCGTACCTCATACATTATCAGCACTCCACCAGACAAAAGTGTGTCGCCGAAATCGAATAAGGTATGGGGAAGGGTTTTTCCTTCCCCTACAATCGAAAATACACACACATCCTTCCACACGCATGAACGTGGGTGGAAGATTCCAAGAAAATCGATAAGCCACACAAAGAAATCGTGACGATTTCGGAGTATGTGGAAAAGATTTCCGTTCGAAAATGTTGACTCCTAAGGCTTCTATTGACTTGTGGCCACAAACTTAGGAAAAAGAATCTTCCGCTTTTCAAGTGATCGGAGCGTTTGCAAAGAAATGCCCGCAAAGTGACTGTTTTGGAAAATCCGGATGTTTATGCGTATGATGATCGATCTGCTGTTAGTCAAACCGTCGGGGACTGTTGCTTTGGAATATTTTCTTTTATCGCTTTCGACGTTTTTTTACCGCTTTGCTACTGCGTGAATTCCATGGCTGAAATCTGGCTGACATTGCGACACATAAACATTGTTGCGCTTTAATCCATTATAAATATTCATGCTGATGATAATAACAGTCAAACTGTATCAGGCACTAGAATACGGATGGTGTTAACACCATAAACAGTAAAATATTATACCAAATAAGCTTTGTGAAAAATAAAATGCAAGTCATTTAATAAGGTATTGAAATGAAACTTAAACGGTATGTATCTAGAATTAATATGCATCACGTTCCACGTGCAAATCACGTTACCCGTCCTGAACACAACCTGGCTTTAGAATCAATCATTCAAATTCAAGCGTTAATAAAGCGGTGCTTGCACCCTTCCTTCGTGTGTTCTTTGTCAAGTGCATATCCCTGCTGGTCCGTCGCTTGCAGGTACGTAAGTCCCTGGACGTGACGAGAAAGAGCGACGAGTAGATATGCACTTTAAGAAATTAAACAAACACCCACAAAAGCGCATAGCATGCATGCGGCAAGAGTGTAACATATTTTTCTTCTCTTACCTCAACTCCTTTCCCATATCCCATCCTGTCCTCTTTCCCTGCGTCATCCACCTCTTGTGTTCCAAAGTTCTTTTATGGGAGCGTGTCGTTTGGGAGGCAAGCGTACGGAACGTGATCGAGCACGTGTTTTGAAACAAGAACCAAAAAGACGCACCAGCTAGACGGAGTTGTAGAGTAATCCGTACGTCACGAGCAACTTCCAAGCGATTCGGAAATTTCCAAAAATGGATAGAATTTGTGAACATGAAAAACGGGAGTATGTGATTCTTCTTGTGCGTGAAGCGACATGCAAAACAGACAGCATTAACATGATCCACCATTATGTCAATCTTCATTTGAAGAAAAGGGTTCCGTGTTTGGTGTGTCTCGTTCTGCGATGTGATGCGTACCCCGGCATAATTTGATGCTAGAAATCGTGTGAAGTACAGCGCGGTGCACAACACACTCAAACCGGGTTCAATATTCAGTTGCCCATCCATCCTAGGTCAGACGTTTATTGAATTTAATCGCGGAAATAAGGAAATCCCAAAGAGCCCATCGCGTGTCTTTACTTATTTTTTCGTCCAAAAATCACGACATGCAGCTTCACTCGGGGTTGTCCTTCCTAACCTTGTTGCAGTTGCCTTCCATTTCACCAGAACAGAAAAAGCGGGAAAGTAAAATGGACATGTTCTGCTTTCGAGCTGTCATAAGTTCATTCCGCCAGCAATAATGTGTACACGATTTACATGATTATCGGGTATAATGGATGAGCTAGTCAGATGTCACTTTACTGGGCACTTGGTGAAAGCCATCCAACAGAATGGGAAACGGGGAAACGAGCCAAATGTGCATTTCCTAATAAGGATGAGGGCACGATCGACATGGGAATGCACTCTATGCTTGGTAACATGCTTAACGCACAAGAAACCAATTTACCAATGTCAGATGACTTTTGTTGTGTTGAGATAATTATTTAGCAAACTGATTGTGCTTTCAGTCATCTATTGAATTAGATAGTATATGAACTCATGCCATCTTAAAATAAACATAAAGCCTTTTCCTATGCTAAAAAGCAATTTGCTCGAATCAAATTAAAAGTTTAATATTGCTTCAACTAAAACAAAATTCATTAAAATTCAATAAAAATGTAAACCATTCAAAAACATAACTCATAAAACTTAAAGTTGACCTACATTGCAATACAAAACGTAGAAACGGAATTGAAATCCTAACAATAACAACTCAAACCAATCGAAGATTTCTAATCAAGCCCCTACGGTTATGGTTATTGTATTCCTATTGTATTCATAGTACTGCACAAAGCATACTCGTGAGCATAACCCTTGACCGAAAGACCAATTCCGACAGCGAGTAATTGAAAAGAAAAACTTCCACAATAAGGCATCTTTACATTGACCGCGCAGACAGACACACTCATTGGCAGAACTCTTCCTAGCAACGGTTACATTGTGCAACTTCATCGAACGCATTGGAACTGATTCTCGTCGGGAATGAAAAATAACAAAAGATATTGCAAACAAAAAACACGTAAAGAAAAGTGCGGTGTTGGAAGCTTTGCACAAGCTCGAGCTGTAACCACATTCGCTTGATTAACGTTGAATACGATTATCGTGTACTTCGAATTACTGCGTAATGATGGGGTTATCCTCATTTTAATTAAACTATTTCTCATCAACAGATACTTCTGCAGACCTCAGTTTCTGTTATTTTTTCCTAGTATTCCTTCCACCAATCTCGTCCAATCGAGAAATACTTCACGTAGCAATCGCAGGAAGTCAAGAAAATCGAACCAGTTTGAACAAAGACAAATGATGCTATGCCATCGATTTCAATGTGAAAGTTTTCCGAGATGCTGCTTTTCATTGTTCTCTTTCGCTACTGAGGAACTGAGGAAATGTCACTGCACACTCGCACACACACACACACACACACACACACACACACACACACACACACACACACACACACACACACAAAGGCGCAGTGACTTTGCCATTGTAGCGTTACGGGTTGGACGAACACATTATGCTTCGTTGATTAAACGTAACGTAATTTTCCGCTGATGGGAGATCGTTTCACCTATCTGCTGGAAAGGAAAGTTCAACAAATAGGATGAATTGTTGGTATTACCGTAATGACAACATCTGGGCGATTACAAGGCAAAGCGCAGCCTTCTTCCTCGTGCGGCTGAGATTATTGTCATGAAAATAAAAAAGTTTTCAATTGTTCTCTGACAGCAGGATGAGCAGATGTTCAATCGAAAGAAAAATCTTTTTTTCCTATGAATATGGGATGGCCATCTCTTTGTATGGTTTAGTATTTTAGATAATATCTAGAATTTAATTGTGCTAGGTTTATGATTAAAATGCTTTAATTGAACATACATCGGTGATACAGGACGCTCAGACTTAACAGGACTGGAGTAAAATCCCAGTCCAAGTTATACAAGATTTTATAAAATAATGATCTCAACATAAACCGACGTTGGAATTATTTTTCCAAATCCATTGAAATCTTCACAGCCTCCAATTCCTTTCGGGTTTAAACTATCAAGGCACTTGCAGGAAATATATCTGAGCAAAGATTCATCGTGAGCTCTAACATTCCAACTACATGGTCATCTTGGGTTTAGGTAAAAACGAGTAAACTCCTCGCTTTGGCACAATAAATCATCGTTTCGAAAGTGGAAAGATACTAGTACCGAGCCTGCAGGGACGCAGAGGATGCATTTTTAAAACCGCTCTAAGCTTCTTGCAAAAGTGTCCTTCTTGTGCGTGTGCAATAAACTCAACATCATCTCGTAATTGACCGATTATGGAACCGTCCGTCATCATTGCCTGGGACGAAAGCGAGATGATACGTCACATTGCACAAAGTTACATCGTTCATCGTTCCGCTACAGACGGTAGGACAAAGTACGCCAGAAAAGTGAGCGTAAATGGAGGCAATCAATCAGGAGCAAGTCAGTGTACCCGGTATGATGGATGCCATGCTGGTACTCTTCGCACTCGGGATTTGAGCATAAATTTGAAGAGATTTTAATTTTACGTTCACTGCTCGGCGTATGGTTGATCGAACGAGTGATCAATAATGTTTCGAGTTGGAGTAGGTGTCCCGAAAATCAATCCAGTGTGAAATACGCACCTGAAACGAAACAAGATAGGAAAAGAATTGAAACACATAAAACATTGCAGTTCAGACGATCAAAAAAACAAATTTAATGTTCGCTTAATAGCCATCCCACGAAAGCCATTAAACAAGTAAACTTATTTTACGAGTTTTGCCCTAAT
Source organism: Anopheles rivulorum (assembly GCA_018908115.1). Classification (NCBI taxonomy): domain Eukaryota; kingdom Metazoa; phylum Arthropoda; class Insecta; order Diptera; family Culicidae; genus Anopheles; species Anopheles rivulorum. The sequence continues at coordinate 900,572 of STHB01000011.1, forward strand.
CTTTGTTGGGTGTAAACGCAACAGAGTTTACTGTGACGGTAGCACAACAAGATACATAACCTCATGTTTACCAGCATTGCTTTTCTCTGCCTCAACCATATTTTAATCTTGATTTTACAAAATAATACCAAACCACAGAGTTGTGGCGGTAAGCTGGAAGGTTGGTAGTGTAGCAGAGGATCATAAAATTGTACATTGGGTGTAACTCATTATCATATTTATTATATCGCTTTTAAATTAACATTACCCCAAAACAGGCCATAAAATGCGCGGCACGGTAAGTTGAATTTAAATTAATCAATCTACCTAGAGCTTTAATATTTACATGTGATGTTTCAATGTGGGAAGCGTTATGTCTGCAAAATTTATAAGAGAAGTCATGTGTTTGATTGAATGAATGGTATGCAAAAATAAAAAAAAAAAATAATCTGTAATGACACGCTAGAACACAATTTTTAAATTGAAAACTTTTGACAAAACTTATTTCCAACTACAAATACTACCAATTTTCCCAGCACATATTTTCAAATGCATGATTTCGCTGCATCGTACGTGTTTTACCAACTTTTATGCAAGTGCGAACGATGTGGTGCGTGAGAACAGCAGCAAATGTGGTGACAGTTTTGTCACCATTAAAGCCACCGAAAATGTCACTGTCGATGATTAATGTCAAGCGCCATCCATGTCGGGGCTGCTTGATGTCCTTAGCTATAGTCCAACGCAGGTGTAAGGCTCGCTTGAAAAAGGCAACCAACATTTTTTCAAGTTATCAAAGTGAAGTTGAAAAAAAGTAACACAATACCTCTGCCGGCAACATAATTTATCGAAAGAAACAACCAGAACATTGCTCCCAATCACTTCCACCAATCGGCGTGAGGAATGAAAAGCACAAAAAATATTTATTCAAAAATGTGATCAAAAATAATAGACCTATGTCTATCAACTGCAAACAAAGGTCGAAAGGAAAACAAAAAATATATATCTACGTGGAATACATCATAACAGGTCACAAAACACCCTCCTTCTCTCAGTTTATCGCACTCTCCCGCAGATTTCGCCACGATAAAAGTCAAATTCAAAAGCTTAAGAGCTTTCAACAGTACCGACCGCGTGCGAGCATGAGTATATCCTTCGTGGAAAAGCACAAAATCCACCGAAGCAGAACAATGGCCGAAACAATAAACACACCATAACCCGGTACACTTCGGCGTTGTGGTTGGTTCATATCTGTCAACCGCAGAAAATAAAAATTAATCAACGAAATTGAACTGTCACCAAGGATGTGGCGCAGAAGGCACACGATCTGGAGTGTGCCGGTGAGCAGGAAAAAAGCATCATTCAAGAGTGTTAATGTGCGTGCGTGTGTGCAAGTAGCAAGCGATGCGTGACACGCACCACATGACTCGGACAGGATTGGACGCACGTATCGCATTGAAACGGTTCAGTTAGCTTTCTGGTTGGTTTGACCCGACCGTGTTGGTTGCTTTTGGTGATATCGAACTGATATTCGAAAACTGTCTGAATCCGAACCCGTGACAGATGCGATATGGTGTGTACGATATGCAATCGGGCAGGGCAGACCTGATGGAAGAAGAGGTAAGTTCTTCCCCGTCCCGGGAATCGGATTGAAATGCAAAGTCATCGATTATTTAATATTTATTTATGAAATTGAAAATTAGTATGCATATCGCTTCGGTCTTTATTTATGAGTGGCGGTAATGAATAATGAAATATGGCGCGTCGGCAAACGTGCCAGTTTGCTTCTTCCTCCGTTTCAATTGTCCAACCCGACTCTGCCCGCGTGTGTCCGCGTTGCAATCATCGTCCTCATCATCAACACCGCCAAGTGATGCTCTAAGCACGATAAAATGGGGCGGTTAAAAATTTTCTTCGGTCACCGTCACTGTTCACGTTCGGAATTCTGGCATCTATATGACGGACGTGCTGCAATGATGCTGCAATGCAACCGCCAAAGGGCCAATGGCCAAATGGACCGATGCAAGGAAGGGAAAATGCATTCAGAATGCTCTGCCCGCGATGAAAACACGCAGAACACTTTATCGCCACAGAAGTGGGTACCAATAAAAGTATTTACGCTTAAAAGTAGTATTAATCGTAGGTTGTGTAAAATTTATTCAACCAATTGCTAAGAGAAGAATAATAAAACAAATAACGATAAATATCTGTAAAACAAATTGAAATCAAAACCAAAGTATCACTTCATGACACGAATTTTAAAATAAACAAAGATTAAACATTTAATGGATGAAACCGATGAACGATTTGGATAAGTACAACGAAACGCAGCCAACCAAACCAAATGCTCAATGTTTCAACAACAAAGCCTATTATTAAGTAAAAGGCGCTCTTATGATGGCTGTTTTGTTATTTGTCAAATTTAATTGCTTTCATTATTTATATTCCATTGGATGGTAATGTTTTACCCTGTTCACGCTTTAAATACTAGTGCCGAATGATTAAAAGCAAGTTTATTTTGTGAAAACATGTCGTTCCCTGTTTCTTGCGGTTGCCGTTTTGATTAATATCTCTGCCAACATCGGTCCTTTTCTGTTGTTGTTTAATGTTTTGATTTGGTTTGCTCTTTGTTTCTTTACCGTCTCGCTGAAAGCCCAAAACATAGCTCCCCAATGCTATGCAGCATGTATAAAAAAAGCTTTGCTTGATAAATGATATACATTCCCGTCCCGTAAGAGCGAACACAGCAAAACGCAACCGAAATACTGCAACATCTGCGTTCGATTTGGTCTAATTAAAATTCTAAGCTGGCCCTGAGTCCACCGTTGGGGAGAATCTTTTTCGCTTTACCTTTTCCCACAGCATCTCAATGTTTCCTTACAGACAGATGGATTTGGTCCACACAAAGCAGTAGGTTTAAGGGCCGCTTTTGTTTGTGGTATGCACAACGTGGAGAAGGGTGCGTAACGGAGAAAAAATGTATAAATCATAAACGAGCCATGAAAGTACAAGTGGCTTGATGTTTTGTACTTTTGCGAAAAGCGACATCAAAGATATTGGCGTCCTTCTTGCCCACTCAACGCTTGGGAGAAAGCATCAACGTGACGAATCAGTAAAGCCGTCGCCAGTCTCGACAGGCTCGACAACACGATTCGTGCTTCGCTTCAGTCATATATTCCGGCAGTTTTTAAGGGAATGTTCCCCCACCGTAATGCTGCGGCATATTATGCTGGCCTTCTTCTGTGGCTGTCACTTTTGCAGGTTTGTTTCTGTGCGGATAACGGACGCATTGAGCAGGATTGCGGAACCAGAGCAAGGAATTAAGTTTTATCTCTGTTTATTCATTGCGCTCTCGTTTTCGGATTCCGTTCTCGATTTCACTTTCCTCGTCAACAGTCGTTACCGTTCTGGAACCGTAAATACATTTGGACACTCCATTTATTTCTCCGGTGAGTGCTGTACGAAAAACTGTAACCTTCAACATGGCAAGGAAGTCTAATAATAACTGCCGTGTATCTTCCCTCGTACTCGAAAACAGCCGCCAAAAAATAAAATGAAGGGAAAATGATATTCAGCAAAAAAGAAAAAGCGAGTGACACCCAGACCCAGGAAAACATTGATGAGGAAAACGAGCAAGACAAATTTTGAAGCCCCTGACGGCTGTGGCTCAGAATCGTCTTTAAATGCGTAAAGCAAAGTGATGGTTGAGTGTGATACTAAACGCACACATTCACCATGAAAAAAGGCGAAACATTTGCTTGTGTTCATTTCCGGTTCACCCACTGCCAGGCATGCTAGGACAAGACTCGTGCGCGTAGCAAGCAGTACGCATGGTGCTGGTCCTTCGAGATTTTCCATGTCGATCCAATGTGCGGAAGGTAGGAGATAACACCGAGGCAGGAAAAAGATGGTTGCCGTCCTCGTGATTGTGTGTCACCAATAGATATAAAATATTGAGGGGATGCCTTTTCGTTCTGCCTTTTCCATTGTTTATTTTGTGTTGTTTTTTTACTTCTCTGTACGCCCCAAAACAAAAATGTGTCCTTTGTCGTAGGTTTCAAACCAACGGGCGCTTGTAGCAGGGAACGGCGCGCACATGATTTTCCTAACTTTTATGAAGCCGTCATTTGGACGAACGCGTTTCAAGCACGAGCAAACCAAAGATTGGGGCCGACTGAATGTTTGATTTTATTTTCTTTTTTTCTACCCTCGGAAGGAATGCTGAATGAAAAGCAAGACCAAAAAAACCTATCCTTGTGCCGGCGAATTCGTAAAAAAGGACGCATTATGATGTGCCACCGGTTTTCGCCTTCGCTTCGTGGAATCGCCAACGAGGGTGGAGCATTTTTATTGGTCAATCATAAAAACGCTCAGCAAAATTGGTCCTTTCGCTCGGATGTAGCCGATGCTGCTGGGTTCACTGTCACTAAGCACCACATCCGTTAGCTGCTGGTTGGAAACCAGCGAAGAAAATACCGTACAGGAACCGTTTTTCAACTTATCACACCGGATGTGCGCAAATGCGTGATGATTGCGATATGTTAACAGACCCCCTCGGGCAAAAAAAGCCCGCCAGAGTATAGGCTGGTACGGAAAACGCAGAAGAGGATACTGATGAAGTATCCATAAAATGAGAGAAAAATATTATTACCCAACCATAAGCAAGGTGGGACGTTGCTCACTGCGAGAAGTGGAGGATTAGTCAAGTGATTTCTGAACAACCAGAACGTATGATATTGATGAAAGTGAAGTTATTTTTGCATCTGTGTATGATATCGTGCTAACATAAATCACTACACGTTAGAGGAACGTTGAATAGCGTCTCATAAATTGAACATTTTGCGGAATTTCCGAAACATTTACGAGAACATGATTTGTGCGCAACGATTTGTACGTTAATTGGTATAGAGTGCAAGGTTGTTTTACGCATTATTTTAAAATTTTTAGACAATTTTAAATCGCTGGTTTGTGAATTTTTACGCTTTCTATCATAACTATGATACCAACTTTCAATACATTGGATAACATGCTAATACGTATTTGAGCCAAAACATTGCTCAAAGACCACCCAACAAGTGTTAGACCCCAACCGCAGTGGTCTATAAATGCAGCAGCCAAACTTGAACCAGAATTTCAACACTTTCACCCAAAAACTCACGTTTGTTCCAAACTTCGTGATCGGCTGTTTTCCCATTTCAACCGCATCCATCACCAACTTGTTATTCATAGTTTTTCAACCCTTACGAATCATTCTACCCGCTGCATCATTGTCGACCTGCCAAAGTACCGATTGCCAAGGGATACACACCCACTGAATGCACATTCAAAAGCGCGTCTACACTTCGTCGGAGCTGATGCACATGGAACAGAATAAATAAAGCGTTGGGAAAAAAGGCCATAGGAAGTTTACGGTACGAAAAATAAACAAATTTTCACACACTTGAGCAATCAAGTGCCACTCAAAGAACGATGGACAGACATCAACACGAACAGTTCATATTAAAAAGGGTGGAATATGGGATGGTTCGTTTTTTTCATCTCCTAATGTCGAGGGAATCTGACGTGCAACGTCTGATTGCAATCCAAAGTAATACGTGTTGTGATATATTCCCTGTTGCAAATAATAATAACTCCAAAGCGATCCTTGTTGACCTGAACAGGGGATGAAATTGGGATTAACCAAACACCAGTGTCAAAAACTTCTACCAAAAAGTACATCACTGTTGGCATTTCACGAAACTTCTCAAGAGCCAGTAGAGTGTGTGTGAAAATTAATTTTGGATACTTCACAAGCACTTTCATCAAAAGACGCAGATTTTCTTACTGCAACGGAGGACTTTCTTAGTACAATTTGAGGCTTTTTTATACGTGTGTGCGTACCAGCACAAGAACGCACGACGACCTGTGACCACTTCAGACGAGTTCGGAGCACGAACATTCTTGTGTTACTTCCCGGCAAGACTGTCAGCAGCTTACCCCCACTGTGAAGTGTTTGATGGAATTTTCTAATTATTCCACCGATTGTTTGCGCGAACGCTTGATGCAGGGCTTAAGAAGCGGTTCTGTGCTGGTGTGCATGCTTGTGCGAAGCCTTTCTCAAACCCAGGTATTAAAGGATGGTGTTTTGTTTGAAGCGTGTGTGCGGCAAGTAAACAGGACACCCACTCATTATCTCGAAAGACTAGGCAGAGGAAGTGAGCTCGATGACTCATACCACCGCGTACGTACATGGTTCCGGTTCGTATATCAGCCGTGTCAGAAGATTGGGCTTACTGGAGTTGTCTGACGGTTCGAATAACACCGCATCACGATGGCACAAGGCTCGAAAGACCGCTGCTTGCCATTGAAATGAGACTCCCGGGGAATTTTCTCACCTTCATCGTTCGGGAAGGTGTTGAAACATGGTAGCATTGATGACTGCTGCGGCACAGCATGTACACAAGTACCATCTCTAGAAAGTCCTTCAACCCAAAATCCGAAATGCTGCATAGTCGACTTAGTCAGGTTGGAACGGCAGGATTTGTTTCGTGAACCTGAAATCGTTGGAATGCACGCAACGCAACGCAAATTTCAACAACAGTTATACATTTGTCTCATTGCCGCAAGATCATAAGGCCTGTCACAGGAGAACTATGACTACAATTAGCTTCTTAAAAAATGGTGTTTTATTTTGCTAAATGAAATATTACAAAATTAGTGTTTATGACTAATTCCATTGATAAATCTATTCCGCTTATAAATATCTGAAATCTTTAATTCCATAATTCCCTTCATATTTTTTTAATATAAATGTTGATTCTATCAATTTGCCTTACTTAAAGTTTGATTACTGGAATAAACGTGCGTTGTTCCGATTTTGTAATCTTTCCGTACAATACCAGTACAATAACGCTTCGCCAAACCGTTTCTTTGATTATTTTGCGTACATCTAGATAAAACACAAACAAGAACACAAACGAATGTCATTCTTGCCACGATTTCTGAAGCGTCTTAACGCCAACTTGTACCAAACTTTACCCAAACTCGTACCCATTAAGCGTCGATCGTTAGCATACAAATGTGCTTCGAATTGAAACCCGTAGCCAGCATCTCCCTTTGACTCAGGGAGTATCAACTTTCTTGGCCACAGCATTCGTTGTTCTGCAATGGGATCCGGCCAAAGAGCAAATAAAACAGTAAAATAAGTCAAACCATTTAATATTCATTATCTGCTATACGTGAGCAAGATCCATTTGGAAGGATGTGAGGTTATGTTTCTTCCCGTACATATTGTGACGTGGGCAACAGAAAATCAGACGCAACAGTAGGGTCGGAACAAATCGGGAGCCACCAGTTACTGGTCCAGAAATTACCGTCGCATGTCTCTCGCCTTCTGCTAAGTAAGTCACTAACGGTGCTCGCGCTTATGTGTGTTGGGCATAGTAGTGCATTCGATTTTTTGCCTTCATTTCTCCCTGTTTCGGTATTCCATTTTCGTTTCGGGTACTTTGAGGTTAATTTATGCTTATAATACTTCGCTTGTAAAGTGAAAAACAAGGGTGAAAAGGAAAGAAATGTTCCACGCCATGTGTCTGTTTACGGGGGTTTTTATTTGGCCTTGGGTTTGGGCCACTGGTAAACCGGCACGCGCTCGTTTGTCAAACATGGGCTTGCTAACGTAGAGGTCCTTTTTCATGTCTGTTTACGAGCGAACGTCTTACAATGGGAAAGACCAACTGTTCCGTTGTGGATTAGCGGTAAACAACATCGAACGTTAGACGTTGTTATGGGTCCTTAAAGGTTTTCCCTTTTTTGTCAATGAATTGACTTACTTTCAGTAGTTTAATTAGGAAATATCACCAACAGATGTAGATCAAAGTGGTTTATCTTAAATCCCAATACGATTGCCTTGTTACCAAACACTTTCGGAGATCTGTTTTCTCCTGGGAAAACCCTAGCATGTGTAACGAAAGTTGACAACCTTACGCAGAAGAAAAAAAAGTTTCCATGGTCGATAAATCCACAAGCGTTACGTGACCAAGCATAAGTTAGCGAACCTTGTCCGAACCTAACACGGAAGGTGTTAATTACCCACACATCTTGCATGAGAAAACTATTCACCTTACACCTGTCCAGTACTTCATGACAATTGTGTAGCTTTGTCTACCATTTATGTCAAGGTGTGAAATCTTGTCGCTGGAGGTCGCATGTCTCTAACGAGTGTCGAAAAACTTGTAGACTTGTAGAAAACGACTTCAACAAGTCTCCAAGGTTTTAAAATATCATTGCCAGCAATATGTAGCTCTGAAACTAAAGTGCCCTCTAACTAATTGTTTCTGCCGGCTGCTTAAGCGAGAAAGGGTGTACTATATTTACATACATTGGAATATCCGAAAACGATTCTTTCATTCGTTCGTTCGCAATTCGTTCCTATCTGTGGGTTGTTTTCCTTGTTTTGATCTATTTTTATTCCAACCATGTATTTATACTACCGAAACACACCGTTTCAACAAGGTTTAACTCGTTGCTTTTGTAATGATTGAATTTAAATGCACTAACCGACAGCTTCAGCACTCTGGGAATTGTAGGCCGACGTTTGATTTACGAGTCCCAAGCTGAGCAACCGTTGCGCCATCCCTTTGCCTTCTGAAGTGAGAATAGGTGTCGTTAAGTTACGATACAGGTGTGGAATAGTTCTGCCCCCTTTGCGTTAACAATGTAACGACATAATAGTGCGATGCCTCCGGGGGCAACCAACCGTTTGTGAAATGCGAGAGTTATGAATGTTTTAGAAACGATGCTCAACCTCACGGTTAACTACCGGAAAGAGTCTTGTGTGCAATATACGAAAGCTGAATGTTTCATTGTTGGATCCGTGTTTGGAATGTTTAGCTTTTGCTTGCTTGGTGGAGGATATGGGCTTGTCATAAACGAAAACAATTTTCCCAAGAGAACAGGTAATTTGAACATTGTAGGAAAAACTTGTTCTAAATATTTATCACAACTCGTACCTAATCGTTTACATCCAAAGCGCTGTCATACCATCTCATTCTTTTAGTAATGGTAATAGTACATTCCAGTGCTTCAAAACGGTTCTCGGGTGGATGCTGTTCCATTTTTATCAATCCAAAATAGATGCGAACCTATGTAAAAGACATCTCAAACATGGTGGGTCGGTTTGTTTGACTACTACCGAAAATAACATCTCGTAAAGAGAAGAATAAAACAGGGATAAACTAAAATGAATCGTTCCTCCCCCAAATCTGTCTTAGATTCGAGTCCTTTTACCATTTTTTTTCTTGCGTGTTAGCTCTTTCCTAATGTGCGAACCTACTGTGCCGGGACGTACTGGACCAACTTTTTCTGTCAGCCATTTATTATCGCCTGATATGTGTCTCTCGCAACCAGTGGAATGCTTTGTTCCGGAAAGCACAAGGCAGGCTGATAGAAATTTGAATAATGCTTTTCAATTGTCTTCCTGCTTTATATAACTCCTGACCAGCACTCCTATCGCTGTCGTTGCACATAAAACGTCAAGGCTTATCGCTGCTGGAGGATATAAACGCTGGAATATGGAAACGGAGGACGCTAGGAAGTAAACTAACCAAGCTATTGGTTGCACTGATGGCCTAAAATATTTCATCGTCTAGAAGGAGGGTTCTGTGGTCAAACCCTTTAATCTCCCCACCNCTGATAGAAATTTGAATAATGCTTTTCAATTGTCTTCCTGCTTTATATAACTCCTGACCAGCACTCCTATCGCTGTCGTTGCACATAAAACGTCAAGGCTTATCGCTGCTGGAGGATATAAACGCTGGAATATGGAAACGGAGGACGCTAGGAAGTAAACTAACCAAGCTATTGGTTGCACTGATGGCCTAAAATATTTCATCGTCTAGAAGGAGGGTTCTGTGGTCAAACCCTTTAATCTCCCCACCCCCCTACCTTCAATGTCTAACTATCACGATTGATACGAGAAAAAGGGAAAGTTCCGGAGCTTAATTGCTCTCCATTTTCAGAATATTAGACATTTGGGATCAAGTTCATCCGGCGATACTGAATAGAGCGCCCGTTTTGATCCTACTCGTTTTCCCAGGTTTCAAAACTAAAAACGACAAGCTTTTTGCCAAATAATCTCTTTGTTGAGCAAGAGTCATAAAAATAAACATTAACTCCTATCCCCATCGACTGAAGCTAGGATGGCAGCTCCAGCGGGTTAAGCAAGTATTGGCGAGTATGCATACACGTCCAGTTGAAGGCTGTATTTGAAAGGCTTGATCAGATGTCAGAGCATCCCAGCTAGAGCTCTGGAGCTGGATGTTGCTCCAGACCGGCTTGAATGAACATGTTCACGGATTAGCCACCTACGGGGAAGACATTTAAAACTGGAACCCGTATAGCACCTGTGTCTTTGGTCTTGTGCAAATAGTCTTTCCTGTCGAACGGGTTGTTTGAGTTTCGACTTAGGTAGCATCATGCTTAACGATAAAATGCTGTTTAGCAGCGTGAGTATAGCCATTTTTATCATCACTAAAGGGAACGGGATTTCCGGGCTTGCGTGTACAACTGCGGACACCTGAGCATAGAAAGAATTGATTTTCTCTTGAAGCGATGCTTCTGCAACGGACAGATTGATACGCCCACTTTCCATTCTCCTGAAGTCAAGCTGCACTTCTGCTCAGCACATTTTGGCTTCCCGACAAGACATTCCAACGATATTCTACGAGTAATACCTGGTTTCACGGTGTTTTTTCTTGTCTTCACCATTCTATCTTGCGATGTTTACGCTTCGTGGTGCTGTGGCTCATTTTTCAGCGACTCGTGGTTATGGCTCTTGGCTTCATCTCGACACTGAAGGACGAACAAATCGCCGTAGTCGATTTTCCTGACAGATCAGCGTACTTCTGGGAATTATTTTGTTGCCGTCAGATATGTTTTCTGCAGCGTCTCTACTCTTTGGTGCATCTTAGTTCTGCAGCTGCTTTTTCCTTCTTCTTATATGCCCACACACACTCTCACACAAACCTTGAACATGATTTGTTGCTATGATATTGTGCTTCGTAAACGATTTGAAACACACGCTTTTAAATGGGCAGAAAAACGATGACTTTAGCAAGCGCTACACAAATGGCTAAACGACAGACGAACCAAAGCAAGCTCGCGAAGGAAACAAAAACCGAAAGATCGGAGCAAAACCTCTACGATTAAACCACACACTACAAACAGGGAAGATATTCTGGGCATCTTTTTTCATAATGATCATAATTGCAATCATAAAGCCAGTCAAAGCCAGAAGTGCACTGTCGGAAGGCGCTTTGGAGCGTTATGAAAATAATGAGAAAAAAAATTGTTCCATGAAACTAAAAACATTGAAACAAGGATGAGCTGGCGATAAGCAGCAAGGATAAACAATGTTTTGAAGCGTTTTTTGATGTTTTCTAGTCTTTTACCCTAACCCTGATCAAAGCATAATTGCTTGTCCTTAACCGTTGTGATGGCGTAGCGACAGTACGCGGTGGTGGAAACATTATTGTCTTCAATCGTTCAAGCAAGTCTTTAGCAGGCGTTTTGAAGGAAACATAATGATAAAAAGACAAGCTACTACGGCAAGCATAGTCAAAAGAAATGTGTTTTGATGTGAATAATTAAAACTGGACAAAATATTATATTAAGAAAACTAATATAAAAGATCATTTTGATATTTGATATGTCATGTTAAATTACTACGACTTATATATCTCTTACAAAAACTGGAAACATACCTGGAAAGAAACATAGAAACAAAATTTAATTAATATTTTACATACTTTTACGGGTTTTAAGCAAACGATATTTTTTTTTTGTAATCAAATATTTGGTAAAAATGAAACATAATATCGGAAGTCAATGATAAAGATTGATGAAATATTCACTAAAATATTGCAATATAGTACACATGCATGGATTAAATAATTGTACAAACAGGAGAGCGCTTTATGACCATACAAAGACACCAACGTATTTGTTTGAGTTAAATGCTCAGCATGGGTAAGAAACAATAATTATAAAATATCCATCAGTTTGCTAAAAGGAAAGTCAGACGGACAAATTACCCAAAAACGATGGATGACGTAATTTGTCTAATTATAAAAAACCCCAACCGTGGCGTTAGTACCAGTCCGGCAGTGGCAACCAATCAGGTGTAAAACATTGCTTGAAAAATGCTGCTCTGTTGTACCACGTACCAGTACCAGTCACGAACAGACTCTGTAGCCGGTAGAGTGCAATTGCAACCTCAGGTGGAACACATTAGAGATACCGGCGCGACGTGACTCCATAGCCAGCCAAATCGCCGACGATTGTTAAAAACGCTAGACACACGACGTCCTCCGCGCTAATAAAATCAAAGTAAAGCACTCCAACTACCAGGTGGTTATTTACGTTCTCTTCTTGTATAAAAGGATTTTCTCCATTTTCTTGTTTCGTTTGTTTTTCGTCTTTTATTTTCTTTCCTTGTTCGGTGTAACATTTGTACGCGATTCACAGTGCGCCACTAGGAAAGGAGAGCGCAATGTGTGTATGTGTGACCAGTTAAAAGTGTGTTTGAAATCAGCTNTAAACGCTAGACACACGACGTCCTCCGCGCTAATAAAATCAAAGTAAAGCACTCCAACTACCAGGTGGTTATTTACGTTCTCTTCTTGTATAAAAGGATTTTCTCCATTTTCTTGTTTCGTTTGTTTTTCGTCTTTTATTTTCTTTCCTTGTTCGGTGTAACATTTGTACGCGATTCACAGTGCGCCACTAGGAAAGGAGAGCGCAATGTGTGTATGTGTGACCAGTTAAAAGTGTGTTTGAAATCAGCTGGGCATGGGAAACGTTAGAATCGAAATGGATTCCAAAGGAATGCAGCCAATTTAAAATCGTTGCCAATTCGAACGTTGTTGATCGTTTCAAAGTCACCCGTGTTTTGGGCGAGTGCACCGAGCTTGCATGAGGACAGTAGCATAGGTCATGACGGCAATAGAGAAGAATTTTTTCGCTTCACATGCTGCTCGGCGGAACCAACATCCATAAGGTTTCGCTTCCTGCAAGAGTGGACAAAAAGTTGTTTTTAGACACTTCGTCCGTGTCTGCCAGCTCTAAAAAAGATCACTCAGAAAAGACGTGCAGCGGGTGAGAAAAAAAAACCGTGCAGATAATCAAGCTTTCTCTTATGCTTGTAAAGCTCGGGATGGGGATGAAGAAGCAACAACAAAAAAAAATACAGAAGTGTGTGCAGAAGTGGTCGTAATATGAAAATCTAATTTGCTTTCGCATCCGTTTCCGTCAACGAATAAATTCGTCGCGCAAAGAAGGGCATGCCGGGCAGCAGAGCGGTTCTGTTCAGGGAATGATGCACTTCCTTCCTAGTTGCATCGTACCGGCAGCTGGAACTTTGAAATTTTCCAAATGAAATTTCACTTTTAACTCTCTTTGCTGTAACAGCAACGTTGCTTTTCGTTATCAGTGACAACGTTTGGCCTTCGTGCGCTGTTTTATTTTATCTGTTTTCCTAAAGTGACACAGATCGATTTGTCCCGACGGTATCATCTCACTGAACTCTCTACTGCTTCGTACATCGCCCTAAAAGTACTTAGGAAGCGAAACACGCGACATTGGATATAACATAAAATGCACATGCACACCCTGCCTTACAACATGCTACCATACTGTCCGAAAGTCCGTCCCTACAAATGAGTCTGCTCGTTTTTTTAATACGCTATGCTTATTTTCCATGCACTAACAGTGCACCGACGGTAGGAACAAATTTCAAGCAAATTAATTTATAAAACTTCCCACCATCCTACCATCCGACTAGCGCGTGGTTGAAACTTTTGCGTCGCTAATTTTATTCCAAGCATCGTCGAGACAGTTCCGGGTTCCGCTGCGCTTAAGAAGCTTGCAAATTGGCCTCAAGAGTGCAAATAGTATTCGCAACGCTCCCGGAATGAAGTAAAGTTGTTGCGATGAAATTGGGATTGGTTGGAGGAAGACGACAAAAAAACGGCACAGTTCTGAAAAGGGAACCGTTCGCAAGTCAACATGAAATGTGTAAAAAAATCAGCACTAAACGTAAAATCACAAACGCATTCACTTTGATAATAATCTTGGACTTCCTGGCTCGATGGGACGGTGGTGGTGATTAAATATTTAAATTTCTATACAATATTTATTTGCTCTCGAGCGCCTTGAAAAAGAGATGAATGCAAAAGCTTAACTCAAGCAAAACATTTTCTTTTGTAAGTTTGGTAAGAACAATTAGCATAAACGGATTCGAGTGGCGATTGCATTATACTTTGAGTAAGTGTGTTATAATAATGTTTAAATAAAGAAGATTTGTAATCAACCGCACGTAAGGAATTATCGAGCGACGAAAAAGGTTTATTATACTTTAAGATTTTCCAATAATAATTACCTTTTCTTAGTTTTCCAAAGAGAATTTAGGCAAATGTAATTATTGGTAATGTTTTTAATCAAATACAAACAATTATTTGAAAATTAAATATGTTTGTCGTTTTCCCTGTTTCCATGTTTCCAAAACAAAACAAATACTGGATGTAATCCAATAACACGTATTTAACCACTCAATCATTCTGATTTTCTACAGTTCCGTATCGTTTTTAAAGAACTGCCTGTCTGTTTCTTATCCGCCATCATCTTGAGGCTGAAGAGGTCCTTGATCTTTCCTTTTTCTGTATCTTTAATCCCATTTTATTGAACACCTCGTGTTTGCTATTTCCCGACGGCGTGCAGGATGGTTTCAGTTTACCGAGCTGCCATTCGCCTTACGACATCAATCACCTCCAATGGAAAACGACAAAAACTGGACCCGAATTCTTATCCACTGGTCGATCCCTTTCCTCAAATATCATCATACCACGAGACCTTTTCCTGGTGAATGATATTGACGTCCGGCGACATTCTTTATCTTCATTCCCCATCATTTGGGCACAGTATTCGGGTCAAAATTAAATCAGTAAAATAATGTTCAACCAAAGGCAGCTCGATGAAAATATCTTCGAACTCTAATTTTGGCTTCGGTTTTGCTTCTTTTTGTGAGTACAAAACAGCAATCCGTTTGATTAAACTGTATCATTAGAAAAAGATGTAATCTTTGGACTGGTAGGGAATGTTTACCAATTCAGTGTACAAAAACTCTGCTTTATTATAATGGCCGTCGATTTTCGGTAATATACTCGCTCCGTAGGAAATTCAATCGATCGGAAGTTAACGCCTGTCTCCGAACGTGCAAAGAAGTTTTTGCCTTCCTTAATGCGAACAGTTTTCGCACTAAAAACCACCCTCCACATTCTGCGTGCTGTTTGATCGAGGGCGAAACTTTACAGGCCTGTCCTGAATTGGGAACTCAACACCTGGTGCGTGAAATTAGTGTGAAAGTTGTTCCTTCTCATACCAACAGCCCATCCCCTTTTGCTTGTGAATGTGTTGCTGGCGTTCGTCCTTTTTCTCGTTTTTCTGATCGGGTGTCGTAATGTTACACACTTTTGTCCAAATTTGATCGAGTGCTTCAGATATGGTCCAAATATCTCAAAACTACCAACCCCGAACGCGTAACCGAGGCAAACATCGGGAGGGTGTTTCCTAGACCGAGAACCGTACGGACCACATTAGGGGTCTTTTACCGTTGAAACAGAGAGCGAGCGCTCAGGTAAAATATGTGTGACTCGTGCCAATTTGTAACACCTTTTATGGTACCACATCGCCTCCGTTGCACATCAAACTTTGCCAACTACCGGAAATTGTTCTACGACATTGTGTGTGCGCAACTGTGTGGGCATGTTGGAAAGCGGGCCGACGACAAGACGAACCAAAACCCAGAGAGCACATAAAAATCAACATTAGAATAATGACCTGTATCCGGTCAAACACATCTACGGAAAGGTGGCAGCAGTATCGTAGGAAATGGAAAACTTTCGCCCTCGGGAGGTACTTTTCTATGTTCCGTCACTATACACATCGTGTCCGAACTTTGTTTTCCTATGCCGTATTCACATCTTTTGTTGGCGTAAACTGTTTGCATCATTTTATCGTTCTGTGTTGAGCTTTACGATTTTGGGCAAGTGTGGCTGGCAGAGCGTGTTTGGTCAAGCCGGAAACCACATGCTCTTTTTCTCATTAGGCAGACTGCTATCGTCCTCGAGAGAATGATTAGACCAGTTAGCTTCTGAGCAGTCTTTGATAGAGACGAAATGAATTAGTGGAAGTTTCCGTTGAACGCAGTTACATTAAATACTTTGTCCTGTAACTTTTTTATATTGTGTTTTCCTAGTTGTTTCATTGTTCCGGTGGACTGTTCTGATAAAGTATTTATGTTCTGTTTCACGTAATAGGCTTTTCGGCAAGGCTCACGTTTTATGTTACATTTCTGAAAATTCACAACTAATTTAAATTAAAAAATTTTTGAAACCTACAAGTAGCATAAATACGTTAGACAGTTTAGATTCGTCCTCTTTCCGAAAGTGAAAATAAAAAAAATAGACACGATTCTATAAAGCTTATTCCGCAATGAAGATTGCAGACACCATATCAAAGGACGACCAAACGATTAGTCTGACCAGCAAGTGCACGCGGCGTTCTATCATATGCAAGGAAAAAAGCTCGTGTGTGAGTAGGAAATGAATTTTTTCTTCCATTTATCGACCGAAACCGCTGTCGATTTTGTGAGGATAAAGTTTAAGCTGTTCACTTTTCCGTTCGGCATTTGTGGTGTCTTTTTTTTTTTTGTTCATTCATTTTCTCACCCACTTTCACTTCAGAAACATGCTCCCGCTTGTTCTTCTGGACTTTTAGGATTGCTAGGTCTATGTTGAAAGCTATACAGCTTTTTTTTACAAAACTCATTCAAATGCATCCACGAAGCAGGAGAACTTTTTTTTCGTTTTGATATTCACCCACAGGAGTAAAGATAGAAGGAAACAACAGAGAAACCTAGTTCTGCCTTACGCTCGCCACGTTAAGCTTACGGATTTAAAAGCTAAAACTTCCGCCTTCTAGAGCTAACGAGTGCCTCGGTGCAAGGGACGTCTGAAAGCGTTCCCGGCATTGTGGGGTTGAGAAAACTAACATAAAAAACAGGGATTTTCCCACATCTCCAATTTTTGGAGCCGTTGATGGCAGCGAAGGATTTAAACTGATTTCATGTTCCAGCATCCGAGAAGCGGCCTTCGTCACATACGCGCAGCGAGTTGGTGGATATGTGTATCTCCACATTATGCTCGCCATTTCCAACGTCTTTTCTCACACTAGCGGCATCCCGAGTGTCGCTAATGCTCGCTCAAGTGTAAACATGATGTGAAGTACGTCGTCTCGTCTCGCCACCTAGAATGTACGTGATGCTTGCACAGGGCGATGGGAAAAGATATTTTCTCGCAGATATTTGGAGGACATTACTTTTGCCACCGTCCCCGAGCTCATCCGCACGAAAGCTGAAGACACGCTTGCTAGCACGGTTAAGCATGATCCACAGCATCATTTCCGATGCAATCCACTCTCGAGAGAGGAAAAAAGTGAGAAGGAGATGAGGAAGCTTTTGCGAAACGATAACGGTGATACACTCAACACATAAGTGCATCGTCCGCGTAAATGCACTTCAGAAAGCATGGGCAAAAAAACTCACACAGAATCACTGGGCAATAGTACCAGGAATAGAATCTGCGAAGAGCAAAGCAAGGCGGAAAAAAGCTCTCGTTTTTAATTTTCTCTTATCACTGTAGGTTTTCCCTTTTTTTAGATCCTCTGTCTGTCGTCCAGCCAGAGGCAGTAGCGGTGCAGATAAAGTTAAAATTTTAAGACTTTTAGTCCTTTCATCCTTCGGTAGTCTCGTAAAAACATCACATATACAAACTTTTTTTTGAACGAGGAAATATAACATAAGAAACAACGGAAAATTTGGATCAAACTGAAACATTTAAGAATTTTGTGAGCTATTTTGATATAATTTATACATGAGAGTGTATGAAAGGGTATAATAACCCTTTATAATCTTTCCTAAAAATCAAACTAGTTTTTGTTAGTTAGTTGGATAACTAAGCTCACAATCACACATAACATTTTATTTTCAATTTTTTTAAACATAGGTAAGGCAAACCCTCGAATACACGATTTATATGAACTCTTTCTGTTGAAGACATTTTTTGGTGACGTACAAAAAAACGAAAGAGTAATGTTTGTTCTTTGCTGACACTTTTTCCGGCTTTTACCCAACCATTGCCTTGAAAAAATTCTGGTCAGTTCGAAATATTTGCCTTGATTTGCTTGAAAAAAAAAACTTCCGATTTCCAACCTCCGAATAAAAAATCCTAAAATCCCGTGAATTTTCGACACTTTCATAGCGAGAAAGAATTTCGTGATCATCCGATGAAGTGGTAATTGAATGTTTGAAACTTCATTTTGATTCGTCGCAAAAAAGGGAAAGAAACGAACAGCATAAACCAGTTCACCAACAAAAGCCTGCCATCTCCAGTTCTTTAGAGCCATCCAGTTGTGTCAGCTTCCAACCAAGCGTTTTATCTTCCCAGCACGGTATAGAACTTTCGATCGAAGGCGAATGGCAGAACTGCTTTGATGTCATTTGCCCCTAAAATGCCTCAGGTTCGTAAGCAGAGCTAGCGTGTACAAGGAAGATTTTGCGGTTGAATATGGTTGAGTGTTGGAGCGAGCTTGCCTCACCTGCGGTGCTCCGTGTTTCATAGCCATGTTTCATGGCAGTTTGTCTATCAGTCACTGATGCAACCCAAAACCAAACCAAACCGAGTCAAAGAGTCGAAACATGACCGAACGCCTTCGGGCGATGGATTGCATTTTCTGGACGGGGTTTTGGCAATACAACACCAGAGGGTAATACAGTATTTTTTTATTTTGATGCATCCAGCGACTCAGTCGCTGGCTTATGACTGTTTGGTTAAATCCTTATTTCAGTGAAAATTTCAAACAATGAAAGCGACATATTAGATTTGACACGTATACAATAAATTCGAATTGAGCTTACTGCTTGAATGCAGTTAGCTCGTGATAGTTATAATTGAATGCATTGAACTTGGCAACTGTAATAATAATGCTAGCGTAAAATAATTATTTGCATATCAATTTGCATTAAAACAAAACATTGAAGTTCTATTTCTCACATTCTCATAGTTGTACGACGGTAAATTAATAAATCCATGCTGACAAAAGCAACACATTACCAACATTTTGACACTAGCTTTTCATTTGAATAGCTGGAAAAGTTCACAACTCATTTATAAACATTTTGTGCAGATTCTACTTTCTATTCAAACTATTTTGACAAACCCTAGAGCGTTCTAGCATTGAAAAACAACCGACAAATTGGGCTGCTATTAAAATCTGTCATTTAGCTGAACCATATTTCAAATGAAAGCGTTTGAAACGAGCACACA
Organism: Anopheles rivulorum; assembly: GCA_018908115.1. Lineage (NCBI taxonomy): Eukaryota > Metazoa > Arthropoda > Insecta > Diptera > Culicidae > Anopheles > Anopheles rivulorum. The sequence continues at coordinate 919,966 of STHB01000011.1, forward strand.
ACCCCCTCGCGAACAGAGGAACACGAAAAATCAAGAAATTAGAACAACCATAAATCATACACCCGGTCCACATTGGTTTCGTATCGATGAATGACGAATTTTCCCCTGTGTGCACCCCGAAGGATTTATGCAGCAGCTGCATTTGTGCCAATTATCGGTGAACGGTTCACTATTTTTACACACCCCTCGGAAAACATGTAAACCACTGATCGAACCGATGTCTTCCCCTACCGACCGACCGATTGTCTTACAAACTGGACGTTCCCGAGAGAGGTGACATCAAATTTATGATCACCATACCGATTTTTGACGACACGCCGCCGGCAAACATTTCCCATTCTCTCCGTGGGTGCGGGCAATTACGAAACGTTTCATCAACGTCATCATCGATGGGTTTTAATGCTCGTCAACGGGTCCATCGTGTGTCGTTAGGTGTGGACCATCGCATCACCACAATGGTGAGTAAAAATGAATGTGCTTCTAGTTCCATGGCCCACTGACAGGCCACCGCTGCCATGTTGCGATGACGTGTCGGTCGCACAACAGCGCCATTGACCAAACCCACCGGGTGAGTTTGACAGTTTGAACATGAACAAACACGAGGACCTTTGAATAGACGGGAAAGACAAACAAACACAAGGAGATGCATTTTCCTGCTTCGTTGGGGAAGTGGGAAGAAGAAAAAAAGAGAAACGACTCAAAACATCGCCTTTGGCTGCTCTTAAAAACTTTAATGAGCCAAACAGCTCTTCACTAAACGTAATCTACAGCGGACGATCGCGAGGGTCTCAGGAAGAATATATTTTTATGATTTAATTCATTCCTTCCCAAAATTATCTTCATGTCTCACCGTTCCTCTTAGACAATGCAGCTATGCCAAGGGCATTGAAATATTTTTAAGAAAAAATGCTTCCAAAATGTGATCCAAAATCTCCGGGAGATGTCGTTGTACGTCGTTTACCCCTCCTTGTCACTTAACCACTGAAAAGGCATCATTAAAATTAAGCCATTAAAAAATCGTAGCTTCATCAGTCTAAACTGTCGATGCTGGTGTTCGATGGCGACAGCCTTGCGGGCATCCATAAATCTTTCACGCTGAACACGCATCAAAATACAAAGCGAAACGAATTCGGGGCACTGTTTCTCATAATGAACACCGTCTCGAGACGAGCTAAAAAACTTGACAAGCGCCAGCTGAGGAGATATGCACGCTAGAAAAGGGCGACGTCTTTGTTGACTTTCAATAAAAGGCACTAAATGCGCGTGAAAATAAAACAAACATTTCATAGAATTATGTTTTAACTACGTGGCGTGATGGGGGAGGACATAGGACAGGCGACTTTTTTTAATCCGAAAACATCGATGACATGGCACAACAAATCGATTGTCTGCTAGGTTTGCTCTTTCAATTTGCTTCTACTCCTTTATGGTTTGTCCTTTATAGAAATATTATTTTAGATAATTTCATGTGTAAATTATTCGCTTGTCTGTTTAAAAAAAAATCAGCACTGAAATAAATCTCGTTTTAAAGACAAACTTTAAAACACTGTTCTACCGCATCCATCTCGAGAGCACACACGGTGCCTCAAGTGGAAAAGTTAATTGTTTTCAATTATGCAACTGCAATCGCCGCAGCGTCGAAATAATGCCAACCACGCCAACACGAACGTCAGATTATTTGGTCCGAAACCATCACCCGCGTCGAGGTTAAGCAGATGTGTGCATTTGAGTATGTGTGTTGCAGCAGCTGCATCCGGGAATGCAACCACGTCCGCGGAATGTGACCAACATTTCCAACACCGACACGTGCTTGTTCGCATTGTTAGTAGCGGTAGAAGTTTGTTAGTCATATTTTAATTTTACCACTCGCTTTCTCCTGCCTTTTTTTCTCTACCGGTCGTCCTTTGCTGTATTACCTACTCTTTTTATTTATTTTCCTCCAGCTCCGGCTCCGGCTCCATCATGCACGTGTTAGCTATGATGTTGTTTTTCTTTCTCTGTTTACTTGCCTGCACACTACTACTGCAGCGATGTTTTGCTTTGTTCTGTAAAAATTGTTTTATCTCGCAAAGTTCAAACGCAGCGCTTGTGGGCGGTGAAACCGGGGCAAAGTTTAAACTAGTTTAAATTCCTCTCAGTCAGAAAAGTCCCTGCAAGCGTGCAGTTTCCACCGGTGGTATTTTTTTAACGCGGTATGTTGACGACCAAGTGGATATCAAAGAGTACAACAGACCGTGTTTGGAAAGGTGTGTTGGGGAACGCGATGAGCAATTTGTCAGACAAATTTGTTTGTGACACCGACGCGTTTTTGGCAGGGCCTTACGAAAGCTTGGCGAAGATTAAAAAGTTAGTTTTTAAATGCCCGTATAATTTCGCATGATCTTCTGGTCCTTTGAGTCTTAAAAATTTTAGTTTAATTACGTTTTACCTTTCCCTAGTCTTAAAAATCTTAAGTAATAACTTTTTGTCTATAAGTAATTAATTATAAAAAATAAAATAAAAATATACATAAAAATCATAATTTTACATAATGAAACAGACACATGATATTTTAAAAAGTCATTAAAAAGTAAACGAAATAGCTCATTTCATCGGAGTAAAACGTAATTAACATGCAGAGGAAAAGTTACCCTCATTTACCGTAAGGAAACATTTCCATTTCCAGCCTTATTGTCTACAAACTGAGATATTGCAGCCAATAATCAAACAGTTATGAATAGTGAAAAACATCCCATAAACAAATTATACCATAAACTGTGTTGCATTGACATCTCTTTTCACTTCTTTTTTTACGGTCAATTACACAACACCGAAAAATAAAATTATACTGTTCAGTTGTCCATTTCCTGAGTTATAATGTAAAAAATCCTTATTTCAAACCAAAAGAAAAGAGCAGCGTAATAAAAAAATGTATCCACATCAGTATTCACGCCACCAGACGCCATAATTGCGGTGAAACATGTATCGAAAGTACGTGCGCACGCTCTCTCTCTCCGAAGGTTGGACGAAATTTGCAAAACCCAAGCTGCGTTTATTGGGCAGGCAAAAAATAAAAATAAAAAAAAATTTGCCCGTCTCTGGGCAAGCTGAAATAAAACAAAAAGCACAACAAGAACGTAGCAGAACAATCATAAGAAGCTCAATAAAAAAACGTAATACGGCGACCGGTGCCGGAATATAAACATGACTTGTACTGCATTAACTTTTGGCAACGAGAGAAGAAAAAATGATAACCGCACCACATAAAGTGGGACGTGTAGGATAGCATAAATTTTCATTACTGATGGAGAGTCCTTCTGCAGTGCAAATATTGATTCGTGACGCAAGAGTTATGAAGTATTTCGTGATAGTATGAGAAGGGATTACGGTCAACCTTAAGGGCACGCTATATTTTCTCATCAAATCCTGCCAGATCCAGCAGAACGTTGGCATGTCTCTATCATTTACGTAGAAAGATCCGGGTCGACTCATAAAAACACACTTCAGATCAAACGATTGTCGTCTAGCTATTGGATCAATCTTTAGTGCCGAGCTAGCCCAAAAGAGCTAAGCGAAATGATACGGGTTCTTAGGTACGGGCAAACCGAATATTTTATCACCTGCGGATTTATCACTAATTTTGCTTAAAACAATTGTACAAACACTATTTTATTATTCATTATGTTAAGCATTAATTTCAAAACGTTTGCATCCTTTTCCACAATCACAATCTTCTGTAAATCACAATCGATTGATTTTGAAAGCTGTAACTGTGCACAAATAAAGCGAGCAATGTCCTGCAGTATCCCTTCAACCAACCAAACAATCAATTCTTCAACAATAATTCGCACACGCTGCTGGAAAACTGGTCAGCTAGCCTCACTTATGCACTCATACGTTTAGCTTCAGACCGGGTGAGAATCGTCTTGATTGTATGTGCTCTTCCGGCTGTCGAATCAACCGTCGGATCAATCGAAAGCCACCGGAAGCCGACGCAAATGGAATGCTAATGCGAAAGCCCTGCTGATTTTGCACGGGATGGGATTGTTTTTTTTATTCTTTATCCTTTCCAGGTTCTTGTCTGCATGCGAAGTCCTTTCTTTTATGCACCAACTTTCCAGCAAAGGTTTCGTGGGGATTGAATCTCCCGATGGTTGAACGTGCTTCAATTCTTTATTCGTCTGTATATTCCAAACCTTCGAGGTTAGAATTTTTGGCCGAAAGGTTAGTGCGGGGAAAGGAGTTTTCATTTGAAAGGGTTTTCCATTTTTGCTTTTGATCCACGTATGAGTTTGTGCAAAAAAAAACTGGAAAAAGACAGCGTGATTTGACTTATGCGCACCTGGGGAATATTTTATCGATAACGAGTTTCGATCGCCATGCCTTGTTTTTTGTCCTTGTAGGGCCAAGTAAAATTATTCCGAAAGCAAATGTATTTGAAGGTCAAAAAGGCCGAGTTAGAGAATCGATATAAATTGCTTGCTCATAATTACTATAATGTTATTATTATGGAAGGTGCGGAGATGGAGAAGAACCAACCTCTGCATGACTTAAACCATATTGGATTAGCATACATTTCCAGCAGGAAGAGAAATTTATCAGAACATTAAGCAATTATATTCACGTTCACGTAACGTACTTAGTTCAACGGTGAACATGGATACGCTGTTCATTCCATCTTAGATAAAATGGACCATTCGATCAATTTGAAACAACCAACCCATAACTAAGTTTTGGCTGTTCGCATAACCCCTTGCTTCTGGAGACAGTCACCGAAAACGTTTTTCTCATTAGTGATGCTGATGCATAAAAGTGGCTGAGCCGCAGAGATGCATGACTAGGAGGGACGTATGAATAAACAAACATCTTTTAGTTAGTATATAGCATATTATATACAGGACATTTTGATGAATGGGATGAGGGATGTGAGCAAATTGAAGCTTTTAATTTATGTGTGTAAAATGTAAATTTTTGACCATAAAAACTATACTAATAATAAAACTGAACTATAATAATAGCACCAGTTTAGCTTATGCGTCAGGACTCAACATTTTTAAACTAAATTTTCACAGTTGGCATTAATCTTTTCTTTTACTATTAACTTTTCGACAATTTTACACATACACATCCTGTACCTGGTTACTACCCAACACCGGGGTCTCACCCTGATTACGCCAGACGGCTAATCAATAACCCATTAGAATAAATTACCGTTATTTTAAAGCATAATTGAAACCCATTACATCGAGCACTACACCAAGCAGCCATGATGACCATTTGCACGTACGCTAGCAGAAAACTCCCCAGAGGGTAACGGCACTAACCGTACCACCGCGAACCCGTCCAACGCTCGTTTCGTTCATTTTTCGGTCGAAATTAAATTATCCTTTATTTTTGACGAAAACTCTCCAACGAATGGGAGCGCGACGTGATTAAACTAATTTAACGTTCGGGTCATTTCCCGTTGCAACAGAACGCGCATCGAGTCCAGGGCACGGAAAAATCATCTGTCACCGTGGTGGTAGAACATGTCAATGTGTTCTGCGCCGTGAAGGGACAATGTTGCCTGCTCCGTTTCGGTTGAAATCTAACGACCTAACACGCCTCTTCATCCTGAAATAAAGCCATCGTTTGTTACGCATCATGGTTCGTGGGTATTTTCCCTTGATTTTCTTTAAACAACAGTATTGCTGTTTGATGCCACGGTTTGAGAGCGGAAGTTGCTGTTCGGTTTGGGCTGTTTTGGAAAATGGCTTTTTGTGTGAAGCAAAAAAGCAAACGCTCTCGCCAACCGCAGGTTGTCCGCGGTTTGGCAAAATTGAAATTCATGCCTCCCAACAAAACCCTGGGATCGGGCCAAGTTTCTTCTGTAGCCCGAGCACCCGTTTCTTCTGGTGTTATGCTAATGATGCGCGCGGTTGCTTCGTGCACCAAGCGCTCCTTTCGCTTGGAGACAACTGAGCTTGTGGCTTGGTTTTTGGAGCAGATGTTTCTTTCGCCGCGCATTCCTCCGATGTAAAGTGATCCAGCAACTCCCGTTTCTGCTTCGCGGAATGGATACAACATCACTACCCAGAGCGATTGCGAGCATGCGGTTGAAGCTTGTTTGGGGTCCAGTGAGCACTTTCAAAGTTGCTTGCATTTGCAAAACAACCAAGCCAGCTGGGACGTACCCGACGATAACGGCAAGGATATCCGGCGAATTGCGTTCTAAGGTTCAACCGCTGGCGTTGGCTGACAAATTTCCCCGCTGCACACCCACACACACACACACACACACACCTACAAACACATCGAAACTCGCGCGGCACGACGATGAATCAGAATTTTACATCCCCAAAGCGGAAGGCTAAAACGGTGCACAGCATGAAGATTCGTAATCCTTACGTGACCATTACCATTCCACAAAAACCGCTAGCACGCAGTTGCAGATGACATGCAAATAATGCGAGCGCTTTGTGCTAATACATCCATCTTGGTGAAGCTGTGCCGGTGATGAAGAACGAGATAGCCCATAAAACGTCACCCGGTTGCCATTGAGGGGGTTTTTTGCAGATGCACCACACAAACCAGATCTCTAACTGCAGCTTGCATCTTTCGCACTGCTGTACCGTACGATCTGCACAACGGTCCCGTATGGGTTGGAACGCTCCTAGCTATGATTGTCCAAAAACGGAGGTTTCTATGCGTAATGGCTGGCTATGTGCCGTCACCGTAATGTCCGCAGATTGAGCTTCGCCACCATTTTTGGGTCAGTATTTGCAGAGAACGAACAGGTGTGTCTACCTTTACCTGGCCAGTGCAGTTATGTTCCCTACGCATAACGATAAGTGGAAAAAGGAACAAGAAATTTAAAGACATTAAAGACACATAAAATGAAATCATAATAGAGAAAATCGTATGTTCAAAGTTTTAATTAACTGTTTCATTGCAATATTTTCGAAACGAACAAGTTTCTGTTATTTATGTGTTTATAACAGCCTGCAAAAATCCCGCATTTATTGCGGTTCGTTTAACGTGTGTGTTTAAATTTTGCTTGTGAAATGAAACAATTATTTCATTTCCATGCAAACTACACTGTAATATTGCCATAATTGATACTGCATTGAACCAAGTTTTACGATACATCGAATGCAAACGCTATTAACCATAATTACTAGCTTAAGCCAATCATTATTTCCAATTGTAGTTCATCATTCGTACCCGTTTTAGGCAAAGTGTGTACCAACATCGCAAAACTGGTTCCAAAGCACAACTCCATCTCCATCTCCATACGATCGTTATTTCATCGAATGCTACCAGGTCTCTTGATTGCTAACGTGAGTAGCAATACAAAACAAAAAACAATCTCCAACTAACAACTACGAGAGCAAGCGCATGCAAAACCCCTGCTTGCAACGACTAAAGTGCATTCTACCTAACACAACACATACACAGCAGCAGGGAAAAGGGCATGAAAATGATATTGCACTCAGAATGCACAGCACCATCCCGGCACGGGAATTAAATGGAAAGGCTAGACTAAGCAGCCTGAATCACCTGTACCGACATTAACATTTCCCACTAGCAGTACCAAGCAGGTGCACTCGAAAGGCAACAGGGAGAGCGAAAAATGTGTTAATCAACTTAATGGAGAATAGAGTTTTCCACTTGAAAAATCAAATTGCACATCCTCACGCAAGCTAAAGCGTTACGCATTTNCATGAAAATGATATTGCACTCAGAATGCACAGCACCATCCCGGCACGGGAATTAAATGGAAAGGCTAGACTAAGCAGCCTGAATCACCTGTACCGACATTAACATTTCCCACTAGCAGTACCAAGCAGGTGCACTCGAAAGGCAACAGGGAGAGCGAAAAATGTGTTAATCAACTTAATGGAGAATAGAGTTTTCCACTTGAAAAATCAAATTGCACATCCTCACGCAAGCTAAAGCGTTACGCATTTAGCACAGCAGGCGCATATACGGATCATCAACGTTTGGATAGTCTCATGAGCGTCGGGTTAGAGTCCAACTTTTTGTCATTGTTATACAAATTCACTAGTAAAATGCAATCGAAACTAATGCCTGCACATAGCAAATATTTATAAGACAATACTTTAACATAAATTGCTTTATTCAAAACAATACTGCAACCATCAACGGACTGCTTTATTGCATAATCCATTGTTATTTAGAATAATTTCATTATTCCGGATGAACCTACTTCACATCATAATATATCGAGTTACTTATTGTCAAATAAGATAACAACAATAAGCAATAGTGAACGAAAGAATTTAGTAAAACGATAATTCAAAATAGTAACTAACACTCATTAAAACCCATAATGACCCTTGTCATTCCCAAACACTCTTGTCATTCCCAAAGTACGAAGAAATCTTAGCTTGCAAAGAACACGAACAAGAGCAGCTGGTATGCCTTCGGAAAATGTCCATTATCTCATAAAACGCGTTCATAGTTCTTCGATACTACGCATCGAATCCATCAGAGATCAATACCATGCTTACATGATTACACGATTTCATCACAATATAGCAGTTTCCGCATCGAGCCACAGTTCTATCAGAAGGTGGCAGAACTATATGCAAACTTTTGACCACTGCACAATGTAACAACAATAGTTAAAAGCCCATAAAACATTCCGTTCAAGTGGTGAGCGGGTGTTGTGAGGATTAGGTTTTTGCTGAAGCTAATGTACAACAGCAACACATTGCTTCGCTTCCGTATAGCATCCGATACTGTACGTCGATAAGCTTTCGCAACGCGCAAGACGACGGCATTGGTGCCTTAGCTGAAACAGTACTGTATTTGGTTGTCGCTTCCGGCCAGCAGTCTCCGGGTAGAAGCAGATCTTTAACCACAGCAACAATGCGTTTTGTTTGTGCAAGTGTTGCTATGACCCGCCGCCTGCGCACATCTCAGGCGTTCTCCTCGCTGGTATCACCTTGTATGTTTAGCTGCCTGTGTGTAACGAGATACTTATTTTTATTACACTATCGAAACGAGCAGCTTCTTTATCTTTCTGAGCGGTTTTATTATTTTAGGCACCGAAGACGATCCAGACGTAGAAGAAGATATGGCTAGAGCGGATGCTTGTAATCCGGAGATGTAAGTGTTAACGCTGACTTGTTTCAAGAACATTCTTGGACGGTTTCGTTCTCATGGGCTGGCATGGCATACACACAACTGACAGAAATCTCAGTTCTAATCGATCGCAACATCAGACTAAGGTTGATGCAGGCATGGTGTAAATGTACTGGACTTGATAGATACCGGTTTTCCTCTGGCAAACGTCACTGTTTTGTAATAAGATGTTTGTACCATTCGAAACGCCAATAACCAAAGGGCATCGAGCGACGACTTGCTGCTGTACTTCACACCGAAGTACCAACGGAAGGATATCGAATGACAAGGGAGCTAAAGGAAAATAAATGAGATAATAATACCTTCCCTGTTTTGGACGGATAAACATAAACCCATCCTGCTTACAAACAATGCAGTAGCCTTCCTTTGATCCTTTTTCCTTTTGCCCAAGAGTTCTGGGGATAAAGAGCAATGTTTTTGGTGTGGTAAACATTCCCTCGTCCGATGTAGCTAGAGTGTCCTCCCGTACAGCACAACCAATAGCACAATGTTTTACATATTCGACAATCGAAAATCGAATTTCCAGCACGAAAAGACTTTGGCCTTTAGCCGCCTCCCGTTTGCAAGGGAGTTGCGGGGCAAAGATCAAATGATTGTCACCCGGTACAAGGTTAGGATGAAAGGGCCAGAACAAAAACAGGAAAGAAAACTAACAACCACGCACTACGAAGGACAGTGGGACCATTAGCTAAATGATTCTGGCATCGATCCAGCCAGCTTGCATTGAGTGCAAACACTCTAAACCAGCCAATCCCGTTGCGAGTCGAAATGCATTCGGTTGGAAAATGTGTTTTTCACTTAAGCGAAAGCGATATGTTAGGGATGTGAGAGCATAGTGGAGGTCCTTCGCCTTGTGCAACACAATATGCATGTGTTTCTGGTAGTGTGGACCAGTGGCGTGTCGGTATTCGTGATCATTTGCGTAACGTGATCGGTCGAGGATTAGAAGGATAACACATCCAATTTTGGTGCAATACAAAAAAAGCACTAGTTGAAACCTTGTTAATTGTTTATTAATTATAACGCTTAGTGACTTGTTTGAAATTTTCAAAAATGATAATTTATCACATATTAAACTGGCAACAACAAAAGAGTGACAATTTATTGCAAGTGAAATAATAAAACATTCTATAACGAATCAACTACCGTCTCGAAAGGTTTTCATTTCACTGACACTTAAATATTTAATGATTGAACTTAACGTATCTTACAGTATTTAGTTTTGGGACGTAAAACCCTCACCATTAACTGCGAGAATAAGTTTCAATTATTTTTCTACCTAATTCCATTTAACTATACCTCTCCTTCGTTGCAATGCGAACGGTAGGAAACTATCCGTTGAACAAGGATATCATTAAAATAGAATTTATTTTATTGCCCCAAACTATAAAACTGCAATTAAATGCGACTTCAAAGTTGGACCAATGGTCCAGGGGCCGTTCAACTCACCGCTACCCAGGGCATCCATCTCCACTGCAACAACATAAAGACAAATATGGGTTAATGGAACAGAAACAATTTCACTTCATTTCCGCAAACCCGGTACACGATTCCGGTTTCCGCACGGCACTATCTTCCAGGTACCTCTATTCATTTCTATCTCGTCCCATGAAGGTCCTTACATCCGTCGGCTGGGAGTTGACGTATCGTCTTCGGATCGCCAACAATAACGCTCCATCCAGCCGGAACACTCCGAAACAAACCGCAACATAATACCCTCCTTTGCCATACTTTTTCTCTCGTCAACAAAGCACGGCAAAACATATGTTTCCTCTCGAGCTCACGTTCACTGTTGCCTGCCCAGGCGAAAGTTTTGTGTGTTTTCGCAACAAACACTGGGATAAATGTTTTAATTACCACCGTAAACAAACTGTCTCCCATAGCCCGCGTTCTGGGCTGCGCGTCTTCCGTCGGGGTCGTCCGGTTTCAAAACCCCCACACGGCTTCGTCACTTGCGTTCTCGCGTGTGCCTCGAAGCCACGCGGATGTGCAAGATAGAGCGTTTTCTCGATTTTCATCATTCGGAAATGTTGATGCTCGCTGGCACTGTTTTATTGCTCATCGTAGCATAAACGAGAAGTGCTCCTCCGGCGGTACCAACCACTCCGAAATGCAATCCCGTCATGTTACTTCCCTTGGCTGAACCATCACTTACTCCCCTTCTCCCTTCCTGCCCAAAACCTTTCCCCCCTCCCTCCCTACCTCCCTCCTCACGTTTACGAGTTTGTTTGTGCGATAATGAATGAAAATGATTGTTATATGAGGAGGCGAGTTTTACGTTCCACTGCAAACACTGCACACGGTGTACACAGTAGAACTGAACCGTAAACAGTTGAGGAGTGAAGCAGCTGAAGAAAAAAATAATACTGCAAACTTTCGCTTCGTTCGATAGCATTTCATTACATTGACTGGAACGTTTGTACGAATCGGTGTACGGTACTGCAGCTGGGATCGGATGTCATGCGAAAAGTTCGGCTGGTTTGATGTTTGAAGCCTACGCCCGTCAAGATGCTTGGTTGAGAGTCGAACCATCCACCAATAAGAGTATCGTATTTTAATTAACTCCATACTATTGTATTTACTCATCCAAATCGATAGATTCCCGCTAATTAGTTTATCATAACACGGTCGATTTGTTCTAATTAAATTAATTATATGAATGCAAACCATGGTCAACAGAATATGTATGGAAGCATCAAAAAGGAAATTTTATTCAAATCATGTGCTATAAAATCTGTAATTTGCAACAGTAACTGTAAAGTAACAGTAAAAAGGGAGGAAACAGCATATTCAATAAAGCATTTAATACATAATAGCGACATATGCATTTCAAAATAGGCATCAAGTATCCAGTAGAATGTAATTCCCATAATTTAGATGGATTTAATATACTAATCGAATAATGGAAATTCATTAATGAGCTTCTTCAAATTGTAACTAATTTTTGCTCTTGAAACCATTGTAAAATCATATGTACTTCAGGGCTAAATTAGGTTTTTGATGTCTATTGTGCTGAAATAACCCTCTTCTGCAATTGTTTTAGCCATACAATTACACATTCCATGCGGCAACCACGTAAACGAGCATACTATTAAATAGGACCATTTCAAATTATACCCCTTGTGGTGGTGAAATGAAAAGTGTCAAGTAGCAATTACATTCACCATCAACTCATTGTACTGCTTTATTTACCCCGGCAATCAGCATAAATGAAAGGTGCAAACTGTATTAATAAAACGATCGCACTTCACCATTCAATTAGCAGTCCATTTTGGGTAGCACATCAGAATATAAATTTTTTAATGGTACAAAAAATGCATCCCACACAAATTTATCCCCCACCACATTAGTGGCTAATTGTGGGGTTAATATAATGCACAAGCGGTGCCCAATGTGATGGATGGATGGGTCAGAGAGTTTAAGGGCATTACATATTTGCGCAAGGTGTAAACAACAGACCTGGCGCCGAGGTTCCATGATAAACATTACCGACGGGCTCGAAACGACCGCATAAGATGACGCACGCACGTGGAATGGAGATGGGATAAAAGATGACACACCACGGTTTTCATATATGATGAAACAATATTTGATTAAGAGCCCTGCTCTTGGCCAGGTATGGAATGCAATGGCAGTTTTTGGTGTGAGTGCTACTGCAAATAAGCAAACGACGGTGCACACTCTCGTCCGGCCATCAACTCTGATTCTGGTTTCAATCACTATAATTGAATTAAAAATCATAAATCTCCTCCCAATAAAATGGCACACTGCATGGTCAAAGTGTTGGTAGATAGTTAATTAATTGAAGCGTTCCATACCACCAACTCTTTATGGTAATGGTGGTTCAACCTCCCATTGTGGGAACTCCTTCAACCATAATGAAGTAAAGTAGCATTTCTTTCTCTCACTCTGGCTTTGCTATTTTATTTTTTGTTGCTGGAAACGGTTGAAAACGGTACGCAACGATGTAAACGTGTTGCCTGCCCAAGTCACATTGTGCATGCGCGGTTTACCAACGACCAACATTTCTCATCCTTTTGTGGCTAGAACGTTTCCTTCGCCTGTGCCAAATGCACCATCATTCCATTGCACATGCAACCAGAGAATGTGTTCGCGATTCGTGCGACACATGCGACTCCACGGTTTGGCTTCCTGCTGCGGGAGAAAAATGATCTACCCTCTCTGGACGTTGCCACTTTTACCGAGAATCAACATAGACTGTAAACCATCCAGAACGGCAAACGGCGAATGTGAAACCATCAACCCGATGCGTACGGTTTCCAGTGAAACACTCATAATCTTAGCAAATTGCAGCCGTTAGAGGAAGGAGAGCAGTTTTCCATCTTTTCTGTGTGAAGTAAAATTGTTTACTGGATTGTGAACCGATTACTTCGTCTGGCAGAAAGTATTCGATGAGAGTCATATTTTTTTAATATAATTAAGGAGTGTAACATACAATTATATTGCGTTGTAAATACAACAGATACGGCTCTTCTTGTGGAGGAAAACTGCGAGACTGAAGTGCATGTACCTTCTTTAATTGAATTCTAAACAAATGTAGACAAAGTTATCTTACCAATTATAGGAATAAATATGAAGAATGGAAAAACGACGACGTACCTGAAAAGAGAGGAAATCAAGATTTTAGTACGCATTTCTGAAAGTTGATGCCATTTTAATTTGTGTGAAAATTAATGCCACTAACATTACACTGCCAGTCCACTGGAAAGGTTATATTCTGATTAAAGTTTTATTCAAACATTTTTTTTCCATTACGTACTAAGAAAGTTACAGGTAAAAGGTAAACGAATCGCTTCATAGCCCAGCAGTTTGTTCATAGTTAAAACCAATAGGATTACGTTTGCTTCGAAAATTATCCTCACGTAAGCTACACAACTTTTCTTACACACTCATATAATCGCCTTGGTTGCTCCGGGTGCAAAAGCGAGCGTAAAGCTTCTTACAATTTCTGCTCGGTGTTCAGTTTTCCACACACTCTCGTTTCTACTCATCCACAACGAGATAACAGTGCGAAGGAAGATTGACGTAAAGTTTTTCCTAATTGACATCCCACTGTACGAATAATCGAATAAAGCGACATGAAAATCTACAGAGAGCAAAAAAGAAACACCTTGAAACCAGACAGGAAAAGCTTCTTCAAGCGCACTTACGTGTGTTTCTAGCCGCTTGACGTTTGACGCTGGCGGGTAAATGAGTGAATAAAAATTCGCTTCACCCTCCAGTACCAATCATTCGGTATTAACAAAAATCACGGACCTAACAACCACAGCAGCACAAACGTCCTTATCCATCAGCTTAAGGACATTCTTACTTGCAACACGTTACGACACTAGCGGGATCGTGACGGTGCGGGCGCTATCCGAACAACATTCCCTCACACCTTTTGACCCTCATTTGTCAAGCGTAGTGACGGCTTGTTCCACACCCCACCGATGATGTTCCTTTGATAAGGATCGTTCCGACCGCTCTCATTCGAAACCGTTCGCATCGATGCACTAATCGTCACTTTTAATCAAACGTGATTGACAGACACAAAGACGCCTGACCCATTCTTCCGAACCAAACACAGAAGTGGCTCAATTTTTTCTGCTTCTATTGGACTTACAGCAAACGGGCAGGCATTTCTCATCTCTCAGCTTTACCGCAGGACGTGTACGATGAACTGTGAATCGAATCCGATTGACGATCATCAAAAACATATAAATCATTGGGTTTTGCTTTTTCTTTGATCCAGCTATTCCTTTTGGTGTTCGGTAAATCAAGCATTTAGGTGATGTTTTGGAAGTATCCTCACCTAAACACTGCTTCATCGAGCGGTTGTAATTTTAGCAAAATGATTGAATTAACATCTAACAAAGACTGTGCAATCGTATAAAAAATAATTAAAGTAAACACTTTGCTGGCAATAGAGTGGATAAATTGATGAAAAGTGAGCATGAAATTNTTTTTTTTTTTTTTTTGTTAACATTTTGGTTGTTTTGCGAACGAGTGTTTTGTCAGACATAGTTAGATAGCTTAAGATAGTTATAAGTTTACATATTATAACGTTTTGACCGAACATCCCTTTTATTTTAAACTAAAATCGAACGAGGACGTCCGAGCTACACCCCCCGGAGAAGTTATAAGTGGTATAATCACATTACATGTAATGTAATGTGTTACATACCTAACACTTATTTATCTTGCCCAACTGACAGCTACACAATGTCAGTTGGATGAGCCACGCGAGGCTCTAGGAAAACGCACTTCCCATCTGGACATCGAGCAATAAAGAGCAGTTGATTTAAAAGGGAACCCCACGACTTATTATTATAGTTTTGTACTTTTAAATTTAAATAAGCAATGCATTGCATATATGATCTGCTCTTAATATTCAAAATATCGTAAACAATACACTACAGAACCAATACGCTATTCTCTAGAAACCGTTAAAGAGAAAAGCAAGTGAAAATGTTGTATTTTACTCTACGGAATAAAATTTCAACGAAATGGTCAACAATACTAAAGCTGGATCAATAAGTTATTGGTAAGAAAATCCAAATCAGAACAAAACAACTTTCACACAATTAAAACGGTATCCCCTCATTGAACGGACAATTGATTACTCAAATAATAATGTGAAAATCTACACTTTCGCTGATTCGAGAACAAACTAAAGCAAAGGAACAACGTAAAGAAAAAAATAGGACACCTCTGTACGTATCTTCAATTTCTTCCCCTAGCTTGGTGCTAAAATTGTATCACAAAACCATCGAAACCAGAAGAAGAAAAGCGGTGCAGAAAACAATCGTCTCAAGCTACCGAGAAAACTTAATGCCACTCCAGGTGCCGTCAGATACAGCGTGCAAACTTTTGGCCGGCCGTTGCCATTGTCACCGCCGTCGTCCCCATCCTGCAACATTCTTGCTGTTACGGTTGTCAAGATTTTCGTGTGCTTCTTCACACTCTCGCAGAACAAAAACCAGTGGCAACAAACGTTTGTGCTGAAATTTCACCTTACGCACAAGAACGGAAACAAAAAGACCGTTTCCCATTCCTCAGCAGTTCATCGATCGTTATTGATAAATGAATTGAAACGATTGTTAATTAATTTCCCCGTGAAAAGTTTCTGGCCACTTGATTTGCGCGTGGAAGGGACAGGAAGTTGAATAGAAGAAAGGAAACTTGTTTTTTGCTTTTTAAAGTATCATTGAGCAACAATTTAGCAGTAAAAGAACAACACAAAAAACACACACACATACATACACAAGTGATTTGTTTTGTTTTCACTAGTTCAATTACGAATGTGCGTTCAATAATTGGCAGGTGGTATGTAAAGTTGAACAATTTGCAACCGTACTTTTATAATTTCAACTGTGAGTAAAAAATGCATTAGTTCAGTACCGATGTTCTGTGCAGAACGGATCCCAATTATAAAACATTTTTAACCCAAGCCGTAAACGATTGTTGTTGTTTTTTCGTCGTCCATATCGCTGATGCTTTCACCTGCCCAAAGGAGGATTGGGAAAAATAATTAACATCAAACGAAGCGCAAACAACGCCGTAGGATTATTTAAATTACAGCATGTAGTGAACAGAACCAAAAAAAAAACGAGAAACAAACACATGTCCATTCAACCGAAAACAATCAACGTTCTGCCGACCGAGGTAGTCGGTTGCAGTGGAAAGCATTAAATACAGCAGCTAGTATTACGATTTCCATACGCCAGCAAATCCCAAGACAATCGGATGGAAAGGTGTACCGACGGTTTTGATGTGGGCAATATTTTGCGTCGAAAATTATACAATTACTGTGAAAAACCGTACAAAGTGTTTTCTTTTTCGGGCAAACCATTTAATCAACGCACGCGGCACGTGTCAGAGAAAACAGACAAACTTTTTAGTATATTGTTTGTACATTCAATCGAACAACAAAACCTGAGATTTAAGTCACTGTTTTATTCCACCTGCCTTTTCCAAGTATGAATCAGCAATGGTTCACAGATGTACCACCACCTGGCTCAATATATTCCAGGAAACGCAATATCACAATCAAGTTCATTGTGATAACAGATTGGCCATTTTTTGATATTTGTACACATTTGAGACAAAAAAAAATCATTCAAGACGTTATGAACCGCGGGCTTTCACACTGTTATTTATTTTCTGGACAATCTTAACGTTTGTTTGCACGTTTTAAATATCTCACAAAAGCATTTAATCTTAAATATATTCGGTGAGATTTTTCTGTTCATAACTAAGTTGAGCGTCCATTTTGGTTTGTTGTAAGTAGTTTTTATATATGAGGAATTTTGTTATTGAATGTTTTACGTCCAGTTCATGAGTCTTTAACAGTTTGATTTCGCGTTTAATTTGCGTATCGTATTTAAGCTCAAAGAATTTATCATACTCGTTGCACAAATTTAAGCAGCGCGCCAGAACCTGGTAGCAGTTTTGGTAATGAATTGCTCAAATTTCCAAAGTATTAATTAAAATCCTACAACTACCACTCTGCACCTTCACCTACACAAATAGTAAAAATATCTGCCCCACTCAAAAGCCCACTGCTTAATTATCTTCCCTTTGGTTTGGGAAAAACACCCCAGCATCAGCGTTGTTCATAGTTGTGGCACAGGTTCATGTTATTGCATCAAGCCACTTGCCTCCTCAACAAATCCGATGGCTCTTCCTGAATCGGTTTGATTAATAGTTTCGACCCACCACAACCGGAGTCTGTCCTTGCAAAGACGGAATCCCGAACCGAAACCCCGGAAACATAACCACTTTACCAACAATTTCACGAATCCTTCTACCTCCAGGGTGNTTCCCTTTGGTTTGGGAAAAACACCCCAGCATCAGCGTTGTTCATAGTTGTGGCACAGGTTCATGTTATTGCATCAAGCCACTTGCCTCCTCAACAAATCCGATGGCTCTTCCTGAATCGGTTTGATTAATAGTTTCGACCCACCACAACCGGAGTCTGTCCTTGCAAAGACGGAATCCCGAACCGAAACCCCGGAAACATAACCACTTTACCAACAATTTCACGAATCCTTCTACCTCCAGGGTGTTGAAAAATATAAAAAAACCACAGCGTCGGTTGGTCGATCGGTGTCAAGGGGGATGAACCCGTAGAACTTGCTCCCCTAGAGTGAAAGAGATAAAGGGGTGTGTGCCATTTTTCAAAAACATAACCCCGACTCGGGTGGACCACGGAGAGAGAACTTAAAGGCTTGCAAAACCCTGCTTGCGAGCTTCGGAATCATTAATCTGAACATTTTTACTCGCCCGCCGTCTGTCTCGCGTGTTTTTCCGAGTTTCGGGATTTTCCATGGTCCTTTCCGCAACCATGGGGTGCGTCACTTTGGAGTCTCGAAAGGGTTCTCGTCGAAAAATACCTTCTTCGATCTGGGGTAGCATGACACAGGATGGTAGCAGATCCTTTTAATATTCCCGTACAAGTTTGGGGCAGAGCTGTGCATCACTGTACCAGTACGAGCGGTTGCGTTACATGGCCACAAAACCGCCACGGAAAAGTCGCACGCGATAAATTTAAAGTTTTCGTCTGTTAGGAAAATCGGAATGGCAAACGGGTTAAACCAACGATTTAAGCTCATCTGTTGTCTGCTAATGTAAGGCAATGCATGTGCAGTCATATCCTTGCATAAGAGAAGGTTGAAAATGAAAGTGATAAAAGAGGTTTGTAACAGTAATACATCATTGGAAAGAAAAATTATAGCTCTGCCCAACACTTGTAAAGAGATAGATAAATAATAAACGAGAAATTTCATACATTTCCAGTCCGCATAACATATTGCAAATACAAAATAATATGCACTCATTGTACAAATAGTTGTATACTTAAACTTAAATATGTTTCAAACGTATTTATACGCACAAAAAATAATTCAACTCAATGCGGCGGCCGCATTTTGGCCACGAGGAAAAGGGAACAATCAAACAAAAATCGGTTAGCCGAAAATTGAATTGCCGAACCGTGTGCCCTACGTGGCAGTGGAATTAGGAAAAATCACTACCTGAAAACCATCGAACCGTAATCCGTTTCCGAAACAAGTTGATGCCCAAGCTCATAAAACAACATGGCGGGGGATGCATACGGGCGAACAAAGCAGAGAACGGGGTGGATTTTCCCGAAAATCGGTTTCGATATTTCCACTGCCCTATTATTCCGATAAATTGGTCTAATAGTTAAACCGGAGCCGGGCTAGGAACGGATTCGTGAGCTCAACACAACAAAGAGGATCCATTTGTCGAATCAAGCGTAACGAAACAGGTTCAGAGAGCCGCCATGAGCGTGTGTTTGTGTGTGAATGTGTTAGGGGTTAGTTTTGGAAAATAGCAAAAACTAATGAACACCCACGAGAAGTTAAACACAACTGTGACACATTGGGAGGACCGCTAGCGACGCTTCTATGGGTTGAAGCGGGATGCTCGAGGATTCTGGCCAATAGCACAAAACAGCTCTTAGCTCTAATAATTTCATTAAACATCACAAATACTCTATCACCTCGACTAACCTGCACCGTGCCTCGGATATTTCTTCTGCTTCGACAAAGTTATCCGATGGGGAAGGCCACATACACGCGTACGTTACGGTTCTGTTGGAATTGAAATTCTTCAACCGTGCAGTATTTATCGATATTTGACATGTAAATAGTGTGACCTACCGCCATGCATGAAGCCCCACGACGGTTTCGTAGCGACGCCACAAGCAGGCCTAGCCTCGCAGGCTACCCTTATTATTTGGCACCGAAGAGTCCACCCAGGCAAACTCTCCGCTCTGTGTGAAAATATAATTAATTGTTTGTTAATTTCAGTCGACCGTTGCATGCGGATATAGTTTGCTTAGGTTGGGTTTTGGGGATGGTGTGTGTGTTCCGAAGTAAAAGCGAGCTGGTACACGGCACTGCTTCAACAGCCTCGTTGGAAAGCATGGCTCCACGGTGGTCGGGAGGATGTATTTGGAATTTCGAGCCAGGTTGGCCTTAGCGTCAACTCCCGCATTCAACCGCAGGCATTTAAGGTGGAAAAACAAACTCGTCCTGGTACGCACGCACACCCACCAGACTTCAACCACCGACCGGATACACACCAGGCAAACCAGCTGCATGGCATGGGTCCGCAGTATCGTGGTCGAAATGCTTCCGGGCTAAACTGCCCGATGTCACACTGCGGTAAAAGGATGTGTTTGTGTGTGTGTGGATGTGTGTTAAAATGCCGGATACACAGGATGTGGTGCGGGCTATCAGCCGGAATCGTAAATGATCCTGTGCGATATTCTAATGCAAACGCTTTTGCAGCTATAAATAAAAGGCAAATATACTGGTAGTAGCTACAGTTCGGACATTCGCAAGGTGCAAATGTGATGAAATTGTTCGTTCATTGCTCATGGTAAACGATTCTGTAGCACAGTCTTAACTTTATTTTGCATAAAACAAATTACAATTCAATTACAATTAATGATCCATAAAGTCTATGAAAGTTGTTACAAACAGGGTATGTTGGCATAATGCATACAAATTATATAAAATATGTTGACATCCTTTTCTTTGTATATTGTAATGCATTTAACAAACTTAGCAAATAACAATAAATATCATTCTTAGTGCAAAAGTACGAAGCCGTTCCATTTTACAGATGGCGGTAGCGTTAAGCGGTGCTACTTCTCACCCACCTACACACTATAAACGATCGCTTCAAGAACCTCAATTGAACGCTGCTCATATCTCTCGCAAGCCAGATGTTCCCCTCGATGGAGCCAATTACACTCATCTGCCAAGCATCACTGTTCGCGATCAAAGCCAACGGCCAATGGTGAAGTTCAACAAACAGTTGATGTATGCGCCGTATCACACCATCTCTGGATCTTATAAAATAAAGCCATAAACCACTCAAAACGGAATACCGCTGAAAGAAAAACGCGATCAAACCCACGGTACCCTTTCCGTTTTCTTCCTACGCGGTACTGCGTATCAATAAAATTAGCCATTTTATCGCCCATCGTTAAGCGCATGCTTATCAAACAACGTGTGCGCCCCGAAAGTGCTGCCAAGCAGATGATCCCATTCGAAATTTAAGCTAATTGATACCGAAGGGGAATACTTAAGAAAGAGATAAAAAAGAATACTAAAGGAAAGAACAAAATCAAACAAACAACGATCATCAGCTAACGATGTCGATTGACGCAAAGCCAGCGGTACCTTTGGTTGCCTCCGGGTCTCTGTTGCGCAAACGCTGCTAGCGGTCTGTGACTATATGCTGTTACGCACCCGAGTCCCGCTTGCGTTAACGTGCTTAAGGCATCTAATCCCTCGGAACGATGTTTTGTCTGGTTTGCTTGAAAAGTGAAACCTCCCCGCACTCTTTCGGTGTACGACGGTGTGTGTGGGACAAATTTATGACACGTTTCCAAATGTGATCTTGCTGTGCGATGCACCCATCCATAAAACACACCTGTCAAACGGAGATGGCTGAGAGGTATTCGATCCTCATCGGGATGAATTCTTTCCTTCGTTGACTAAGGTAGGGTTTTACGTACGCAGTGCGACATGATCTTAGGTTCTATTTCTGTTTGGTTTCAAGCTATTGCATCTTACGCTAACATTCCTGTTGAAGTACTTCGTAACGTTGAGATTACATGGTTTAACAGAAACTAACCGGAAATCTTTCTTTCGACACCTAGGAACAAAACTAGTAAATGTAAATGATATTTAAGTTGTTTTTTAATTCATATTGTAACCAATCTAAGCTCAAAGGAAGAGAACTTCTCTTTGTTCCGAAACGTACGAACAAAACAAAAAAGTCGAAATGTTTCAAACTGTCAAATCAAATACACGTAATTCGCAAGATCACTTCATTCTGTAATCAGTTCCCACGCAATAACACATCGCCAGTTATTATTGCATTGTTACGCAATGGAAACATCGTCGTATCGGATGTCACATTACCTCACTCGAAAGGAGCTCTGGGTATGATACACATACCCAAAGCTGAAAGCACTTCGCTCTGCGTATAAACCATGAGGAAGCCTGAACGAACTTGAGAACCTGTTTGTCAAAAATATCATTTCGAAGTAAATATTTAACTAAGCATGAGAAGGCAATCCACATCTGCCCACCGAAGCAGCCCCTCACTGAAGAAGCCGCTAACAATCAACACAAAAGGAAGATGTGAAAAAGAAACTCAGAATTTTTCCCCAAAACGTACCCAGTGAAAGTACAACAAACAGCCACCAATCGATGAAAACATGTTTGCACTGAAGTCAGCAAGGAATGAAAAGTACCAGCAAGACATTCGATCGCTTCTTCGGTTTCCACGATAACATTTACTGCGTTTTTGTGTGGCGACAACCACATGCTTGTCATTTCACTTGACTCGTAACACCGTTCGTAAGATGGCAGATTTTTACGCATATCAGCTTAGAGTAAAACTGACAAGGTTGATAATTTTTGGAGCATCTTTTGAAAAGTTCATCCTCAAATGCCAACACTGCTGGTCAATTAAGAATGAAGTTCATAAAATGAGTAGCATTCATGAATAAATCGCTTTCCTAAAACGTCTTAATCAAAATCAGCAATATACACTTCGCTCCTAACTGGCACCTACCCAGAATCACTTTGCAGCAAATTCAATCAATTATTATCGAAATGTGTTGTTGCGAGCACCAACTTCAAAGGACCTCCAAGTTCGTCATCACTGGCGTAGGATGATGCTCGTGGGCAAAGTCTCATTGTATGCTTCGTAAAACCCACGTCTTTCTCTTCACGCTGAGCTTTCCCCTAAACAGACAAATGCGCTAATAGCAATTAAATCATTTCGAATTCAACAGTTCCATTCACCAGACAGCCTGCAACAGCGACAAAAAAAAACCCACGCATATCCCGGTAACCGGTTCTTCAAAAGCACCCAGGAAAGCTTTTGAATTTTTGAAGATGCCAAAGGACGTGAAGCGGTGGATAAAACTCAAATACATTCCGAAAATGTTGATCCAACCCAGCACGCCACGATAAGCCGGTCGCGGAAACAAGATCAACAAAGTACCGTTTGTTTCTTCCAGAAAGCTGAAGGCGAACGATGGCGAACGAGGTGGTGGAAGTTGGAATATTTGAAACGCAAAATTCCGTAATCATAATCATAATTATTCACCAAAAACTTCAAACACACAAATCACATTAAAACAGCAGCAGATACGGATAGCGCCGACAAAGAGGCTCGAGCATTCCGGCTCGGCTGCCTCTGGTCCTGTCTGGTTTTATTTTTCTCATAACCAAACTTGTGCATATTTTTGCCATCATTCGACGGAATGGATGGATATTTTCTTTGTTCTACTAATGTCCGAGAAAATACAACAAGTTGGGTTTTTGGAACTTTGGAATAGCACCGCCCCACTCGTTAGTCGCGAATCGTAAACTGAAGGATCAGATCTGGGAAAACCTCCCTTCAAAGCGTAGTGTCGGAATTGACGTCTCTTTCGGCAAGCTGCACGGAATTGTAAATGTGATAAAATCGAAACGGGAAACGGAAGTGAGCTGTGAAAATGAGCCACCAACGACGGAACTTCAGCCAGCCAGCCGGAAACGGAAATATGAATCCCCAAAGCTGATCGAGCTTCAGCAGAAGCGTTCACTAACGGCCGTTCGGGATGGTTGCGAACACGGAATAGGGTTCAAAGGTTCTTTCATAACACCGAAAATTCGTACCAACCGGATAGCCACGACGGGTGATGTTTTGCACCGTCGATTTCCCTCCTTTGAGAGAGATCATTCAGGTGGAAGTGAAAAAGTACACAGTTTTCCCTTCTTTTCCACCACCAAAAGCAAAACACACACCATCATTATGAACGAAACGCGCCAAGCTATGGACAATTTGAGCTAAATTGAATGTTGTGGTTTTGGACGAACGAAATAGAGAGTAGCAAAAAAAAAAAACACCACTTATCGATTGGACAACATCCTCGAGCGGCTGAAGTGTCCTTCCCGGAAACATTTTTGAAGGGTTTGGGGAAAAACGCGATGAATCGATACGCAAAGGCGTCAGCACTGAAAACGCCTAAACCCAAGCCGCTTCCGGTTCCACATGCCAGCGTTTAGCCTCAACTAACGAACTTTTTCCCGGGAAAAACAACATCAAAGCTAAAACTGCGAATGCTTTTTGGGGTTCCGCTAGCAATAACAAGTTATTGTTTCAAGATAATTCTACCAGGGTGTGGAAGAATGTGCTTTTTCGGGTAAGGCCATTTTTGGGTTTCGTGGCAACAGGAGATCGGTCGGAGGGGATATGAATCATTTTCGCAAATGCTCGTGACGAATGGACGGAAGCGTACGAATTTATATCAGAAACGCAGCAAAGGAACATCAAAAGGACATTGCAATCAACCAATACGGGAGTGAGCAGAGCATTTTTTTTTTAATTACGAAATTTTTATTGAGCGCCGAACAGGATAAATAAAACTCATTAAAACATTCTGCGGTGGAAAGAAATATGTCTAATTAGCAATCATTTCGTTAGCG
Source organism: Anopheles rivulorum (assembly GCA_018908115.1). Lineage (NCBI taxonomy): Eukaryota > Metazoa > Arthropoda > Insecta > Diptera > Culicidae > Anopheles > Anopheles rivulorum. The sequence goes on from STHB01000011.1 coordinate 944,625, forward strand.
ATGCGGGAAACAGTTCATACAACAGTGGCATCAAATGGTATGTTTTAAAATAAACAAATGTTGCTTCAAACGAAATTCACTTAACAATCACGTATAAAATAAAAAGATGGAGCAATAACATGAGACGCTACGAATCGTTCCAACATCGAATCGTTAATTGTGATGCCTGCAAACGGTAGGGTTCACAAACGGCATTTTAATTTAAATTAAATCGAATCCATGATAATCGTCGCGCATTTCCGGTGTTGGCCTCTCACCCATAACCGGACAATCAATTCATGTTAACAACATACCCTTTTGCGGGAAATATATTTATTCTCAGATCTGGTGTTTATTCCAAAATCCTGTTGGTCTGTATATATCACATTCGTTATGAATGGAACAAGCAACATTAAACACGTTTAAATCGATTTGAACCAATCACTTACAAAGCAGGACAAAAAAGGCGACTGAATGGATTAATATAAACTAATAAACAATTTTTTATGAAATACATATCAGAATGATTACACCTTTGATATATTATTTCAATTACAAACTTTGCCAAGCTTGAATGGTAGATTGCATTAAAGATTGTAAAGCAATNCCTTTACGGGAAAGATATTTATTCTCAGATCTGGTGTTTATTCCAAAATCATGTTGGTCTGTATATATCACATTCGTTATGAATGGAACAAGCAACATTAAACACGTTTAAATCGATTTGAACCAATCACTTACAAAGCAGGACAAAAAAGGCGACTGAATGGATTAATATAAACTAATAAACAATTTTTTATGAAATACATATCAGAATGATTACACCTTTGATATATTATTTCAATTACAAACTTTGCCAAGCTTGAATGGTAGATTGCATTAAAGATTGTAAAGCAATGATTTCAAAACATGAAAGCTTTCGATAACAGGTGTAGTACTGTACTTGCTTATTTCATATTGAAATTATTTGTTATGAGTTTGATACTTACAATCTCCCGTTGTGTGTTCACATTTAATGTTGACATTTAATTGGAAACTAACTGTACACTCAGTGGACTTGAAAATCGAATAACAACGTATTCCCGAGCAACAACAGAACGATTACCATTGAACGCTAGGGGTAAGCTGTGAATGTTGCCAATTTATGCAATTATTTGTATAATTTGTTAATTATGCAATTCAACCTGTTGGCCAGCTTTGCTCTACTTCCCCTCAGCAGAAAGAACATTGTTTGCTTCAGTCCGAGGCGCTTTTTGATGTGGCATACTAATTCCACAGTACACCTACAATTGCGCTTTGGAACAATGGTAACTAATCGATGTGGAAATCGAATAAATTCGCCAAAGCTTTAACTACAAGCGTTGTTTGATGGCGACGGTGTAAAAAGCATATTTTATTACATTAAAATTAATCTAGCGCACGTAATCGAGGTAGACCGGCACCTCTGAAACATCGTACATCCACATCTCTGGCGCTCACTGATTACCATTGTTTGTTTTGACCGCTTGAAGCGATGGGAGCTTGCTAAAAGACAAATACTTCTTGCAGCAGAAAAGCATAAAAATGCACTTTAATATGTTTGTGCAAAGGCAGCGGATCGGCATGGTGCACATGAAATTCGAATCTAACTAGTTGACAATTACGTGTAAAATGGAACGAGTGTGTGTGTGTTTGTGTGCTTGTGTGCTTAGGTTGTGAACAAAATGAGCAAATAATCAGTGCCCTTTATTGCCATCGCGCGTGGTGGAGGACACACAACGGTGCAATTTAATGGAAAACAAATAAATCTATTCATCATTTGCCCATTACACGGGCGGAGATTTTAGTACGGATCATTAACGAGCAGCGGTGATTGTGTATATGTTTTGGAGGGACTAGGATTTATGGAACAAACATGGCCATGCACATCCGTGCTACCACAATGCTCGATGCTCGGTTCGATATGATTGTTTCGTAATTTTGAACATTCTCAAATGCAAGTCTGCACCCATATGTTTAGATCGCTTAACCTCCATTACATACAAGGCTGTAGGATGAAAATGAGTTTACCAGATGATTTACGAATGGGTCCTTGAGCTGACGGAACTGCTTTAAACCAGCAAGAGGCCTCAGCTGGTGCAGGCAAGCAGTCATCCGTCAAGCGCAGCCATAACATCCATTACCGACAGGACTCATAAGGAGATTGGTACAAGAGGATATTTCTTGTACGCCCGGAAAAGAAAAATCGGCCATCGAACCTTGCAAACAATCATCCTTCATTGTCTTGTTGGTTAAGGACAGCAACAAAAGCAGTAAGGGGGAGTTCGTATTTTAACACCATTTTTCACTCCAGTTTCGCTTTACTTACAAGCTACCGTGACTAGCGTTTACCGAGACCCTTTTTGTCGCTCAGCCACAGCTCCAACCTTAAGCAAAAAGTCGGATGTGGATGATGTACTTCAAAAAAACGGCACCAATATCTTAACCTAACCCAAACAGCACAGAAGAAACCAAAAATAAGAACTCTTTTCCGGAACAAAAAATTCCCCTGACTTGATCTCGGTGACCTATCGGTGTGCTAAGAAACCCCAGAGCAGCTCTTGCAAAGGCAGCTGCGTGCGTGGGTCGAGAACCGGCAAACACTTGAAGCAACGCACGTATTCATTTGTCAACTTGTGTTCCGTCGACTGATTTTTTATGCTACACCTGGGTTTCTTGCTCGGAAATATCGTTCGTGGTGATGAAGTTTCTCCACACGGGCCTAGAAAGCACAAGAGCTCATGCAAGAACCTTTAGCGGTTGTCGAATAGAAGAACAAGAAACTGATTTACAGAGGAAATCCATTTAACCGGATCCGAGAAACTAAAGAAACCATCACATGATCTATATCACCTTCACAGTCGTCGTAGGCGTTTTATGAAGTTGAACCTGAGAACTTGAGCAGAACTAGAATAGAGCTAAAAAAACCCGAAGAAAGTGATCGAAAGCGACAAATTTGATTTCATCAAAACTAAGAACATCGTTGTGTCTTTTGGTGACTACTCAGATCTTGGCAAAAAGAGTTTGTTTCCTTTTCACCCAGACCGCCATTCTGGCATGGTCTCTCTGTTTGCTAGCGTATTGTTTGGACAAAGTTTTCATTGGAAATCTCCAAAGAACAACTCAGGGTTATCTAGGTAATGACGGTGCCACGGTGTAAGCCACCGAAAGTGTTATTTGTTGTCTGATTTGTTACGTTTCTTGTGATTGCATCTTGAGATAGCAGATGGCAGCGGGAAAATGTACAAGTTTTTATTGAAAAATTTAAATATTCATGAATCTAGAATTGGCATTAGAATTGACTGTGTAACTTTAAGTGCAAGCTTTAACTTTTTAACGTCTCATATCCTTACGAAACAGTCTAAATGCTAAAACTTTTTATATTGTAATAATTTAGTGTTTGTCTTTTGAAACTGTTTCAAAGATATTTTTCTGTAGTTCATTACGTCAAAAAACAGCCACAAGTCGCATGACGCTGCAAAGTAATAATTCAATGCGATAAGATTAGCAGTATTAATGATTGTTGCAACAATCGATCTCATCCGAAACTCTGCGTAGTATGTCCTCGAATATGCGTATCTACAGCTTTTGGTGTTATGTTGCTTTCCACACATTTCAGAATACTAAAATGAAATATTGTTCACGGAAGGCTTCTCGCTTTTTGTGTCGTACAATCTCGATTCCAACGGGACTTTAAGAGCACGCCCGTTTGCTCTGGCTTTTTGATAACGGAAGGAAACATATCATCATAAATCATTGCCTTCCTCGAAGACGCTTTTTTTCCTCCCAGTGTTTGTCCCCTTCTGCTGTTTTGTTTCCATTTCCATTCCACCAGCTGGACAGCATTGGGTTTGTGGTTTTAACGAGACTTCGTGATCACGCCCCAGTCCCTGTCAGACATGCATAACACCGTGCTGTTGATGCTGATGAAACTGACATTGGCTGCCGTTGAGTAGAGTGCTACCCAGCAGACACGGACGGTGAAGTTTTATGGGAGAAGTTATCAAAAAGTTTGAATTGAATCCATGATATCCTCAATTTGGAATTAATTTCCCTAACCGCGAATCACAAGACCGAACACAATCAGCTCGCTGTTTGACCGCTGCTGATGCTGCTAATGGTGATGATGGGAACGATCGATTTCAGCGCTTGCTCTATGCACTACTACTGAGCTCAAGTCCTTGGAAAAATGTATTACAAACATATTTGATTTTTTTTTTGAGATACAGACTGTCAAACATATCTACAAAGTTTTCGGCAGGATCCTAAGGGTACCTAAACGCATCACCCCTTGGGAACCAAATTCTAATGACTCCGGTGGTGTCCTGCTGTCCATTAGGACTTTTAAACGAAATGTTAGTAAATGGTAATGATTCTGAAAGTTTTGAGAGCTTCAAAAGAGGGGACGTTAATTGCAAAATCATATCCACTGTCAGTTAGCCAAAATTGAAAGAGGCACGTCGTTGAACTGTTAGAAGTAAAAACTCAGAAGAGATAATGACAGTTTTGTTATGTCAAAGAGCCAAACAAGGTTGGTTCAATTCAATAAAAATACTAGAGGAATTTAAAAAAAAACTTTAATGAGTTTTACTTGTAACAATTGAATGACAAAAGGTTCAATATTTTAATAAAAAAAATTGGAACAGAGTAATATATTCAAAACTCTTGGAGCTTGAACTGCATGAACTGCAATATAACTGCAAAACAGATTATGGAATAATCTCTTTTGTGTTCGTTTAAATGTAAAGGCAACCATGGATGTTGACGGTTTAAATCTCGCTATATAATTAACCAAGCGCGCTACGGTGCTCATTAAGCTGGTATACAATAGACTCTGCCAGAGTACTTGTACATGTTCGTGAAACCATAGCACTAATATGTCCTAAAGCTAGCCACTTTTACCACTTATAAACACTTACCTGCAACTGGTGATAGTTTCCGCATGACACACCATCGTGATTTCCACTGAAAAATCGTAGTTAGGGAGTAAACATAGGGGAAATAGAAAATAAATTCATTAAATACAATACAACGCTGCCAGCATTATCTGTACCGTGCAAAACCTCAGGAATGAAGCACATTCGAGACAACATTTGTTGGGCCATACAATCAACGACGGTGTCGACAAGCTACTGCACAGTGTATTCCTACTGCTGCTGCAAAGGATTGTTATGGTTCATAACCAAGTTCCGGTAGCTCGGTAATCTGTACCGCACTGTTTTCACGACGGCAAAAAAACTCATGAAATAACATCCTAAAATCACATCAAAGCCATGTTTTGATCCCACATACAAGCATCCATATACAGGACGCGAAAAAATATCCTTGACCACAATGGAGGTAGTATCCAAGGTACGCTTTCTAGGTAGTAACTGAATGGACTATTAGCTAATGCAAACATACACGAAATGTTACAGTGGTATTGGTCGAGCACCGCCTGTTCACCGGTTTACGAGGTACATTACGGGGATGGCACACCTATAAACTAACCCTGCCCTTATAAAACACCCGGAACCAGCATGCGCTAGCGACGAAATCCAACATTTTAAAACAAACAAGTGCTTGTTTTTCGAAAAGCCGTTGGCATGTAGAAAAAATAATAGACAGATTTCCCGGTTACCCCTTTTTCTGTTCACTCTGCCGGCATAACAACGAAGTGTGCGCTCTTTTCCGTTACATTAAAATGAAGGCGAGATTTGCAAAACTGCCTCTCGGAAAGGTGGGGAAAGTCTCAGGAAACAACAACATAAAGTGCAATAAAAATTTCAAATTTATTAGCACTGGTATGCACCCATGTTTCGTAGAGTAGCATTATGCTAGACCATAATGTCAACACGTTCAGCGACACCCTTCGTATACTATTCCTGATTCCAGTTCCGTGGGGTGAAAAGTTTGAAGACCAACTTTAGGAAAGTACCTGCAATTTTGCAACGTCACCAATTCAGCAGGGTGTGCGAGCACTGGGGAGCGAAACGATTACTGGAGTTTGTGCCCGTGGAGCAGGTGTCAGTAGCAGCAGAACATTACCGGGTAGTGTGATTGTGCTGCCCGTGTTTTAGTTTGTTTCCCCGTAACGTTGGGCGACAAATAAGATTAAAAAAAGAATTGGTTGCATCCCTTTAGCGACAGTATTGGGCACGGAGAAGCGTTAGGATACAAAAGTTGGCCATAGATCACCAAACGATTGTGGTACACTAGCTTCAGAATTTGTGAGCGGTTGCCTGTGTATGTTTGGTCAGGTAGTTTGAGATTACCCCGCTTGTTCAGACTTACAACTCCGGAAGCCCACAGCATCCTTCTAGGGGAAACAAGAACAGGTCAGACAACCATGAGAATAAGTGATGACACCGTCTGACTTTATGCAAATATTATAACTACATTACAGACTCAAATACATGGCGTTAGTCACACACATGTTTGGTTCATTTTTTCTTTGGACAAGCAGTACAAACAGAGAACGATGTTTGCTGAAATGGATTTACCCGGGAAAAAAATTAAGATTTGGAACATTTTTAATAGAAACTGTTTGAGAAGACATGCTTCAGTTCAGTAGAAAATGAAAAGTAAACGGATTCCAATGGAATAAACATTTCATATTTAAGGGCACTCATTACACTAAAACAAATTCTAATTTAATTGTTGTAGGCATTCAAAAAAACTTAATCTGCACACCACCATCAACATTCTTCACACAAACTCTTCTTCCGCGCCGGTAACGCAATTTCAATTTCGGATGCAGTCCGATGGTATTGACCGTCGCCTTTTACATCCGATTATGGATCATCTTCCTCAGCAGTGTGATTGTACCCCAACCGGCACATAGTATTCAAATCATCGCTAACAGTACGTGATCGAACGCTTTGCATTGCTAAAACCCGTTTCTAACACAGGGCTCCAGAACAGCAAGACAAGGTACGGGACATTTTCGATACACGATATCTCTGGGAGCTCGATCCACTCACAGCCTCAATGTTTTCGTGCGTCCGGAATACGCAATTGACAAAAATCCAGGCACGCCGCTTTTAATGCTAATCGAGTTCCGTACTCCCGGGGTTCTATGTTCCATCCCTTTCTGTGCATGTGGTTATAGGAAAGTTTTGTAGACGGAAAGCCATTTAGGTTTACCCAGCATCATGGATTCATTGAACTTGAATCGATCGATCGAACAACGAGCACGGTGAGAGAAGTCGTATTGAACATACAGTGTTATGACAGGCCTACGCGTCTTAGATGCTGGCCAGTGTATGACCATTCAAATGTTATTTCGATTGTATTGGCAATGAAAACTCCTCTCTCAACTTTGTATTGTCCGATGGCCAGCTGTTTTTATCATGCCAAAGACTTCCATCGCAAGTTTAGTGGGGTTCAAGGAGGTGAAGGGAATAAGGAATGGAGGTGGTTTTCTCCTACGAAAATGCCTTCAATTGAAGGAACCATCTGCAATCACCACACGCGCTCGAAATGAGCCTAGATGGAGAGATTCCAATAGTGATTATTGCTGCACGTGATAGATTAAGAGTTGATAATCAAATTACGAGCCATCCTCAGCTAGGTTCTGAAGACGACGTTAGTAGTCAATACAGATTGACGTTCCGAAAACTGGCATAAAGGTCATGTGCAGGAATGCTACGGTGAAGCAGAAGTCCTTCACTCCTAGCAATCCCTAGAGGGCGTGGTAGATTTGTGGCAATCAATATTCTCTTCCGCGCCGTTCATTCTTCATCCCGAATCGATAGGATCAAGCTTTGAGGATGAGATTAGAGCAAGCGTCATGAAGGTATGAGTGAAAAGTAAGCCCAACAAAATCCTTCCGTTTGTAGAGTTACGAATACATCTATCCCAACAAAAAACCATCCTTCCGGCGATATGAACAATATGGGGAAACAGTTTCAGGGATGTACTTGTAGCGGACGGGTTGGTTGCTTAGGAAAGTTTTAATCTCATCTTTGCCCAAATGAAACGTATTGTAAGCTTGTTGTTGACTTTCTGCTGGTACGTCCATGGAAACGCTGGAGATGTGCGACAGCTTGAAAAAGTTCGTTTCAGCAGNAATCCTTCCGTTTGTAGAGTTACGAATACATCTATCCCAACAAAAAACCATCCTTCCGGCGATATGAACAATATGGGGAAACAGTTTCAGGGATGTACTTGTAGCGGACGGGTTGGTTGCTTAGGAAAGTTTTAATCTCATCTTTGCCCAAATGAAACGTATTGTAAGCTTGTTGTTGACTTTCTGCTGGTACGTCCATGGAAACGCTGGAGATGTGCGACAGCTTGAAAAAGTTCGTTTCAGCAGTTCGTCCCTAAAGTTTGTTTCTTTATTTACCATAGTTTGTGCGTTTCCTAATCGGCTTACGATATATTGGATGTGAGCATTGAGAGGTTATTTTTGCATAATCCTCCAAAAGTACGTTGATGCTTAAATCCCAAAGCGCAATTTGGCAAAGATTATTTGACACATTGTTGAGGACTGTTTTGTAGATTTGTTTTTTTTCTCCTACTAAAACACAACTGAAAGATGTTGGAGAACACATCAAGATTTTCATTTTCAAACATCCATTCCATGATGAATCTTCAATATCCAAATCCTGATGCGTAGGTTTTTTCCGGTATTCATTTTTATTATGTACACGTCTACGTTCGTCACCAATCTGTACAGCAACGTGCCTGACGTTCAAATGAACATCGCACTCCACTGTTGGAAAAGTACTTTGGAAACTTTTCTCTTCACGATAGATAAAGACAGGCAGTAAAAATAGAAGCAGAATGAAACAACCCAACCGATATTTGACAGAATACGAACGGTTTTAGCAGGATGTTTTAGAAGCCACCGTGTGTAGCACGTCAATCTAAAAATTTGACATTATTTAATCAGATGTCGTGCAAATTGTACACACACACTCGATTCAAGAGGGGTACGCTTATCATGCGAGCGCACAAGGATTTACAAATCGCAATTGCCTCGTTTGCAGCGTTCTGCTGTACGTGTAAATAGCAAACAAAAAACGTACTGATAGGATCCATCATAATTCCAGCGTCAGCCTGTCGGTCACAGATGTATGTGACATGTATGTGAGCATAGAGAATTGGAGTGTTTAATAATATGTCTTGCGTTCTAGATGTTGAACGGCATGTTGTAGAATAATATCGCTTGATAATTTTTAAATAAATTATCAAATGTAAACAAAACTGCAATTTCAAATTTTAACCAGATTGTACTTGTGTAAACAAATCTGATAACCATAACTCATTGTAAAGAGTGTGTAAGTTTAAATATACATATTTTGCTTGTCTTTTCCAGACAACATGGTCATGTACAACTGAAAAAATATTCTATTATCTTTATTTTTTGCCGTAACCATCCATGGCAAACTAATGCATGACTCATGAATGATTGTCACGACGCGTAGAATTGAACAGAGACAACCGTTTGAATGCTTCGATCTCAATCCATCACCATCACCTCAATCAAGACCTTCTCACAGTCTCAACCATGATTCAAACTGTGATAACGCTCTAACTCCATCGCTGTTTGGGGCGGCACAAAAATTTACATAAATATATTCCATGTATTCCACCACGGCCTATTGATCAGTGCACGTTTGCTCCACCTCAAACACATCTGACACAAGGTTGCATTCATACGAGGGACGCAACAAAAAAAAATCCACAGACCCACAAAAGCTTATCTTGAAAATGTGACATTTTATGGCTTTTTGATGCGATTCGGTTAAGTGTACAATTATTTATGCTATTTAGCATAATGCATGAGCTCGATTTTTTGTTGTTCTCGTACAGTGTGGGTCTACGTCCCCGGAAGGTTATGTGGCATGTGACAACATCAACGAGGTCACTTTTTTTGGTACCACACACCACCATAAGCTCCATGTGTCAATTGTCATCAGTCGATGAGGTCAGTTCGGTGGAGTTGAGCTCACCGTACCATAAAATAGACACCGATAAGCACCGACAAAAAAGTGCTTCCAGATACTCGCGCCAGCATGGATGGTAAAGAATCGGGTGCAATAAAACTCAATAACCCTTGTTATTAAAGTTCACCATCCCTCGAACCCAGGAAATGCAGGCACGCTCGTCGGTTTATGCTAACTTCTGCACGTACGTACTAACCGCTGTGTAACGCGTGAAAGGCCACCTCCCGCATATAATCCGCCATGCGTCGAGTGAAACCATTTGAAGCTAATGTCCCTCCTAAACTTGTTGTGTTTGAGGTGAGTCCACATGGGCTGATACTGGAGAACGTGTCCTACGACTCTGTTGAAGGGGTCCGAATGCATGGGTATAAAATAAAAAAAACGAACCTGGACTGAAAACTGTGTTTGATGTGTTTAACATATGGTTTTTCTGAAGTCTCTACCCTTCGCATGTTACCACATGTCGCTCCAGAAAGGGGCATAAAGCTCATGTTGCTCTCCTGTTTTTTACGTTCATTTTTGCCATGTTCTCACCTTCCCGAAATATCTGGTCGTTCTTTTGGTCTGCTCTCCCTTGTAATGGCAGCCAATTTTCGACAGTCGACGTCACGCTCGATGAAGGTGCACCAGGTTAGACGTGATATAGAACCCTTTCTATACGTATATCCTGCACAAGAAAGAGCTTACGGTGGATATTATACTGCCCAAATGTTCTGGTTCTCTACCTCTACACGGTTTAGATTGGAACCTCCTCTGCGCGGAATGAATTGCAACAGCAAAAATTCATGTAGCCACCCAAGTTCTCTTGTATGGACATCGATTGAAGTGAGTTTCAGGGCGTTTTTTTATTTTTTTTTTTCTCATCCCGTGCTACGCAAAGGGCTCGATGTAGTGGCGTTGGTCAAAACCATTCAGTCTTGCAGTGAAGCTGGAAATTTGATATCACGCTGATGATGAGTTATGTTAGGAGCTCGTGTTTTCGAACCAGCACCTAAAGTTTCACCAGTATTTGCTAGTTGAGTCAAAACTCCTGTTTTTGCAGCCTCTTTCTTTTGACCAACCAAAAGAACCACAGCCGCTTGTTGAAACAAAACATGTGGAATTGAACGGAGTTGGAATGGAGGAGTATAACATAAAATACAGAAAAAAGTGAAAGGGATTAGAAGAGTGTCTGTACCTTCCGGATAGGTGGGTTCGCCCTTTCATTCCTTTCATTGCCAAAGTTTGCATTCCATGCACGGAGCAAGATAGGCTCTTTGGGGGCATATCTTCAACCAAATTGAAGGCGTAATTTTATATCAACCCGATAGTTTAATGGACGCAACAAAGCAGGTCGTTCTGAAAGTTAACGAACCAAAAGTAACGTGTTTAAGGCAGAATGGGAACGATTTGAAACATTTTTTTTATCCTTCGCATAAAGACATTTTGTACGACTGGTTCGCTCTTCCTTGGAGACGAGTGCTAAAAGCATGCCGGTCTATAAAATTTTAACGAAAAATCGTTTAATTTAGCCCTTCGACTAAAGCATCAATGTTTAAATCGCCTAAGCGAAGATTATCCATTTCCGGCGAAGCGGACTGTAAGGTTCGTCCGACGAAGCGCAAAACGTTTGCAAAACATCGAGCGATGATATTGATCCCATGTTCTAATTTACATAATTTGCCCATCCTAGCCCATGTGCCGGATAAGCGTCAGTTGTTGCCAAACGAAACCACACCACTGAGATCTGTGCCCGGATATTGAGATATCCGATGAAACGTTTCGTTCGTTTGTCTCAACGATGTCGGTGTTGGACGTTGTTTTTGGGATCACCAACCAACACACATTGATATCAAATACCAAAAAAGAACACAAACCTTCTTTAATGCGATATTCTGCTTCGATCTAGGCCATCGCATGCGTTCAAACATTTCATCCTTGCCCATTCTTCGGGCAGAACAGCACAACGAACACAAGCTTGGTACACAATGCTTCCGTTGCCGTACGAGGTTAAATGAAGCAAAGATTGATGATTCTGCCTGCCGACGTTGCGGACAGGACGAATTTTCTCTCGCTTCGCTGTTACACCCTACTTCCGTAGCGAAACGCGTTGTTGTTGTTGTGAGATGGCAGGCACATTACGATACATCGTTATATCGAACACAAATTCACCCATTCCCATTCCCGAAAAAAAAAATCACTGTCACGGAAAAGTGGCAGAACGGGCAATTGATTTTTCATATTACATTTTTATGCAAATCATGTACGATTATAAACATGTGCAAATCTGTCGATATTTTCCCAACCGCTGAGACCGACGCTCACTGCACCGGATGATGATGATGCAAGGCGAGTGTAGCAACGTGACGCAGTAGCTTCAGTATAGTCGCGCACGGATGGGAACAATCGATGAAGTGTAAAAATAACACCAAACAACCAATTCATCCTTCTCTGTCTGATCGTTAGGGTAGGCACCAATGAAAGGAAATTGTGGATGTTTTTTCTCCCATCCTTAATGCTGCACCAGAAGCCATGAACATCAAACCGCCCACCAGGATTGTGATGATCGTCAAACCGAAAAATAAATCTCAATTATGTGATGTAAAAATTTATGAAACCACTTAAAAATTCGAACCAGCCAGAACTGGAAGCATCTCTAGCGTGCGGTTTTACCATTACATACCCGTAGGCTCGATTTAATTTAAGCCATTTTTTCCCTGCCCAGTTTCGATGGTATGATGGTGAGCAACCGGGAAAGGAGTTGGAAATTGAAACCTTGCACGTCCATTGCACCATCCATTGGACAGTGGGCATACGATGGGGGTCAGCTCAATTGGTTGAATAATTTTTATTTCATACCCTCGTTCTGTGTACAAGCATTTAACTGCGATATGCTGTTGTACTTTTCTGCACTCGCGTATCGACTCCACGCCGGTCAACATACGGCTGGTTTCTAGCGGAATGGGCGGAAAAATTATATTAATTACATAATTTGAACCTTCAGACCGACGGCAAGGGTTTTTTTTGTAGAGTGAGAAATAGCCTTGCAGAACATGGTGGTGTAGGGATGATTCGTTTAAAAATGAAACAAACGTTTGATCACAGACCGCATGATGTGCAGCGTGAATTGCCATCAGTGGATTGAAACCATAATCGCATAGTAAATATTATCACATGAATGATGAACGACGGGAAGGGAAAGCTATGTGTGAATAAAAATTGCATCTTTGTTAGGATTAATTACAATATAATTATGGTTTTTTCGATTGAAACAGAACATCTGAATGTTTGCAAACAGCATTGCTTGTTCTATGCAAAAGCAAACATTTTCTGTAAAATCTTATGAAATATGTTATAATGCGAAGAATAGAAACACAAAAAGCAAATAAAACTGTAGGTTGAAGTAAAATGTTTATATATCACACGTAACAGCAACCAAAACGAAGAATAAAAACAAACAAATTATAGAAAAATAATCAAATAAAATGATAGAGAAACCACTCCTCAACAATATCAAATCAACGGGAGAGCTATTCTATCAACCAAATCATCAAAACGCTAAACCATATGTCGTTTATGATGATAGCTCAATCGACACCTACCCAAAAACTCCTAACAAGAACCCCGACTGGATGCTGGATTTGCCATTTTCAACGCTTGGTTCTTCCACTCTAGTTCGGCTCACAGAACAAAAATGTGAAACAAAAAAAAAAACAAACACACACGCTGTACCATACTTCGTCGTAAGGTCTGTTCACAAACAGTAACAATCCTTCGGGACCCCTGCCAAGCAGACAGAAGAAAACATTGGCAACAATCAAAATTGAATGAGTGTCCCTTCGATCAACCGAACGGAGCTACCGTCATGCCGGCAAAATAAACTGCGTCAAGCAGGCAAGGGATGAGGGCTTCATCAGTGTGCCGCCAGTGCGCATCGAAAAAGGACATACACGGCGTAGTAAATCCGGCTGCTTTCCCGTACGGGAGGAAAAATGACATAATCGTCACTGGAGGCACTCCGACCAACACAGACAAAGAAGTCAAATGGTGTCTTGCTGGGAATGTAAACAAAAAACAACCCCGACGGTGGTGGTGGTGGTCACAGGTCACCTAGAAACGCGTTGACGTATGTCGGTATCGCGATGAGTGTTGATGGTTTCTGTTTTTTTTTGCTTGAGTTGCAGTCTATTCTCATTCTCTTTACGCTTAACAAACCGTTTGTCAAACGAACATTATGAAGGTCGTACGAGAACTCCAACCAGTATAGCCACAGAAGACTGTTGTTTGGGTCCGAGACCAACTTTGGATTGTTTTTTTCGATGCCATACGAGCTCACAGGGATACCAACGACACTCGCGACCAAACGGCATTAAATACCCACGAGGTACAAACTGTCAATGGAAGCTTGTAAAGAAACTATCAAGAGGCGAAAGCTGAGATCTTCCACATGGGCACAATCGACATATGCAGTAGAGTCACCTTCCAGGACGATTTGTACTCGTGATTGAGATCACAGCATAGTTTCTTCATTGGAAACTCTCTAATTGGACCCTGCAAAAGGACATGCACCGAAAGGGACAGGGATAAATGGAACTTTTGGAACGGAAATCGCTTTTGGGACTTTTTTTTGTGTTCTGCTGCTGCGTTGTGCGATTGTGTACATAACACATGTGCGCGCCGCTGTGAAACAACTGTGACGACTCTCATGGGAGTTTGCAGTGTTTTAGGGTAGACCATCGTTAGAAGAATTTTCAGCCAGCATTTAGACATCCCGTGAGTGGATTTAGCTTGCAGCATGCAATGTTTGGCACCCCTTGTTTAGCTTTTTTTTCCTCTTTTGTGTTCGGTAAGGGATATGTTATTACCATTGTGGTGCTAAGGGAGTGTTCGCAATTGCACTCTCATGAAGGGGTTCACCGGGTAAGGTGACAGTTGTCCAATTGCACCGGCGCGACAGAATTAACTCACAAGTGGAAATTTGTTTGGAATTTGATACCTTCATAAATAATAAATCTGCACCTTGGGGAACTACGCACATTGTTCTAACTCGGTGCCACTAGCGGGGTTGGCATACTGTATGAATGAACCTATTGTAAATTGTTTTGTTGCATTTAATGAGTCATACAGAAATAAATAAAAAGGCAGCATTACTCGGGATTTTAAAAAGCGATTCAAACTAGCGGTTCGGAGCACACATTCAAAACAAGTTGTACATCGAGTGAGACAAACATGACAACAAATCACCTTCCATTAGTGCGGCGACAGCGCTACAATCCCCTCTGGATTGTACCGCGGGTATTGCGTTCGAAATCGATTGCTTCAATCCTTAACAAACACCACAACTTGGTCCAATCGCGTTTTGTGGCCATTATTTCCTTCTTTTTTTCTTCTTTCTCCCTTGTTGTTGCTTTGTGTTCCTGCCCTACCCAACCCAATATCCGGCCATCGTTGCGTATTGCCAAACATCTTTGCTCACGCTTTTTCGAGGTCGAGGCCGACTGTACGCGATATGTCCTTTCGATCGAGGGGTTGAAAGCACCAGGAAAATCAATAATACTATCGCGAACCCTTGGCAATAGAATCGTACCATTTTCGTGTAAAACCCGGATGTCAGAGCAGGCTGACGATGGGGTTTCGCTAGACCGTTTGGTACAGTACAGCATAAGGTGTGGGGAGTTTTCTCCCATTTCGCTATGCTTCACTGCATCCCACTGTACAAACGGTTCTGCTGAAATTTTTGGCATATAGTGCGCGACTCGACCATACGTTTCCTCGCGCGCATTCCAAGTACCATAATTCTCTCACGTGGGCACTTGCAATGCCTCAGGACGCGTTTCACAATACCCATGCTCGATTGTCGATTTGTTGTTATTTTTTAACACCCGCCAAATTGCGGTAAAGCCCTGCTCTTCGTACACAAAAACCGGCAAAATAGTCGTAGCGATACCGGTAGCATGGAAAAACAACATAAACATACCAACTTTTGATAGTTTGCCGTCGCCGTCTGGACGACCAAACACGAAGAATATTTTTAATCTACTCTTTGTACTGCTCTGATTTTTTGCTTCCATTGCCTCGGGTTGTTTATGAAGCCTCAATAGAGCAAGCACTAGGTGCTCACTCATTCACAACTTTGAGATCACTTTGCCGCAGGTTTTTGTTCGTTTCCATCCTCTCGTACTAGCATGTGTGAAACTTCCTCGAACGGGTCGAATCGAATCGATTTGACTCTTCAAGCATGCTGTGGTGAAATATCGGCATGGTTGGAATTTCAATTAAAATTGCACAACAACGCTGTTCAAATCACAATGTCGTGAGTTAAGCTGAACTTTGCTCTACTGAAATCCACCAGTTATAATATGGGATTAGGTTCCTGTAATCAGGGATTCTAGTTAAAGTAAACCTTTGTTTCAACAAATGAAGCTTCATCGAATAGGTTTCTAGGCGAAATTTAATTAATTAAGAATGAAGTTTGGCTGGTGCTAGGTGGGCCTATTATATTTTTATGTAAGCGATAGAATTACACGAAAATTTGTTGTTGAACAAGTGGCTAAAAAACGAAAAAAATAAGGATTTGTTTTCCTAGTAAACATAATCAAGAACCAGGCAAAAAATCTGTCCTAATGATGTATCAAGCCGCGTGTATATACATGCTCTACAAGTACAGCTGCTGAAAGATTTTCTAGCACTTCATGCTGGTGCGTTTTTTTGTACCTTATTGCACACCTACCACCTCTACTACAAAGCATCCCCCATACAGAACAGAAACCCTCCCCCGGGAGCCTCATTAAAATGGTATTTTCGACAACACTAATTGGGTGGCATTTTCCTCACTCGCGCACTTGAGCATAAACACACACTCTCAATCACGGCACACAGCAGCAATGCGCTACATACCGCGCATCGTCGCATCTGTGTTTGTGTTTATTCCGTTTGCTTACGATCCCGGCGAACGATCCTTAATTGAGGTCCCATGTGGAAAAGCCACACGCGAGCCGCGTGCCGGAAGCTGCATCCAAAAACTGCGGTAGTGACACTGATTAAGCTGTTTCTGCTTTCGGACGCATTGGAGGGGTTTTGTAGTCGAACACAATAGCCCTAGCAGGTCGCATACGGGATAACATTTTCAAGGGCTAAATTGAAACGAACCCGCCTTTGGTGGGTGCGTATGTGATAAATTAATTTTTCCAACACCGAATAGAGATTGACTTTTTTATTGTTGAGACGTGGCGACGGTGGATATAATATGGTTTTTTTAGTTTTGTTGTACACTCATAGGGAACATAGATCATCTTTGATGTCAAAAATCTACAGGGTGGTCATATCATTTTAGTTAAAAAGTTAAATTGCAATCTACATTTACAGACATTTAAACATAATTATTGATTGCATTCACTGAACCGACCATTCAATCTTTCGAATTATTGAATTGGTACTCATTTTAACGTGTTGGTAGAACATTTGTTTAAATACAAAATTTAGGTTTTACAAATTTCTTAGTTTGCATATACTGAAAAATCACAAACCCTAAAGGAGTTTCAGTTAGGGTAAGCTTTCGAATCGAAAATTCCATTTTCCAGGCAACTCGTGGAATAGCAAACACACAGGAACACGAGCACCTATCGTATTGCTTTGATGTTTTCAAAAGCTTTTCTGAACAGGCCAAACATTGACCAAAACACTCTAAAAATGGTGTAATAGGCAAACGTACAAGCGCTGCAAGTAGCGGACGAACAAACAAAGCTTGATAGAAACTGACAGGCACAACTATTTCGTAAAAACATGTTAAGTGTACGCATGCAAAAGGCAAATAAAAAAATAGACTGTCAGTCGGTGAGCATCCAAAAACCGAACGATGTAATAGAAAAAAAATCTGATTACATGTTTTTTAAATCGAAGTCTAGGTGTTTACTGTGCATCATGCTTTTCTTACATGTGCTAGATAGTTGTGAAAACATCAGTTAATTATTCTATCAACATCATCAAATCTATGATTTATCCGTAAATTGTCTTTTATATCGTTTTCTTTTTAATTTTCAAAACTCTTGTTAGAAAACCCTTTACACATTCTTTCATAAATTCCTAACCACGAATCTGTTTGCTTTACTCTAACTTGGAACGACGATTCGCTTCTTTGATTTTTTTCACCACGCATGTCCTATCTCCGCCTCCTGACCCCATCAAAAGCCAAACGGATAACACATTTTCATAATCTTTGCAATAAACGCCAGCATAAAGTGAGCGCACTAGTGTGAGAGAGGATTTGATTTATTTAAACCCTTTTTTTGTACCCGTGTCCTTATTCGCATGCTCTCTGTCTATCTTTCAGAATGGAGCATATTTAGGCAGAAACGAGTTATCGGTTTCAAGGCTTGCCATCTCCCCGGAAGAAGTGCTCCACCGTATAAAAAAGAGGTTAGTATCAGAAATACACAGGAGCCTCTAGATTTGTGGGATCTCGCGTCGACAAAGCGAGACACATAACCTCCCAAACGTCCTGGGTTGCCTGTTTGTTTGAAACCATTTTTCATTCGTCCTGGATGGTACCATGGCTGAAGCTTGTCGGAAAGGTTAGAACCATTATGATTTTATTTTTAACCATTCGTTTCTGTTCATACGCCGAGGTTTGCCCGACTGCAGGCGGGTAACTCTTTTGCCGACATTTTGGTGAGTTACGGCGCTCCTGTATGCTTTTCGTGCTCTTTTTTTCACAGCTTTTCAGCAAACGAGAGACCGCTTTAACTTATACCGCACAAACACCGGCATACCCAGGTTAAACTTTACGAGTCCAAAAACGACTGTTTGGTGGAACTTGCGGAATGATGGTACTTTTAGTTCGTTTCCGTGTGCCCTTTTCCTTTCGAATGACTAGAGATGAATTGTGACGTTGCAAATAAAACGGGCACACTGTTACGAATAATAATAAAAAATAGTCCCTTTCTTTGCTTCGCTCTCCGTCTCCCATACACAGCGTGTGTAAAGAAAAATATAAACTCAGGTTCAGTTTGTCCTTAACGTCTAGGACCAGCCCGTTGCAAGCAATGTAACAAAAGAACTCAACTCCTCTGAGGTGAAGCAACGAGAAGGAGAAAAAGAAAAAAAACAACGAATCCTACGACCAGAACCGTAGCATTATTGTGCTTTTGAATAGTTTTCCTAACTACCGTTTTACTTCTTTTAAACATAGTTTTTAGCACTGTAACGAATGCTTCCGCTGTTCTTCCAACGCATCCGTGTAACATGGGCGGCATATCCGAGCAATAATACCCGTTGGAAAACGCTCGCCAAACCCGCTTACAACAATAGGGAGAGAATATTTTCTTTTATGAAGATGGAATGTATGACATCAAATGCCGACCCTGTATCTTCCCGATTTTCTCTTTTTGTAAATGGGAAAAGCGAAGTTGGAATTAGTGCACTAAGTTTCCAAGCCATCATGACGACGTTAGTTGAGATGGTCCTCCATGATTTTTTCTCCCCTTCCTGACGGCCGTTAACGTTGCAAGAAGTTACGAAACATACAATAAAAAAACCAAAAGGAAACCAGCCTCCAAGAGTCGTCCCTGGAAGGTCCGAAAATACGTCCGCAGAAGAAGTGAAAGGTATTCCCTTTTCACTGATGCTTCAGTCCCGAAGGGGATGGCGTTGAAGTTGACTTTGTTGTAAAGAGATCTTTTATTTTTTGCGGTTAAAAACCATTCTTTTGGCTCGGGAACGCATGCAAGTAACGAACGATTTATGATGACGATTTATGTAGCTGAACTCCTGTGCTCCCGGTGTGAGCGGTTTCGCTTTGCTGGTTCCGTTGGTGGTCCGTTTCGTATTGTTCAGCTTAGTAGTTTCGTGAACGCAGGTTTGTTTGTTTTTTTTTGTTTTAGGAGTAGTTCTACAACTTGTTTTTGTTTTCGATGTTTTAAAGATGTATCAAAGGCCAAAAAGAAATAGAATAGTAAAAATTTAAAGCACAGCAAGCAGAATAATGCAAATTTTAATTTGATTTTTCACTTGCTGTAAACGATACACGCTAGTCATTCGAAACACTGTCATGCTAAACGTTCCTCGCAATCATTCATCACGATGGACACAAATGCATCGCAATTTACTTCCTGTTCAGCGCATAATTGCGTACTTCCGAAATGCTTTGATTTTGACCGACAAGAAAGAGAGCCGTACGAACCAGCATCATCTGATCCAAACCTGAAAAAGCGGACTATTCATGCAACGGGGTAGAAGAACCTTATCGTATCGAAACATAATGAAGGCAATTTTCTTTCCCAACTTCGAGGTTTATTGGCAGAACAAAGGGCCGTTCTGGCGCATAGTGCAGTGTGCTGTTCTCGTCAGCATAGTAAACAGAAAACCTAAGTGCCCACGAGCAGCAGAAATGATGCATTTAATTGTAATTATTTCCAGTGAGCGCATTTCGTTTTATTTCCTTTTTTCCTTCTCAAACCGCTCCCTTTAACCTGCTTGCGTTGCATGTATTGAGCAGGCTGTTATATTTTTTAACTTTTTTTACGATGTCTCCTTCTGTGACTTCACGATAGGGCTAACAAAGTACGATAAGCGCCATTATCCGCACGATTCCCCTACGAGGGCTCACTAAATCCGAGGCAACGCTGGGAACTCTAATTGCATAATTGTGAAAATCGCAGCTCACTGCCAGCAGGAGGCTCAATTAATTTCTTCAATTTCGAACTTACGAGCTGCTGCCAACGCCAATCATCCGGTTATTTATGGTCTCCACACTCACGCTTTTCCGACACGCGGGCAAGGAAGAGTTGAATGCGCTTTTCACTTTCTCCTGCCTTGCTACTTCTTCCTTCTTCACCCGGACGGGATACGAGGATTGGCAATCTCGGACGGAACTCATTCTTCACATCAGAAAGCGTAAAATAAAGAGCACCCGCTAGCGCAATTTGTCCATTCGCTGACCCACCCCATCGAATGATTTGGTCCATTAGGAGGCGCCGTTGTTGGAGTGCATTGCATCGAAAATGACACTTTTTCTGTGTCTCCCTTTCACTCAAAGTGGCCATCAAATTTGTTCAAGTACGCTCGGCCGGAGCTGCGAGAGATGACGGTCGAGTGGGTGTGAAGCAATCGAATTTTCCACCACTGCACTGTTTGAGGTGACGGCCGTTAGAGAACTGCTACTGGCCTGATCTGAGCTTGATGCAATGATTTCAGCCCTTAAGAGAGGTCTTTTTTATAGGAATCGAAACTGAAGGAAATTGAAGTGCATTACTTCACATTAATCACACTCGAAACAATTTAGAGCTCCACCATACATGCAAGACCCAGCTCATCTACACGGTTTTAAGCGGTTCAAGAGATTTATTGCTTGGTAAATTCCTTTAAAATTCGACAAACCACCTACAACTAAACATTTGTTGAAAGTTTACAAACTAAAAAGCTATGAATCCAATAAATTTCACCGCCCGCTCGTGTACTCTGCGCAAACACGGATCCCATTTCCGAGGCAAACAAACCATCAAATTGATAATTTTCATGTTCAACTACTAATGTGAGTGCCGGGGCGGAACTCGAGACTTGAACGATCCTAATGCTTCCTGTAGCTTCTTGCTTGCTTGCAGACGGCGAAAGAGTTTCAGTTAAATTAGAAACCAAATATTTGTCCTCATCGGTAATGGTCTTACATCGATGATGTTTCTTTGAACACATTCAGACGATACCACCAAACATTCAATGCTAGCTAAATTTAACACCGCACAAATGTGTACACATTAAAAACCAATGTTTAACAACTTTCTCACTCTCATATTCGGCAACGTTTCCTAGACACGCGATTCCTTGTTTGCCCAAATTACCCACTCGTGCGTCTGTAAGCTTAAGGCGGTGCTGGAAATACGAACTACGACTTTTCATTCGTTTCGATGGTTGAATATCTTTGCGATGGTTTCTGACGAAGGAAGAAGCGAGACAATCTTATAATAATATCATTACCATTATCATCGATTAAGATGTCAAAAGAGAGTGGAAAACCCGATCTGATGGGTATTCCTCGCACTCTAACCTCCGAATTCTGCACCTTTCACCGTGGTTTCGCGAAATTAGATACTTGAGCTGACTGGTTGTTTACAGAACTCACACATTGAAAGCGTTAATGATTCCACAGAGTCAGAGAAGGAACAGTGAACAGTTGGCTGGAGAAACTGGCTACAGGTAGGCCGCCGCTTTTAACGATGATTCCTGATCAAGAGTTTTCCTTTGGATAGAACAGGGGCTGAATGTTTCACCGAACGCGTGAAGGTAAATATTAAAGTAATTTTCCCTTTTTCATCCCTACATCGACCTACACCTGGAATACGCCCGCAAAACGGTTTCATGTTTGTAAGGAAATGACACGAACCAGAGGATTCCTTACATTTTAGATTGGAGATAATCATATCAAATAGAGACACGGTACCCAAAGTTCAATTGGTATAGTGAACTCTCGAATTGAATTAACTCATTCGCGGCTTTCTGTTTCTGTTAGTTCGATGTATGTCAGATTGATTATTATCCACCCTAGTTTTTCGCCTGTCCAATGATTTCAGCAGAACAAACCCATATTTTCAATGTACATTATCACCGGTAGCGGTGTAATTTATACACGTCGCATCATTATCGGAAAAGATAAAGAAATCTTATTAATTTCCGGCGCGGTGCCAATGCACATCGAAAAGGTGCGATTTAATTAACCTTTCTCGCAATGGTTTTCACGCCTTGAATTTCTTGCTTTTCTATTTGCTTCGGGGACAAGTAGGAGAATGTATTCCCTTGAGATTATGCCTTCTTTACCAAACAGGTGGTTTGAATACAAAGGATCTCCCAGACGAACATTTTCGTTTGCGATGAAGGAAAACATATCGAGTTAATCAAAACAAATGAAACTACTTAAGCCTTTGTTGGTTGAAATGAAGCTACATTAATTATCGCTTACGATTTTTGGCGCTTTTATGCATCTATTGTTGGATTTACTTTTCATGTAATTTTATTGATTTTTCATCCAATATTTGCACAAAAAAATAGTTTTGTTGCTGTTGAAATCAATTATATTAAATCTGATCTCAAAGGAAGTTGAAACAATTAATCATTATTCTCCGTCAAACTTCTTACACATGCATAGAGAGAGTCTAATAATTCCAACATTATTTATAAAAATCTTTAACAGCAGCGAATAACAATGTTTGTTACGACAGCACCATTTTATTACTCTTAAATTACAGATGCCTGTGTTGCTCCGCGTTGGATTATTTGACCCAGATTCATAAAATCCAACTCCATAAATTCAACACACATTAAACACGCATTGGGATCACATCCGGAACGCAAAGTCAATAAATTTCGATGTTAATCGATGTTGAATTCAAAACTTCCCGCCACACAAACACACAACTCAGTTCAAACTCGAACCTATTTAAATTTTTATTCATCCTTTCTTTCAGGCAAATCGTTACGCTCTGGGTCATCCAAACTATTCGTATAGGTATTTACGAAAATCCATCCGGTTTCCGTTTACGACGATACTGAGAGGTGGTATCGAAAACAGTGCAATATCATTTGTGGCACATCAAATGCAGCACAATGTTGCAGTGCAATGTTGTTATAAATTTCCATAAATTTACTTTGCGATGTTTACATCAGGAAATGAAATCCCGATACAGTCTGGTGCGAATAAAAAAACACTTTCACACTGTTTAGATTACGATTGTTTTTTTTTTCAACCAGCTAAGAGTCCACCGCAGGGTGCTAAGGTCGATTGCACAACACGAACGTAGACAACGCATTCCACTAGAAACCCGCGCATTAAGTTAAAATGTAGTGTCTCTCGTCGTTTGAGTTTACCAAATCCTAGCTCGGACGAAGGTACCGGCAAAACGTAAAACCAAAACAACACTTGAATAATGTACGTTTGGCCACCTTAAATCGTCACGACCCCAATATCCCGAGGTAAGCCAAAAGTCCATTAGCATTCTCCTGGTGCAACAACACCTTTCGATGGTAGCGTACTATTTAAAGACTAGAATCGACCCAAAAGCAACAACTTTACTCGCTCGCAGTTGCACGAAATGCTACAAGCGGAATCCACCACCCGAAATTCACCCGTACCATGAGAAGGTCACTGGCGAGGGTGTAGAATCAGTTTNTTCATAAAATCCAACTCCATAAATTCAACACACATTAAACACGCATTGGGATCACATCCGGAACGCAAAGTCAATAAATTTCGATGTTAATCGATGTTGAATTCAAAACTTCCCGCCACACAAACACACAACTCAGTTCAAACTCGAACCTATTTAAATTTTTATTCATCCTTTCTTTCAGGCAAATCGTTACGCTCTGGGTCATCCAAACTATTCGTATAGGTATTTACGAAAATCCATCCGGTTTCCATTTACGACGATACTGAGAGATGGTATCGAAAACAGTGCAATATCATTTGTGGCACATCAAATGCAGCACAATGTTGCAGTGCAATGTTGTTATAAATTTCCATAAATTTACTTTGCGATGTTTACATCAGGAAATGAAATCCCGATACAGACTGGTGCGAATAAAAAAACACTTTCATACTGTTTAGATTACGATTGTTTTTTTTTTCAACCAGCTAAGAGTCCACCGCAGGGTGCTAAGGTCGATTGCACAACACGAACGTAGACAACGCATTCCACTAGAAACCCGCGCATTAAGTTAAAATGTAGTGTCTCTCGTCGTTTGAGTTTACCAAATCCTAGCTCGGACGAAGGTACCGGCAAAACGTAAAACCAAAACAACACTTGAATAATGTACGTTTGGCCACCTTAAATCGTCACGACCCCAATATCCCGAGGTAAGCCAAAAGTCCATTAGCATTCTCCTGGTGCAACAACACCTTTCGATGGTAGCGTACTATTTAAAGACTAGAATCGACCCAAAAGCAACAACTTTACTCGCTCGCAGTTGCACGAAATGCTACAAGCGGAATCCACCACCCGAAATTCACCCGTACCATGAGAAGGTCACTGGCGAGGGTGTAGAATCAGTTTATTGGGAACGGTGCTTGGCGAAAGACCCAAAGAATAGAATTACTTGGCAGAAACTTTTACTCACCCGGAACAACATGTTGGTCTTGACTGCGCAACGTTCTAGAATCGTGCGTTTTCATGTGGAATGGTTTAATTTCATCTGCCGAGTGTTGGAACTTTGGTGCACAACCCTCGTAGCCAGGTTCGTTTTCGTTGAACCGGATGCTAAACTTCCCCATTCCTCACTCATTTCTTTATAATTTTCTCATGAACGATGCCGGGTATTGTTTGTTTTCGAATACGGAAAAGTTCTACAAACCACATATTCATATATCGACATTCTTTGGCTCCCTTAAAACTTTATGAGTGCTTTTGGTTAGGACTCCCAAACTTCTGACCTGCTAAAGGTCGTCTACTCGCATAGAACTTCAGTCATCGATCGATGAACGAACTCCGGAGGAAAGTACTCAAATTCCACAACAATCCTGACCGCTGACTTGCTGCGATGCACCAAGGTTCCATGGTCAAAAAGTCATTCCAAGAACCTGGAATGTTGTCCATTCTTGTTCGCCATCCGCATGGCTCGCACAAGTTTGCCTAACTGTGAGCTATCGAGTGTGGCTTTCATAACTTGGGGCTCATTCACCCAGCCCGAACCGATCGGTGATTGATGCACTTTGCTCCAAACCTGCTTGCGGTGTGAGCCGCACGTCAAGAAGCCTTGCCGATGCTGCACAGCACAACCAACGGCAATTAATCTCCAGTAAGCGTTTAATTATCCCACCGGAATCGGAAAGCATAATGAATAGTGACAACTTAAGCGTGGCTGTTCGCTTGCGAAAACAGCATCCTCGTTGCTGGCAAGATTATTGCATAGCGTTGCCGTCTACTGCTGAGAAGGAAGGAGTTGTGCGCCATCAACACCGTTCATTATTCAAAACCCACCGAAACCCACATCAAACGAGCAACCAAGGCGGGTGGATGGCACAGAAAAGCTCCCACAGCTATACCATCCCTTTTACCAAAGGAAGCGACTTGTCTAGTGGATCTCTCCACTTCCCTCGCTATCTTACCCTTTTTGTCTCTTCCTATGGATGCGTTATCCCTTTTCAAACACTAACAATAACCTCCGAGTCCTCCGTTTTCAATATCATGTCAATCCCCCGGTCTTTCTCCTCTGTGTTTCTACTTCCAATCAGTCCACGCTCCCATACACCCAAACCAACACCATCGACCGGAACCATTACGAGGCGGAATTTTCATAATTGAATAATTATTTATTTAACGAGCGCACGGAGTAGTGTGCACTACAAACATAACGCCACAATTTCCCATTGTTGGTTGTATGTTAGCCTTGCTGCTGATTCTCTTCGGTGTATACCACACCGACACACGCGGCATCATCAACAAGGGATGAGTTGAAGGAAGTGCAAAGGGCCAAAAGTTGTGTTGACTACTGGTTCGATTACTGGTTCGCTCGGCTGGATATCATTGTGAGAAGCAGCACATTGGTGGAATAACTCAATCTTGTTGATTGCAGGGCTTTATTCTTTGACGCGAATGAGAGAGCAAAGTAAAAGAGCAATGTGACTTGGTCGAAGTGTGAAGTAATTCAGATTTCGAAATTCACTAGATCAACCGATTTGCTATAAAATTCTGAGTGCGACGCAAGAGAAAAAATAACGAAGAGTACGAATATTCACTTTTGAGTTGCGAAGCCTGCGAACCAAAAGAATGGTAATAAAGTAAAGCATTTTTTTAATAAAACACAGTTCTGAAGGGTAGGGTAAGAAATGCATCATCAACGTGTAAGCAAGTACCTCTTGAAAATTCCATTAGAACCTCATTAAATAGGTCAATGAGTGTTAAAAATTTCTCTCGCATCTCGTTTACCTTCATCGTCTCGGCCAAACAATTCTATAACTTTGCGCAACTCCTTCCAAGCGGAAGTAGTTTGCACTGAAACCGCAATTCCGGGTGCAACAATTTTAAATCCGGCCGTTAGCTAAATTACCACTCGAAACACTTGACTCTGCAACATTGTAGCAAAAGTCCTCTCATGTGTAAATAAATAACGCAAAGTAACGACTGGGTAGATGAAGCGTCGGTGGTAGGAAAACTATTTGCACCAAACAGATGGTGGTGTACGTGGTGTAATTATGAATGTAATCATACTGTCACGCATTTCGAAGGGGTTTTGAGAGTCGCATGCACTGTTGTGAACTACGTTCTAGTACAGTCATAGTCTGTTCCTCTGAGGTTGGCTCTTACGCTCGTTTCATTACTTGGAATAGTCAAAAGTTAGAAGATCTAGCACACTGATAGAAAGGTGAATTGCCAGTACACAGCAGAGGTGTTTAAATGCATAAAATATTCATGCTAGCATCTGAGCGTATTATCAACACAAAACGAACCAAACATGTTGCCATCTCCTTTACCATCATTACACCCGAGCCAGGTGATAGTGTTTGGAAGGCTGTAAAATCATGCGCTACACGCTCGCAGGTGTCATAACTTTCACTATCTTTATTCGCAAAAAATAAACACAGAACGCGACAAGTTCAACGACTAGAAATGAATCAAGGTGGCGTATGCCAGACCGTGACAAACTGTGGAAGCGTCTAGGGAGCGAAGAAATTTTGGACACTCTTTTGATGTATGTTTAAATAGAATGACATACTGCGGTGATACGTTGAAAGCGTTGTTGCGGCAGCATGTGGAACAGTGCCCGGAAATACGCTTATCTTGTCTGGGAACACTGCGAGTACCGAGATAAAACTAAAAGGCAACTATTCCCGAAAAAACACGCCCGTTCACTCTGACAAACGAAAATGACAACATTATAAAGAACCGTATGGTAATCAGGGCTTGCGGTACGTCCTGATTTCCATTGCCGAACGTGACAGAGAAAGCAAGGCCTATCACTGAACCTGAGCAACGACAGTGTTGGTTCTACACTGTCCTTCTAAATGAATGCGTCGTCCAAAATCAGAATCACCCGGTTTTAACATCGCACCAAGCATCCGTACCTCGGGTTCAGTTCTGCACTGTGAAATGATTTCCCTTTTAATGGGCCCTCCAAGCAAATGGACAAATGCCACCGTCTACAACTACTGATAGTGTTTTGCTTCCCCAATCCTGACATTCCCAACCCACTTAGTACCATCCAATGATGGAGCCCGTATGTGTGCGAGTGTACGAAAAATAAAACGACACTCAAAGAACGCAAATGTTTTCATTTTCGTTTTGAATAAAACATTGTTCAGCGCAACGGAACACAACCTCTGATCGAGATTTTATGCTTGGTCCATTTTTAACATTTCGAGGTCGGTTGGTGGTGGTGGGAACTTCTGAAGCGCTTTCCAAAAAAAACGTACAAAATTCAGAAACCTCCTGGTCGTCCAATAACGAGAATGTAGTATTTTCGTAACTATAACTTCCATTCAGTTCCCCAAGAACCCTTTCACAGACCTTCGAGATCTTGCCGATCGACCCCATCTTTAACCGTTTTGCAGCATGCGGCGGAAGGTTCCCCTTGAAATGACACTCGAAAATTGCAATGTCTGAAGAGTTTTGTTGTTTTCCTGTACGCTTTCTTGCACACTGCTCTCGAGAATGGTCCAAGTACCTTCTTCTTGGCGTGAGCACAAAAATGCTTTCACCGGGAGCAACAGAATCACACTTCAAATAGCACCGGAAAGAACCATTTGAATGCGCAGCTTTTACACTGAGTGGTGGGTGGTCTTGCATAGTCAAGATGCGACAGGAGTTTGCTAATCGTCAGATCCCTGGGTAAGTGAATGCTGAAATGGTGCAAAATCTGGTTAGCAGTTTCAGTCCAGTAATGGTTAACATGTATGCGCTAATTGGCACACACACACATACGCGAGAAAAGACGCAATTAACATAAACTCTTGACCTGCAAAGCTCACACGTACCCAGACCGAGTACAAATGAACACTAAATGAGAAACTTGAAAAGGAGAATAGAGGTTATGAATGTGATTTGTTGTACGCTAACAGGTAACAAATGTTAGAACAAAATGATCACATAGTACAAACATCAAAACAGCGTTAAACGTCGAAACTGCTACCTTCTTTACGGGCTGTTTTACTGACAGCAGTGCTAGCGTACCTATTATTGCCTCGACAAATTATGACGGCTTCCCATAACATAAAACGGTAGTTTTACGTTACGCTTTGCTCTAATGAAGAACTTTTTTTTGATTCATTCACCTTCATCCACCGCGGTGCTCGATCTCCAAACAAGTGGGCACCGTGGTGATCCATCATCGACATAACAAGGGTAGAGGAGCCGGAGCATAAGAAGCACGGTGGCCACGAAATCACAACTAAGTTAATGTGCCCCAGTGCTGATGATGATGGTATGAACAAAAGAGACACCCCCAAAATCACTCTCTTGCCCTATATAATATCATAATCAGATTAATCCGGAAACTTCACCATTCCACCGGTTTTGCTACCGAGGCATGGTATTCTGCATCCGCTTATCCGAATCTCTCAGGCGACCTCGGCACTCGTGGATTTGCAACAAGAGAAACCCGTAACGGAAGTGGAATTATTTAATGGAGGTAAAAAAAAACCGTTTTCTTTTATTATCGTTACCATAAGTTGGGAAGCGCGCACTCCCGGTGGGACACTTCAGCAGCTCGTTCCGAAGGGCTTCTAGCGACGGAAAGCCGCCCGAGAAAAAATGGAGAAGAAAAAATCAACTTGTGCCCGAAAGTTGAAGAACGGATGACTCCGCTGGGTAAATTAGCACACAACACCTTTGCCGTGTTCAACGAGTAAGCCTCGGTGGGGTTCTTAAGATACCGTTGATTATGACCTGCACTGTGAGAGGAGGCTTAAAGTTTTCGCAAACCGCGAATAAGGTGCCAATGGATTCCGGTTACGTTACCCGCTTATCGAGATTTCCGCAACAGAATGTTCATTTTCTGTCACCTTCTCCACACAGTTTCACAATGTCAATCTCATTCCGTTGCTGTAATGTCTCGGGGCATGTGGCGTAATCGTAGCCCTGCATCTGGTGTAACAAATGACGCAACGGTGCCTCGATATGATTACAGTAATTTTATCAGCAAATTAACAACCCGTCAAAGAGGCCTCTTATGCAAACCGCAGATCGACGACCTCTATGCCACGTCAACTTCTCCTGCATCACATCTCGTCCTCCGACCCTAACTTCAACTGTACGTCATTATGAACCGACTACATCAAACGTGTTCGCGAAACGTTAGTGCGTGGTTATCGATTAAATGTCAAGATAGGGCCACCAAATTCGGTTGTTCCTCGGGTGTCTATCGATCGAACGGTGAACTGCCAGTGATGATGATGAAGGCCATAAACTGCCGACTCTAGTAAGTGCTAAACTTTGGCCACTAATCTTTTCAGCCGAAAATGCTGCGCTTTTCAGTTCGGGTTTGGATGAAATGAACAGAAGCAGATCAAACGTTTAATGGAGTACGGAGTTTGCCCTTTGATGTATAAGGTTTAACAAGTCATGTTTTTTGAATGATTAGCGATTCAAAGTTAAATTCTTCGAATGTCAAATACATATATCTGGATGGATTAAAGAATTTTAATCCGCTTTGAATATATTTATGAATCATGCAAAAAGATTGTTCTTTTTTATGTTAAAACGGCCTGGCCGTTTAACATATTAGACTAATTTTACCACGTATCAGGCTAGTCAGACCGTGCTACTGGGGGATGGTCTGAATGGGATTTGAACCGGTCCAGTCGTGTTGGGACTAGCGCCGTTGTCAAATACACCACTGGACGACCCCAAAAAGTTTGTTGTATTTTTGCATCAGATCAAATTGCAGTACCAAGCTCCAATAATTACCCAAAATGTCATCCAAAGCGTAAATCGATTTAAATCGATTCTATTTTATAATCCATGAAACACATCTCCTTCCGAAATTTCATACGCCATTGGTGAGTGCAGGATTCGATTAAATTGCACCCGAGATTACACACGTAATCCTTTACCTAAATCATGTTCTCGTTTACTCAACCCTTCGCCTTGCATTTCCTTGCTCATTTTGTGTGCAGAATCTTCTAGGGAGCAGGCTTTGAATGCGACACCCAGCGCTCGGAACGAAGCTACAGCATGACACGTAAACCTGAACCGATGTGAAGTCTGGTTTTAATTATTGAAAATTAATTTTCTTACGTCTCATAGGCACCCACCATGCATACCTTAGCAGGTACTGCCTCCGCCTTCAAAGCCAGTGAACTCTACAGGCGTAATCAATCCGAGGTTGGGATGAAAAATGCATATCATAACTTGCAGACTTTCTGGGTGCGTTTTCTTGGGTGTTCGGCGTGGTACAAACTCCGGATCGACGTATCGTTTGAAGACCCCTTTGAAAGTTGTTGGTGTAAGGAATAAGTTTACCCAACAGTATGGTAAAGCATATGCGCCGTGGCGTTCAGATCTTTGGAAGTGTACCAAGCTGATGGAGAATATTGCTGAATGCATAAATGCAAAATGTCTAATCGGATTAAGATCGGTCGTCTCGCTGGATGCAATGGAGAGCTTCAATGTCCACAGCTCTCACAACTCGGGGCGTCCTACAGCTAAGACACGTTCTTAGTGAAATAGGATGCAAGTTTCCAGGATACAAGAATGGGACGTCTCCTCCACCTACATCATACAAATCTGACGCAAATGAAACATATCCGTTTTTGGAAGTCATGTCCGTAAAACCACGGCTCTGGAACACATTTGAAGTTGTACGCGACCATCCAGACTGCAAACCAACTTTGGGCACCTCACTACGACACCTTACAAACTCCGTTGGACTGGTGGTTCTCCTACAATCATCGAGCAGAAGATTGTGCAGTAAAGAACAGGGGGGAGCTGCAAACTTTTCCGCAACAAAACTTTCGACCAGTCATTCAAGTCAGTCACGTAGCAGTGTTGGTGGAACGCCCGCAGGAAGACTTGCCAATTGCCGAAAAGGAGGAAGTTCGTGAGAAAGTTTCGGGCTTTCGGTGCGAGCCGATGGCCAAAACTATAGACTAACAAAATTACTTCCATCCATAACCAGCCGACAAAACCGGGCCCGAAATAATCATTGGGCATGCTCCACACTTCGGCTCGACTAGTGCAGCGTCATCATCAACATTCGGCTTCCTCCGCCGAAGATTTTTTTTTCATTTTCTCTTCTTTTTTTGCAAATCACTTCGAAGGTCATTATGCCGTTTCTTATGAAATGAGGAGGAGGATTTTTCTTCGCCATCGTTTTTGGTCACCTTTCACCATCATAACGTCTCATCATTCGGCACATAGGCATTGAAGCTCAGCAGACTGAGGAAAATTGTGGGCTAAAAAAGCAAGACTGACTGTAGCAGACTGCCATGGGGGGCTTTCTGCAAAATTGAACGAAAATAACCACAGAATAACAACCGAAAAACTGCTGGCTGCCACTGATCTCCAATCTAACGAGTTCGCGATATGAGTTGGTTGGCTGGGCTTGGTTGTTGGTGGTACGCTTTCGTTACGCACAAAACCCCACCCCAGAGCTTGTTTCTTTTCTTTCAGATCGTTTATTTAACCATCCTACGAACGAGTGTGTGTGTATGTGGGAAAGAAGTTGAATGGTAAAAACCATTATCAAGTAATACAAGGTCTTGAGCGTGGAAAATTTCCATCAGGCTTTGTCTGGTGAAATGGTTTGGCTTTCTTTCAAGGTCAAACAAACATAGCGTTCAATTAGGCGTTACTTTCAACCTTCATTCTATGAAGTGATACGTTTTTCAGTTGGCTTGAATTTGTAGATAATATATATAAATGAATCCGTATCACTATCTAGATTGGTATCAAATACGGAAAAATATATAAGGTACGAATTAAATCACATATCATTTACACAAAACTTGCTTTTTTTATTTAAAGAAACAATGCGAGCTAACACTTGCTGATAATAAAAACGAATTGATCCAATAATTACAAAAAATACCTTAAATAGTAGCAGCATTACCATCACCAGCAGTAACAATGAGACGAATGTTCAAAGTAATTCGCAGGATTGACGACGATTCCCTCAACGGTACGATTGTTGTCGGTAATTAGTGCTTCATTCCTTCAGTCACAGCGCAGTAAGGTTACGTTTTGTTGATTTTGTTCTACTAACCTTTTTTCCATCTCGAAACTTGACAGTTCCCTCGATAATTGAGCTTATATCCACCATGATGATTGCCTTCTGACGTGCGTCCTAAAACCAGGGACTTAGTAATGACCGTTTTTTCCACTACTGCTTCTGGTTGCTCGTTATATTCAACCGGACACACACTCTAACGATGATGATGTTTTTGGCTCCTCGTTTTTTTTTATGCTTCGTGATTCTTTTCTTTTAGCCTTTATGAACTGCGCACACTAGCGAAAGGTGAGCCTTTCTTCGAGTAGAGGATGGAATTTGTATATCTTCTAGCTATTTCTAACAGATGCATGCAAAGGATTCACAAACATGACACCAACACTAGCACTATCAGCTTCTTCAACAAACGCGCTTTATCAGACAGATAAAACGGGACGCAGCAATTGACCCTATGGATAATTTCTTCCATCGTTTCACACATGCACTCACCACATACGCATGTATACACTTATTTGATTCAAATTTTGCACTTTTCAACACCGCTTTTCCAAATGCGGGACAGATAAACGAGAGGCGATGAGAAGCACAAATGAAAGGGAGATAGAAAACTTTTATAACTCTTATTATAATTATTTTTCTATGATGATGATTGATTTTTTCCTTTTCCGTTCACTTGGCACTTTTTTCTGAACACTTGCACAACACAACTCTTTTTTTCTTCTTTATTTTGGTACTAGATTTCAGGTTTTGGCACAGAAACAACCGGTACCGCTGCTTTTGCCGCTACTGCGTTTATGAGAAACGAAACACGAAATTGAATAAAAAACCGAGCAAAGAGAGAAAACTTTTGCACAAACTCGTTTTTCTTTTCTCCTTTTGTGCTGCAATCAATTTTCACTTTGGCACAATGCTTCCGGCTTGAAACAGCACCAATTTTCATCTGTGCAAAAGTGTCCGCCCGGAATGATGTTCGATAGCGATTGAAACACCCGAGCGAACTATCTGTACTGAAGCAAGTGTGCTTCATTGCACGCGTCCAACATCGCATAGCCACACACAACGCACGGTTGTGGCAAGTTGAATAAGTGTGAATGATATCAAATCGGTCCGACCAACTGGAGTGCACGTAAACCGGTGCGATCTTTTTCTCACACATACACTCAATGTAATTATATAGATTTGGCTTTACAACTGTTGTTCTTCTTTCGGTAGTTGGGCGCTTGGTTTTTCGTTAAAAGATGTGGTGTACTTTTAGGAAATCATACAGAATATCACACGAATTTCGAACGTTAGGATTCTCTTTCGACAACGTTTACGATCTTCTACATGCGATGTTATTTTCTACAAAGCATGCTACGTCAATCAAAACCGATCGATCGCACTCAATCAATCAATCAATCAACCTGGTCCAAAAATTGAAGGTTATCTTCAATCCGTCTGGTACCAAAATATCTCCCAATGCAATCCTGCAGGCTATGCGCACATGTCTGCTCAGATATTCGCCAACGATTCTGGAATCTGCAGCGACGACCGGCTCCACAGCAGGGTGTTTCGCGTATGCTAGGCATATTTTTAACCCTTCCAGATGTTTTTTTTTGTTTTTTAATTAAGTCCTCATTCACGGTGCCTAACCGTCCACCATTGCGATTTGCTACAGCCGGCTGCATTCACGAACTCGTTTATAATGAATGACCAGCGATTAATTATTCATCGCCGGGCCGTACAGGTTAACACGCCGGTGGCCATCATCCCAGCGCTAATACACTACGCCCAACAGTCCCAGAGCGCAGAAGTGGGTACCTTTTTTATTATTTTCAAATGAATATAAAAATCCCTTCCTCATTCGCGTTTAATTTCGCAAAAGCGTTGGAATTTTATCCGAAATACACGCGAAAAACGCACTCAAAACGGAACGCTTAAGCTGTCGCACGCCATCGGTTGTGAAATTGAGTCGGAACAATCTGCAAATCCTCAGACTTAATTTCCGGGATTGTGCTGAGGGTTGTGTTGTGACCGTTCGGACAGTAACGAGTTGGAATTGGAGCAGAGAGGCCGTTTGGCAATTTAGGCTTTTCTACCAGTGCCTTTCATCCCCTGTGGAAAGCTTCATAAAAATCAGAACAAAGTCGTACACAAGTACGAACGCCATAAGTGCTCGACGAGTAGATAATCACAAATTGTCACTAAAGTCTAGGAAGTGGCTAGTCTCCAAAGCAACAAAGGGTGGGTAAACCTATTTTCGTAGCTCATAGGATGAATATTACAGCAGCAATATTCTCAGGTTGTTCTCATTTCAGAGTTATGCTGCACAGAGGTACATGCTTTTGAGCAGTGCCTACGAGAAGTGTTTAACAGGTTGAAGCGCAAATCGCCACATGTCCTTGCCACAAGGTAGCAGCATGAAACACTGTTGATGTCCTAGTGCCTTGTTTCAAGATACATTCTGTACGCAATCTTGCAAGTAACACCAACAGGCTTTTCTCACAACACTGCAATGATGATACCCACTGGTGGAGTCGCTTCGTTTCAAGTTCGGTCGAGCGTTTCTTTGTAACGTTCCATTGCCTTCCAAAAGCACACAAGCTGGCGGTTTGGATTCGCAATTTTCACACCGGTACTTATCACCCACTCATTTCACTACCATCCAAAAGCGGTTCCCGGGGAAACCGCCACTCACAAGCTGAGGCTTCGTTCGGATGCCCCGGCTGGGCTTACAACGGAGGCGTCCTTTCTTTGCTAGACCAGAAGCAGCAATCTATTCGGGTTTCTTTTTCTGCGTTGATATGGCGTACGCAAAACATGGCCGCTATATCTCCAGCAGTTTTGTTGAGTTTCTTTTTCACACCCGTGGCTTTTTCCGGTAGTAGCAGTTAGCCTTTATGAATGAAGCAGCACGACGACCTTTTTTCTTTCGTTTTGTGCGTAGATTTTCTTTTCATTATTAAAATTTGACCCTCTTCAACAACCCAGTAACTTTTTCAATTCACGACCACAAAGCACAAAGGCACACTTATCCCTTTTCAAGGTGTTTTTCTTTCGAAAGTCATCGTCAGAAGATCGGTATTTAGACCCAAAATTTGCCAAACAATAACAAAATTTTCATTTGTTTTTAAACAATCACATAAAATTGATTTGACTTTTGTACGATCAATTAATCTTATCCATTTTGCAATTTACACTTAGTTATTACAAAATGTGAAATATCATTGATATGCACTACACTTTTCACACTGTTTTACCGGCTATTGCCTTCACTGTTTACCAGAAGTATGCATAATCGATTATATTTTCACTTGATCTCCTTCAAATTTCTTCTTTCATGCACCTATTCACCATCACCCACAAGAGAATTACATTGAACGAACAATATAATATCGTAAAATTAACACCGTTAGCTGCAATTTTGCCATAACAATATACGCACAAAACAACGCACGGGGTTGGTGCGTAACGTTTTCCTTCAGTTGGCGGACTCGCGAACAGCAACGAAACGTGCTCACCTTCCGCGCGGTTCAAAGGCAGACTGATGAAGGAATGAATCCATGAACCCATTCCTGGTATCCGTGAATTTGGAATGCGTGTACGAAATGCGCAGATGTTTTACTGCCCATATTGCCGAAGACCGGCAACACCGCCGCTGTCGGATTCATTTCAAAGTTTACATATCGTTGAACTTTGTACGTGAAAAGATGAATGAAATGCTCATTGTTACGTTATTTTGTTTAAGCAGGTAAATTTTTCCAATTTATTTTGTTTAAGCAAACATCTTTATATTTTAAGTAGCAAGTCAATGTTTGTGTAAAAACCATAAATCTCCAGCACAAATTATGCTTTCGTTATTCGTTTCATTCAATTAACTGCTGTTTGAAACTCTTGGAATGAACACACCGAACACGACCCCGAGAGACAAAACGGAATAAGAATTCATTTTCAGTCGTTCGTATGTTGCCGAACAAAAATATCATGAACGTATGATTCTTTCTCAATTTCCATTTGTCGAAACACATTCATCCAACCTTCGGTAATCATCCGAACGTTCGGACGTCGTACGAAAGCATGACAAAATTTCCCGGGTTTTTTGGCAACTGCTTCATCCAAAGTCACTTCGCATTTAACAGACGCTGTACCTATGACAAAAGTTTTTTTTTTTTTGTTAATGGCGTGTTTGTTTTGATCATATGTTGCAATGTATTTATACATTATTTGTTTGAATTTGAGATACAAACCACTTGTATGATGCAGTGTGATTTAGTTTCAAATCTCTAGTTTCACTCGACTTTTGTTCGAAACAGTACTTTTCGTTGCACCCAATTACAAAGGAAATGAACACATCAAAGCAAAAGTTCATTTGAACTATTGCTAACAGCACCATCTAGCGGAACGTCGAAGAACTAAAAGCATAATCTTCGAATACAGGGCTTTTCGGTTGAAATGTGATTAGATGACAATGTTTCATATTTATTAGAACATGCAAATGGAAACCGAGCCATTCCATTTCATCGTGTTTATATGTTTGAGAAATTATTATACTCTCTAATTCATGGCTTCATTAGAACGTTAAAAGTATATTTACACTGTATTTTTATCATACCATCACTGTGTAGCACTATATGTTTTTTTTTTTTTTATTATGTTAGAACGGAACAGGCCGTATTAGACTAATTTTACCACGTAGCAGGCTAGTCAGACCGTGCTACGGGGGGACGGTCCGAATGGGATTTGAACCCGGTCCGGTCGTGTTAGGAACAGGCGCCGTTGCCAAATACACCACCGGGCCGCCCCAATACTATATGTAATATGGTTTATTTCTCTCACATTCACAGCAAAATGGATCGAATGGAAAATCGCAAGTTTTGAGCCATTGCGCTATATCGAATGGAAATTAAAATCAGTTTCAATGGATACCGATGATAATGATGCACACGCTGCTCGATAATCTGTATACAAATCAGCTAACTACAAGCACATAAATAGTTCCACCATTTGTATGAATCCATTGCATCCGGAACATCCGAGCGCTTCCCGTTTCGCAGAAAGAAAAGCACTGCGATATTTGATGCCACTGTCCCGTGGAGGCCACATTACGCAAATGAAAAATTACGGCGTCCTGGTGGAAAGTCACGGCCTAGCACCACAATGTTCCACACACGGCGTATCGTAAGCAGGAATTAGCTACGGAAGTTGCCGCACGCACAGTCATACAACTTCCGGTGGTTCGAGAGAAGCGAAAAAGGGCACAAATCGTGAACCGAACCGGAGACAACAGCCACTCGACAATAGATAATTTTTATTGTCATCGGCTCGTGCCATGCACGGTGAACGTTGTCCTTGTTTGAGGAAAGGGCGCTAAACGAGTAAGGCACGGTAATGTGCATTATTATAATAATTCTCGAGAAAAACTCCATGATACACAGGAGGGGTTCAGGTTTTGTTTATCATCTCGAGAAGAATGTGCTGGAGCGGCTCCTACCATCAAGGGTGGGTGGGTCAAAATTGTTTGATCGCATTCCTAACTCTGCATTTCAATTTTTCTATTTAGTTCTTCTATTTTAAGGGTGTCCTACCGTAGACTCTCACTGTTTTCGGTCTTGACAAAAAGTTACTGTTCGGCATTTTTTACATTTTTTTTACTGCAGAACGTCAACGAGAATCGTAGACTAAAAGGGAAATATCAAAAATGTGAATAATTTGAATAAATAAGGATCATAATTATAATTCCTTTCGTTTCTTTTTCCGAAGGCAGGGAATGTTTCGTACTAGAGGAGCTGGCCATGAGTCAGACAAATTAAAGGATGCACATTCGACCTTCAACGGTTTTGGGCGGCAGAATTTTAGTCTTCTATGCCTGCGGGGCAGTAGAGTGTAAAATGGAAACAAATTATAGAACATAGTAGAGGGGTAATTACATTAAACGATTGAACGCCAGAGGAATAGGCTTTTTATGTATGCTAGTTGGGAAAACACCCTAGTTGAATTACATCCCTAGTTGAATCATTCTAATGAATTAGCGCTTTTCTTCTGTTCCAGTACTGTACGTTTTCTTCACATTTTTCGCTATACCAATTCTATAACAATTGTATTGTGTATTCTATTGCACAATCATAACCTTTTTCAACTACCACCGATTATCGGACGAAAGCATAAAGCATAAATCAAGCAGGATAAGGTGTAAAAATGAGACGGCTACTGTCACTTGCATTGCCAACTGATGTTTTTCTTTTCGCCATGACACGTGGCTTAATTTAGCTAGAAAAGGCATTCCGATTTCATGAGTAGGGAATACTTTCTATTCTCTAAAAAACGAAAAGCAGTTCATATAGATTCGTACAGAGCCGATGCGATTATGTCATTCACTAAAGATAAAGGTCAGTACGTAAATTTAATCCTGGTGCTACATGATTTGGACTTGCACGTGTTTCTTTTCGCATGTAAAGATCACTATCGTTCACGTGGGTCAAGGACACTTATGTGTAGCGTTGATCGTAAAAAACAGTAATTGAACTTTTGAGCTTTGATCAAAAACGCGCATCTAGGAAGAACTGGGTCTCATTACCTTTTTAAAATTCCAAAAAAATCCCTGTGTCACCATATACCTAGAGTATCCTGCCGCAAGGCAAAAAAAGTCAAGGAATGCCGGAAATGGCAATTCATTTATTTCATAATCGCCTGTGTTATAAATATTAACTCATGAACAAATAATAATACATCACCATTTACATGGAACATTTCACTCATGTTGTTGTAATGTGCAACCATACTTAAAACACAGCATTGCAAACGAAATGCATCCATTAAACGCATCATTACACTGGTGTGATTGTTGGACGGTGTATAATGCAAACATTCATTGCTTTCTTATCGGACTTTACGGTTCACAATACAATCTTACATTACTGCTCTATTCTCGAGGATGGTCCTTAATTTTTTCCCCTACTCGAAAATAACACGGGAAAGAAGTTTGCATCCATTCCTTTTTCCCACACCGTATCTTTTGCTATTGCAAATCTTTTCAGCATCACCATCGGAAAATGTTACCATTCAAGTACAGTTGCACCCATTCCTCTCCATTTTGGCAGAATTCACTAATGGAAAGCTTGAAGCTACAATCGAGCATGCGAACACTTTCTTTCACACGCGTGACGCATAAAACTGGAAGTATCAGTGAGCAAAGAAAATAAAATACTTGCTTCGAATTGCTTTGCTGGGATATTTTTCGAGGCACTCACTACATATCTCCACCGTAAGCACCATCATCATTACGATAAAGGAAAACTGTTGCAATTGCCCAACACGGTGCTAGAGAGCGAGTACCAGGAAACCCGGTTCTCGCTTTCATAGGATAAGGAAATACTTTCTTCTTGCGAAAAAATCAAAGAAAACGTCACTATAGCTTTTTTGGCATCTTGAAGGAAAGCAACTTAAAAAAAAAGGATACATTACACAGCAACAGTTACAGCATTGTTGTACATCATCAAACAGGGCTATAATCAATATACCAATAAGAAGATTGGTAAAAAAGTGCCGCAAATATGTGATTGTGACGCATTTTTTCTCTTCTTATTAGCTTCCAACGTGCTTTTGGTTCTTTTTTCACTATGATCAAGCACCCAGTTGCACAGAGAAACAAATATTTTTGTACCTTATTGCATTTACTTCCTCTTTATTTATAAACGGCTTCCTTATGGTTTATATAAATAATGAAAAATCAAACAAATTCTTCTACTACATCACACAGATTCTTCTCTTGTGCATATAAAGGGCTCCCCTTTTCGGTTCGGTTTTGATCCCGAGTGCCGGAAATTGAAGTCTCCCGAACCATCGGTTCGTGTGTTGGTATGAATATATTTTCGTGATCTTCGCTTGCTCCAATCCAATCTTTATCGAAGAAGATGAGTTCCATGTTGGTAGAAAGGATTTTGTTTATACAGAGAATGCTTTGGGAATAGTATGGACAAAGGGAATGCTAACATAATGAGATTAAAGTGCTACTATAGCATTTGGGGGAGATAGGGTCATAATCTTTTGTAGATTCTAAGTTGAAAATTTTTCAAACAGTAACATATTTAAAGAAGCACGAAAGGCTGCTTTATTACTTTGTATGAATAGTTTGAAATAATTGGATGTTTCCGGGTGATAAAATGTAGTCAAAATAATAACAATGGATAATTTTCATAAACAAAACAATAACAATGTTAGCAATAAGACCAAAAACACCATCCCATCCAAACGTTATGCATATTGCTGTCGTTTTCANTCACGCCGGTGCCGGTGGTATACATGGTAGGTGATGTTTTGTGAGGCGTAAAGCTGACCAGAATGATAGGATTGAGAAAACCGAATATTACGTTGATGCTCATACTACGAAAGCTATGCCACAGCTTTGTGAACTGATCCGGGGTTGAATAGGCTTGATAGGGTTGATGGATTCGACAAAAAGTAGTGCAATATTCCGTTTGCTTACTTAGCAAGCCGGTTAGAGACCTATATTTATACACAGAGAATAATATCTGCCTAACGGAAAGGCGGTTTTATTAAAGGTTCAGGTTTGTTCTATCAGTTTATACGGACAAGAATATTGTGGACCGAGTCATTGTATTTTCATGTGTATATTACAATCATCAAAGAAACAGAGGTCTGGATTTTGAATTAGATTGTTTCGTTTAAAAAAAATTAAAAGAATGGAATTTTTAATTTCATTTCTTTTACTTTATTTGTAATCACACAAGAGTCTAAAGACTAGCAGAGCAATTTCCATATTTCAATGAGAATTTGCAAGTACTAGTTTAGCAGTTGCTATCAAATTTAATTTAAATTGAAATTTAATTTAATCCGAACAATTAAGAGTAAGATTTGTAGTCGGAGATGAAAATGGTCCATAATCCTGGAGACTCATTTCAAAATTAAACATAAAGACAAACACTCACACACATCAACGAGACTGGAGAGTGCGGTATTAGTGCGGTAAACTTATGTAGAACGACAATAAATATGTCAAGAAATAAAAAAATGGATAAAAGGGCAACTTTAAACGGAAGAAAATGCCAATAGGAAAATTATTTCAACCCCGTTTGAAAACACAACATCAAGAGTGTTTCTCAAGAATAGTCTGCTATTTTCAACAAAATCGTTTTCCTGATTCTCAATCAAACAGGGCAGAATAATAATTCTACCTCTTAATTGAATTGAATGCGTACCACAGCCGTAAACTGAAAATTCCCTTCCCGAAAATTTATCCTTCTTTGCAATGTCAATTCAAATCGCATTGGTGAGGTAACAAAAAAACTTAAACCAACCAACCAAACTCGGAGTAATCGGATTATATTATAAAAAATACGCTGCATCCTGGCAGGATCCCTTCGTGTAAAACGACACCGTCGCCGAGAATTGCTCATTCTAGTCTGTGGTACAATCAACCCTGATGCCACCCCGAATGCAACCCTTTCGTACCGATGTGGTTGAGGCGTATTTTGTTTCCTTTCCCTATGCACGCTTTTGCTTTTCAATTAACACTAAATCGAGGGTCATTATTCAAAAAGTCCTTCCCCGTTGTTTGAGATGGTCATTTAATGCGTTCTGCTGCTTCATAATGATGCGTTCAAGCAGGATCATTTACACGTTCCGCTCGTCGGGAGAGATTTCCTCTTTTCGTAAAGCAGATAACTCCTTCATTAAATTGCGTCATGACATAAACATTTGTCTGCGGTCAATA
The DNA here is from genome assembly GCA_018908115.1 of Anopheles rivulorum. Lineage (NCBI taxonomy): Eukaryota > Metazoa > Arthropoda > Insecta > Diptera > Culicidae > Anopheles > Anopheles rivulorum. The sequence continues at coordinate 987,384 of STHB01000011.1, forward strand.
TTTGTGTCCGGTATTCGCTAGGTTCAAAAAAGAACATTCCGTTCCCCAAAGGATCACTTGTATCGAGGGGAGGTCGTAGAAATAAAGACACCGTGTCTACGTCGCCTCCCTTCATTTCCACCTAATGGGACGATGGGAACGAGATTCTCGAAATTAATGTCTTCATAAATATTGAACCACGCAAATATTTGACTGCACCAGTGCAACAAGAAAGCAACCG
>STHB01000011.1:990828-1022455 GCA_018908115.1 Anopheles rivulorum
CCCCTTCTTATATACCTCATTCGACGCGACTTTAACATTTAGCCAATTTAGAGGATGTGCTGCATAAACGCTGTATGTGATTAAATCCTGTGGGGTATAACACCCTGTGGACATAGACAAACGTGGCCGAAAAACCGTGCCAAACCCCCGAAGGAAAACCGCACCATGCAGAAAAGTGAGCTACAAACTTTCGAAGAAAGAAAATCAGGCCAGTTTGTCTTGCACATGGCAGCCTAAGAGGCCGAGGTTTTCGGTCGGCTAAAACTCCAGCAACAAACACTGACAGTGGTTGGGGAAAATTCGCCTTCAGCGGCCAGTTTGCGGTACATGCCTGTTTGAATAATTGTTTACTCAAGCTTCGGTAGGCTTGCCGGTCGGGTTTTACCTAGGGCCGAAAATTTTATTTCAGTTGATTCAGGTGTTTTTCTTTCATTCCCCGTAGGACGCGAAATGCCTACCGGCGGAAAATCACCGAGTGACATTGCCGACGACGAATCGAGCTACTTTTCTTTGGACAACCCAATTCCGGCCTCGATTGTTTCCTTGTCTCCTTCTTCTCTCTTTGATTCCGGTTAATGCAATTAAAGTGTGTGGTTTTGTCCTTTTCTCGCTTTCAGTTTCAATTACCACGCAGCAGAAAATCCATACGACCGGTTTCCGGTTTGGATAAGGTTTTTCTTCGGCTCGGTATTTAAAATGAACCATTGTGGTCAACGCTCGTCACAAGCGGTGGGCATATTTGATTAGATTAATTTGCGTAATTGATGTGCGTATTTTGTTGCCTTGCGTGGACTATTCGACGGGTGATTGTTTTGCAATACATCTGTGTGACAGTTTCTCTCGCCGGAAGTGGTAATTAAAAGCTACCCACATCTGTACAATTTTATGTAGTACACCAAATGAGCGTTAAGAAGGATAACAATGGAATAACAACTTCTTCAGAGACATTCTCTTCTTTATCGACTATTCCTTATTGTTTCTTAATATGGATTTCGATATAAAAACTTTTAACGTTCACATTCTTCTTCTTTTACGAACTTATTCGAAATAGAAATAGTACCATAGTACTATATTGGATCGTATATTTTCCACTATGAACGAACTTCATAAAATGTACTTCATAAAATGACCCCAAAATAAACAAGTTCTATTGTAATCATTGTCCCTTTTAGTAGTTATATCGTGAAATCTTTTCTTTCTAGCTGCTTGTAACTGTCAGCATCCATCATGAGTCTTTTGACAAGCCGTATTCGAAGCAAAACACAATGCACGTCCATTAGACGACTATGGCAATTGGTCCCCAAATGACAGTACCATCCTGAGAAGGGATGACGTATAATTGTTACACCATAACCGAACCCTATGAAACCCCTACCTTTGAGTACAATGCCGTAGGATCACTAACAGGTGGTTCATTATCTTCTAAATGGTGTTACGTTCGCGAGTGAGAAAATTACGCCAAAACGTTCGTGTCTTCTTGTTCTTGATGGTGATCATTAGCACCTCGGCACAATGGTGGTAGCATCAGGAGCATCGTACAATCAGGAGTAATTTGTTCGTTTCGATAGCGTACAGTGTAAAAGGTGGAGATTTTATACGTTTCTTAGGGAGAACCGTGAACCATGGATTTGTAATCTTCCGAAGGCTAAATTGAAAGTAGTTTCTGAAAATTTTCGTAGTTATTGCAAGTAGAAAGTTATTGCAAATTTTCGTAACGCAGAATATTTACAAATCATATTTCACTCCAAAAAAGAAAACGATGACATTACTAATAATGTCTGCTCTTCCTTTCAACGAAAACATTTGATTAAGGGTATGTTTTTTTTTTCAACCAGATCACGATTGCGCAAACTGATTATGTATACCAATCGAAAACAAATGCCACAATCAAAACGCAATCGCGGAATGGTTTCCATATCCTTATCGTAATGGCGTGCTGGGGGAAACTAGTTTTCTTCCACACGCATTAGCATAATCGAAATTCGTACAGCAAAGTGGATTATCAGCTATACCAAAACTGGGAACGCAGTAAACCACTGGACATTTTCCCACGGAACGGTTCATCCCGTGCTGCACCGGAAGGCTGGCTGTAAATTCGCGTTTCATCACAAGTAGGAAATTTACATATAATTAAAAGTTAAATTTAATAAATGTCATCCGGAGTTATCATTTGCACAGTCATCAGAGCAAATAAAGAAGAAAAAAGAAAAAAAATGAAAGCAAACTTTCCCACTAACTCATCCGATTTTTCGCGTTAAAGGAAACTGCGTGGTCCAAGGACAAGGCTAAAAGCACCGCGTCAAAGAAAGTTCGAGCTGGTCAGAAGATCGTTTCGAAGAGGAAGAAAAAAAACCCAGAACCATCGGCAATGAATCAGAACTGAACAAAAGTTTCGTCTACGAATAGACCGGGGAGATGTTCCTGTTCTCGATCCAACAAACCGAAACTGTCACCAGCCGGCAACTTTGAGAAAGAAGCACCTTTTTCGGTAACTTTCCGGCAAATATAACCCACCAACTTTTAGTGCTAATCTTTCCTTTATAAACCATGTAGGAGAGAGCATACTAACCTTACTACTTCCACAAACTGCGAAATTAGAAAGCGTCTTGGGTTATCCGTCGAACACTGAAAACAAACAAAATTTTGACGATTTCAAGTGCGGCTAGTTCTGTGGATTTAAGTAGTTGTCGCAAGTTTTCTCGTTGAAGTCAAACCATGCAGGTGCTTTTGTTTGCCCGCATGATAAACTAGTGAAAAGGAATGCACCCACAGCTGCAGAAGGATTCTCTGGCCAAGCATTACCTTTACTGTCAAGGTTTATTTGAGTGAAAACTATCTAGCTCCGGTGGTTGTAAGTAATCTTTGAGTTGCTTCCTTTCTTTAAGAACCACAAATAAGAAATGAAACGGAGAAGTTTTCTGAAACACCGGGAAGGTGCGTTTTAGGTTTACTTTTAAACAAAACTTATCTTGCAATGCATTCATTTTACCCTCATGAATGAGAGTTTTACAAGAATGTATATAATTACAAAAGTATTTTTAACGTTTCACAAAAAGCGTACACCGATCGCACGGGAATGAATAAAACATAATAATTAATAAACACTATAAAATTAATGTAACAAACGTCCAAATGTATTATAAGGGATGCAGTCGTGTCTATCAACTGCATCATGCACATTCACGCATAAAGCTTTGAGCTTTTCCATTGTTGAAAAATTTCCGGAATTCCTGATCGCTTGTATGCGTACTGCACTTGCACGCAAGTATGCGGGCGGTAAAGTTGCATACAAGTTATGCTCCATTCGACTTGCAGCCTGCACACAAGTCATGGTACAGTTATGCTGTCACTAGATGGCGCGATTCGTTTGTCCTAAACTAAAGCATGCAAAGAAGCGAGCTTCTTTCAAATTAAAAGTGTTCTTATGGACCGTGTAATGCATGTCGAAGCTTTGACGCTGTTTAAATGCTGTTTAAAAATCACGGCATGTTAGAAAATGTTGATTTTCTGGATAAGTGGATATATAATTAAAAGAATTTGACTTCTAGAGCGAAAAAGGGGAAATCTTGGGTGACAAAACTTTAACAAATAATATATAAAATCCCAAGCTAATACGATAAGCCAGTTTTCGTTGGAATTATGTAAAGTTAGTAACATTTTTATAAAATTTTGAGTATGTAAACCTAAGTAGCATCTACGAAACCTTCGTATACATTCTTAAGATATTTAATTTCACTGCACCGAGCACTTCCTCATTCATGACCATGTTAACAAACCAAAACCATCGTCAACATGTGTTTGCACGCTGGACTGGGGAGACTTGCTTTTAGTAGAACTACATTCAGACTAACAACGCAAAATGGTAAAAAAATATCAGAAGAGGTAATCATATTCCTTTTTTTGTGCCATTTACCCGTACGTCAACACAAAGTCAATGATTTTCAACCGAACCGCATGTTAAAAAAGTGGTAACCTTCTCATACCCGAAACAGGGTGACTTTTCACTGGAGCTGGACATTGAATGTTCAAACCACGATTCCGTGTCGCCTTCATTGACTATGGGAATCAGTGAAATCAGTCAACAAATAGGAGCGGGCGCGAAAGCCCGAAGCTCATTTTAAGCCAAATAAAAGTACGAAACAACCGTGCAGGGTGATGCATGATTTTACGGACCAAAACGGATCGAATTGCTGCGTGTCCCACGAGTCCCACACATCGGACACGTCACGACACAAAGGTGGAAAGATGAGGTTTGATAAAATAAATTGAATTCAACAAACTGCACAAATTGAAATCCCGAAATCCGGGATGGTGGGACGAGTTCGCATACGGACGTCTCTGTTTGGTCGGTAGACACCAACACATTTTTTTTTTACATATGGAAGGCTGCTTTTTTCTCAACTGCGGGTGTTGTAGTTGCGGTGCATAATTCGTAGCGGCTGATATCTGGCCACTATCGCTTGATCCTTTGTGTTAAATCCCATTTCGTAACACAAACCGGCCTCTCAGGATAGTGCAAAAAAGGGCCACGAATGCGTTGTAAAATGACCGACGCATACATTATGCACCGTTACCGTGGACATCCGAACGAGGGTAGAACGTACATGAACTGAGGTGGCTTAAAAAAAAGTGAAATAAAACCCATGGTCAGGGAGAAAAGTAAACGACCAATCGATGATACAGCGTTACGACACACACACGCTGCCACCATAACACCTTACCTTACCTTGATGGTGGTCCTTTTTCCGGGTTTTCTTTTTGCAGCCATTTTGGCGTGTTTTACAAGGGACAATGTAACATACGCCGATCATGCGACGCCCGTTGAATAAGTAATTAATTTGAAAAATTCCAAATTAATTTTCCAACGGCTTTGGGTTCACTTTTCCGTTCCGTATGTGAGTGTTTCCGCCTTCAAACGGCGAAAGAAAAGTAGACTGGATGTATGTGGATGTGTGCAATCGCCTGCTTCAATCAGACGCTTGCTTTTCCTCCGGCATTCTGGACAGGTGCGGCGGCACCTGTTTTTTGAGTACGTGAGTCTGCGTGCAGCAGAATATCCGCAAAAACCTCGATCCTTGCGGATTGGTATTGGTGTTTTTTGTATGGATCCTTTAGGAGGAAAGTGTACTTTGAAGAGAATGTCTGTTTTTCGCTTGTGTGTGTGTGTGTGTGTGTGTGTGTGAGTGTGTGTTTTTTTTGTTGGCTGGTTAGTATTGGCTGCTGCTTGGATTGAAATCTACAGGGAATTGAAAAGTTGAGAAGGAAAGTTGAGCTGCAATCGCAAGCTTAGCCGTTTGTTCGTGAGTAATTAGCTTTCGAATTGAGTTATTTCTGTTTCCCTGCCGTTTTCGCTTCAGTAGCGTTTGTTACATGTCCACGACGGCAGTGGGAGTATATGACCGAGACAACTTTAACGTATTGTTTGATTAGTGTTCGTGTGTATGTCAGATTTTAAAATCTTTTCAAACTGCATAAAAGAAACCGTATTTGAAACTCTTGTTCGAAACTAAGTTTTAAGCATACCATCAATAGTGAACTGAAAATACATGCAATGCTCAATCAAAACTTGGTTTGACACACCAAACATCAGATACTCGCAATCGCAAACACAATCTGGCGAGATATTTAAAGTAAAATGAACAAAATATGTAAGTTTTGAATTAAAGTCCCAAACTTTAAACTGGTAGTCACTTCGATTTTTTTTTTCAACCACCTGCGCCTTCTTGATTGAAGTAGCGGAAACCATTGAGAACTAAAATAATGGCACAACACGATGAGGAATTCGGAAAAAACAGGGAACCTGTGTGATTGAACCAATCTACAAAACGTAACAAAGCAGCACCATTTATCGTGGGATACGTAGAGGAAAAAGAAACACACAAATACCAGTAAAAGTGCAGGACATGGAGAGTCATGGCGCGTCAAGCGTAGACCCGCTTCCCTCACTGATTCGCTTTTTGCAACGAACCATTTTGAAATCAACAATTGAAACAATGAAACATTTTCTAATAGGTTCTGGAAACGTTTTCCACTTCTACCTTTTGGTTGCGCAGTGTTAGCGTTCTAGTGGGACACGAGCAGAAAATCTTAACGATGGGAAAGACCCCCGGTACTGCTTCGTTTCTATTCTCCGAATGGAAATGAGTTTTTTTTTCTGCGGCCCCATTTGCTGTTTACGTCCGCGCAGGAACGTTGGTAGGATAATAATTTGTGACCGAAAGTATGCAATTTCATTCGCAGCATCCACAATAGTCGACGGCGGACGAGGAAGCTCGCAACCGGCGTTTCGTTATGTTTCGTTAGGGACACATTTGTTTTCTGTCATGTTACCACCCATGCTTAACGTTGTTTCTGTTACAATTGTAAGGCAGAACGACGAGCATGAATGCCAAAATGAATGGAACAATGATTAAAGCAACATGCTGTTAGGGTGGAGATTATAAATATAAGATGAAAAGGTGAGCGATAGTAGATTTTTGATTTCATTACTGTATATATATATACTATATGTATACAAAATGTTTAAATAGCTTCTTAACATAAAATGAAAAATTAGCTTTCATTACTTCCCGCCTATCTAACGAGCTATGATTTTTTAAATTTTCCTAATTCGAAATGCCGTCCGCTAATTGTGCTGCTTTTGGTTTACATTTCACGAATTTTGATTATCATTTCTGCCGCAATTAATCAACACTCCATGACGAGCGACTAAGCTGCCGCAGAGCTGAAACTCAAATCCGGATAAAATTTGAATTCTCTAGCGAAACCAATTTGATCATCTTTTTGCCTTTCACCGCTAACCCAGACCGCTTTTGCCCATGAGTATGGAATCAGTCTGGAGTTTTACTCGTTTTTCATCGATTAACAGCAAATCCGTTTGCATACACAGCCGACGAGTGATGAAAGGTGGGAAGGCGTTACAAATTGAACCGGAAACATTATACAAGCGCCTTCCAAGCACTGTTATTCGTTGCCAAGGACCGCGTTCAAAAGCTTCGTTACGTTCGTTTCCGTTCTTAGCTTGTTCGCATTCTAGTTGCTGTTGTTGTTTTGAGGAGCCAACCCATTGCCATTTCCTACCTCCTTTCGCGTGTCGACTTGTTTTACAATTTTCATTCATTTTTCTCCGATACGACCTGAAGGTGTTTTCGGTGGAGTAGCTTTTCCTGCCGTACTGCTTTCGCTTCCTTCCCGCTCTATTATGTGCTCTGATGAAACCACCTCGAGTAATTTTCCGTTATTTTGTGTTTGTTGTTAAAACCTATCCTCACCCTATCGATGTTCACCAAGCTTTCTTCTCGCTGTACGGTAAATCTGTGAAGTGGTTTAAGCCATCTTAAAGGTGGTACAGGAAGAAAAGCGCCACGGTTGCAATCTCCGTCAAGCGTATGTAAAGTAAATAATATTTGCATTGAAAACGAGGATAAGTTGGTTTGTGTCCTTTGCTGTTTGGTGCCTTGGATGCTTTCATGCTAACATTGTATCGTTCGTTTGTGGTTTAATGGAGTTCAAGAGATTCATTTGGGCTTTCGGATATAAGTGATAAATGTTAATTCACACAACACAATAACGCAACCACGTACTAACATACATTTTATAAACATTACACAAATGCACCAACAATTGAACTCTTTGTAGTTACTCACTCAAACCAGTTTGACATATGATCAAATGCTGTCTTCTTATCGTGTTATTTCATTGATGGTTGTTTGATTGATTATTGACTCACCTGAAAAGAGAAATAAAAACAAATGGAATGTTAATTGAAAGTTATGCAAAATAAAGATCAACTACGGTTTGATAGCTTTGGATCAATTAGCAAAGTCTTCTGAGTAGTTATTTTGATTGATTGATATGCTATCAATGTAAAGCAAATATAAAAATAAGTTTGTTTATCATACGAAGCTAACTCTGAAGCTTTAGGGCCAAAAGCAAAGGCGTTGTAAATATTTCTTGAAGAAATTTAAAATCTTTTTTTTTGTGTATTAGAAATTGGTGGCAGTATTTTCATTTTTTATATTTCCTGGTTCATAAATACAAGGATTTTAAGCAAAAACAACACATTGTCATATGCAATAGTTTCCACTTAACCTGTTCACAGAATCACCATCCCAATCACGCTCAGTTGCACTGTTTCATGTTTATTCAATTAGTTTCAAGCACACTGTGGTGTAATCGAAAGTGTAACGAAAAGTAATTACCACACGCTTTCCGTTCTTTCCCCTACAGACAAGCATACACATACAAGTACGGCCATGATAAACTTTTCCATATGGGTCTAGTTTCATCTACGTTTGTGTTCCCATCCCTTCATCCAATCGTAAGTGCGAGGGGATGAGTTTTGATTGCCAGGTACAAGTTAATCGAGCTGTAATTTCAAGAGCCCGATAAAATCAAATCAATATCAAAAACACACACACAAACACATTTCTCCCCTGCCCCAACAATCTGAGGGGGACATAGTTTCATGGTTGAAAAACACGTTAAAGGCTCCATCCAACACCAATGTTCCAATCAAATCGGGTTGGAGACCAGATTTTTGCTCGAACATACTGCTCGAGAAGCAGCAAAAAGCAGAAGGAACAGAGGTGTAGCTGTAATTATGGTAATCGTCGAATTTTTTTTCTTGTATTCAAGTGTTCAGCAAACCTTTTTGCAGGAAGTAAGCAAAACCGCTGTTGGCAACAAGATGAACCCCGAGTGAGTGAGTTAATAATCTCGTGCCAAAAAATGGTAATTAATTACAAACGCCACAACGTCCGATATCGGGCCAATGACATGTCAAAACACCGTTCGTCTTGTGGCATACTACGAACATAACGCTAAACATACACAGACACACACACACATATATATATATATATATACCGAGGTCTTTCTGAAGAAGGAAACATTACCATAAACCTTCCAGGTCCTGGACTCAGATGCCCTCTGAGCAGGAAACTGTAGCAAACGCTCGGCTAAAAGATTGATGGAAAAGTCAGCCGTCAACCCGTAGCAAGCCTTTTGCCCTGAATATTTGGAGCTGGTCGTGGGACTAGCCTAATTCATAAACATGCTTTTGGTCTGGTGGAAAAAAAGGCCGTTCTGAAGCAATTGGGTACGACATTCATCCACGAAGCAGAGATTCTGATTAAGCAATAAGGATAACCGATGATTAATTATCTTTAAACGGTCCATTTCTGAGCTGCCAGTAATCTGGAAGAAAACTTGTGAAATCGGGAAATTTTCTTCCGTTCATACGATGAATAGTTTACTGGTAAAGAATTCAAACCCAACTGCTTAAAATTCCCCCCTTTCACCTTCGTAACCTTAGTGAACTTTGGCAAACCGCAATGGTTGGGTGTTAAGTTTACCAAACCGGCCGTTAGCGACCTTACCCCGTACTGACCATAGCAGTGGTGCAAAAAGCAAAACACTTCCAACTGACCGCCATCGAAAACTTTATTAATTAAGGTACGCCCGGAAAGTGCCTCAAGGGACACACAGATCGAATGTCGTCGATGCAGACTGATGCTCCGACACTACACGCTGTTTGATGTCCAACCCATTTTGGAAGGTGTTGTAAGCACGAATGTCTCACTCCTCAGGAAGTGGTTTCCAGTACATTCTCGTCTTTCTCAGACTTTTCCCGGAACTTTTAAACGGCAATGTAAAGGCACACATCCTTTACAAGGTTACACTGCTCTCGTCACCCACTTTAAAAATTTCACATCACGCCGTACGTCGGTCACTGCTGAATCCTTATGCCAAAGGCAAACTTTGCTTGGGAAGTTGTTACGAAAGTCTTCACCCGAAACACCCGTTCGCAAAGATTGTGCTCATGAAATCATTGCTATCTAAACCCTGAGGGGGCCGTGGTTTTGCTCTTTCGAAACGTCTAAACGGTACAAACACACCTTCGGGTGTGCTTTAACTCAATTCAGCCTTGGAAAAGCCAAAAGGTGCTGTAATTGGGATACGTTTTGGGGCAAATATTACTTTAAGAAACTAGTGCTTGAGTCAAATGCTACATGTGGAGAGAAATATCATTGCTGATGTTCACTTAGCACAACTTTTTGTGAGTAAGAAGCTAAAGACTTTGATGGATAGAACCAACTTCAATTTAGCGTGTACTTTAAGAAAATATCTGCAATATCTCCAGGGTTATTGATGACTATCCAGAATTGGTGATCAGATCTGAAGTTGTCCACACTTATTCTAACTAAAGTAGATACAGGTGGTGGTTACAGGTACAGAAATTGATCAATTTGCATGATGAAATACTTATTCTTGAAATGATCAACGCGATTAGCGTGTTAATTACAGGTTTGTATTTCATTTTTGCCATGAAATTATGCTATTGAAAGTGTTGCGCAAAAAACACCATAACAGCGTTTGCATTAAAATTCATGTATTCGGCTTAGATGCAAATGACTTTTCAGCGTCGCAAAAGGTTCGACTATCGCGTATTGCCTACTTTTAGACGAGAGCCAGAACTTTTCAAAGCATGAAATTAATGGGAGAGGAAAAAATCTGTTATACACCTCCTGCGTTGCAATGCTACGATGCAAACACGTCCTGTCCGATTTATCTCGCATTTTAGATATCCGTAACGAATCACATAATTGTAAGCCGTAACCACACCGTACGCAGCTTCTGAGGGATATTCAATCCAGGGATATATGTTGTCCGCCATGTATGTGTGCGTGTGTGTGCGCGCGTGTGTATGGAACGTCCGAACGGGTGCCATTTGGATATTTACGGTCCGTTCTAGTGCTCCGGTGTTTTCATGTAAAGTTGAACGTCCACTGCGAACCCAAATGCCCGCATTCGGTACGCCGTACAACACAACACAGCACAGCACATATCGTACGTTCTGATGTGCGCTTGATCCTGATTCATGGTACCTGTAAAGGGTGCGTTCCCCTGCCGGTAGATATGGCGAATGGGCGCGATGGAGGTCATCCAACCGAGAGATCTTCCATTTTTGGGGTAGATTTTGTTTATGAATGAAAACAACACTCAGACAAACGGTGCGCGGCAGTAAGTCTGCCGTTTGCATATGCTACCTTCAGCTTACGGGGTACTCAACGGCAAAGTCCATTTGGGGAAGTTCACATGCGATTTACAGAACTGGGCAGCTATTTGGAACGAGATACTAACCAAATAGACTCGTTGCCGCTCCGGTGTAGGATTGGTTGCTATGCTTTGCAAAGATGCAATGGCTAGCCTCAGAATTGGTAAAGTGGTCCCACTAACGGCCGACTCTCTGGAGAACGATGGATAAATTCCTATCCCATATCCTTTTGTGGCTATAGTTCTTTTTCAGTTGGTTGTTGTTTTTTTAAAGCGTACGAAAAGTCAGGTTTTGGCAAATGTTGTTTTATGTGGTCTTGCCATATTCACAGTCAGAACCATTAGCGAACCGTCGTGCAATGTTGATGACCGTCTGGGCTTGAAAAGCTGCCCTCGCAGGTATCTCATCTACCTTCGCCATCAGCGTAAGTGGATTAAATATGATTCAATTATAATCGTAAATTAGACTCGTTTAATTGCTTCAAGTGGTGGATAATGACACGATAAGCATACTTTCTCGCACCTTGTGGTCTGGGTTGGAGTAGCGTATCTTTGTACTCGAATACCGGTACGAAATTAATGCCATTAAATCTACACACACACACACACATGTTCAAAGCAAAGCTAGAATTACTGGCATGTAGGCAGAACCAGAAGCCCATTCAGCGTAACGTGTGTTAACTGATGGGGCTTTTTCCTCCTAGAGGTCCTTCAGGAAACCCGTTTTGCCTGTGTGGTGTTTCATGTTTGTGGACAGTTGCGTATGACAGAAAATTCTCCATTTCACCTCGCCCTCCATTGCATTCCGTAATAATCCTCGTTTTGGCCCAAATGGCAAACAATTAGAACAAATTTGCATTAGCCAAATTACCACCACAACCTCGCCGTCCTTTCGGTGACATTTTGAGGTTATGGTGGTTTCCTTATCCTTATCATAACAATTTATGTGTGGACGATAAGTACGGTTGTTGATGCATGCATTTAGATGCCATTTGTTTAATGGGTTCCATATTTACAAAATTGATTGTGTTTCGGTTAGGTCTTTATTTGATCGCCAAAAATTCCACACACCATGTGAGATTGTGAGGTTGGTTGTGAGGTGAGGTTTCATACATATTGTAATATTTGTAATATTAAGCTTCTAAGGTTTTTTTAAATTACAGCTAATAGCTGAATAGGAAAATAAGAATGACATGTCCCTATAAGTCTAATACATAATATGGTAAACATTTGTTTATCTGACAGTTAATGAAATTAATTACACGAAATACGGTTTAGGGTCTTTGAATACGCTTTATAATAATTTATTTTTTCTATTTTATATGCTATCCCCATCCCATTCGTTCAAATCCCATTCAAATCCCATTCGGACCGTCCCCCCGTAGCACGGTCTGACTAGCCTGCTACGTGGTAAAATTAGTCTAATACGGCCTGTTCCGTTCTAACATACTTAAAAAAAAAAATATGCTATCCCCAAAAGGAATCACAGCATTACCCTTTTACATTGTTTGTATTAGAACCTAACTGCATCGGAAACGGGCGCTTTCCGATCGAGCTGATGTGCAATGGTTCGTTAAAGCTTTTAAAGCTTCGTTAAAGCACAGGCTATACAACCCCCTGCTGCTGCTCCTGATGGTGGTGTGGCTCGTTAGTTCAAACGAACAAGTCAACGGCTTGTTGCCTTCATCCGTACCATTTTCGTTCACAATACGCTTCCAGATTGTGCCCCTAACGCATTCGTTCCATTCGCTCGGCCATCGTCACGCTAATGCCGAAAATCTGCATCATCTCGTATCCCGGTGTTGCACAAGAAAAGGGCGACTGCAAATCCCCTGCACATCGTGGCTCAACCCTGAGAGGTACTGGGCGGAAAACAATGTGACGCATATCGATTTACTGGCGTGCCTTTCCACAGTTGACGATGGTGGTGATTGGTAAGGATTTCTTTTCGTTCTTCCGTCTTCAAACATACTCGTACGGCGCACACATGCTCGGATCTGCTCGTGACAGGAAGCGGATGACACCGCGTGTCGGCAGCCTGTGTTAGGTGACAACAGAAAAACCACCAAAGGCAACACGAACAATTTCAGCGCTCAGAAGACAATGTACGGCAGGAAAAGAGACGGCAACGTATTAGCTGTTGAGGTTAGCAGAGGCGTATTTCCGATCGCTCAACCAACATGGAGAAGACCAGGGTGCACAGGATGGTTTCTTCAATAAGCTTCCTCTTCCTTCGAACCGGTACAGCAGCATACTATCGGAAGGACCCATCATTGTGCAATAAATTTCGGTATCAATATTGAAAACATATTCATTTTATTCTCTCCCAACAGCTGCCCCGGACCAGAGCACAGTGAAACATGTTCGGGAGGCGGACTTATCTCGTACGGAAAGCGTAACGAAAGTGAGAAATTGCACTATCTGCAAAAGATACAGGAAGGGAAAGATATGTTCCTTCCTGTGCAAGAGAACACACTCCCCCATAAGAGTGAAAAAAATGTCGCGTTCGAGAACAGCAGGATATGGGAGACAATCTATTTGCTTCCACCTACTGTCTTTACAGTGCCATACGCCAAGCATTCCGGGTATCCAAAATAAGGACTTTCGGGAGCTAAAGAAGATTGCGCGTATCTATGTGTGGCCTACGTTGCCTTTCTGCGCATCATTTTCATGGTGAAAACGCTGTGGTGTGGAGAACTAAATTGCATCGTTTAGCGACAGAAGGCTCTTGTCGATGTGGGCAATCAAGCAGCTAATGGTGAGGAGCGCGATTCTCCGGGAGTAGGAGACGAAAAATACATTCAACGTAATGCTCCTAATTGGTTATTGTGTTGATTGATTTTGTTTTTTGTCTCACATTTCGGTAGTGGAATGCTATAAGTCACGCTTCATTGGTTTTATCCGATGACTACGTACTACAATCTGGAGTAAAAATTGAGCGGATAAAAGTGGTGTATTTTTGTGAAAAGAATACTTTTTTCATAAAACGATGAAATGTATACCTTTCATCGCAGTTAGTTCTGAACACAATCATGTTGAGACGTTGAGTTTAACATCGAAATCATAAACATTTAATCTCAACAAAATTCATGAATTTCCATTATTAAAGTGATGACATTAAATTGAACCATTCTCTTGAAAACTAAACTTACTAGTTATTTTTACCATTTTTTAGCGTAAACGCAAATGAGCTGGAAAATTCTCTCATGACTAATGTTTCTTCAAACCACCCACATAAACATATTCTCTTTCTCACCTTCCCAAAAAGAATGCCCTTTTCTAATGAGAATGTAATCGATTGCTTCTCATAATTACCATCTCATTAGGGGTAAAGCACGGTGAGCCCAAAATCATCATCAACCGAGGATCGATTACATACATTGTACATAAATATGCTAATATGTAGCCTTTACAAACAAAGCTGTTTGCCTATTGTTGTAGGGTAGGTATATTTATTTCATGCCAGGGGAAACAACTTCCCTTCACGAAGGCATGCATGAAATATGATAACTTTTAGCAGTACTTTTCGAAAAGGGTTTGCAATAGCTTAGATTGAGTTGCTGCTAGCTGTATGAGATGGTTTGAAGGGGATTTTTGTTTTGCTTTTTGTTTTTGTTTTTTTGCTGGATGAAATACTCTCACAGCAGGATGTTTTCACGCGAACCAAATTCCACTCCGGGATGAAATCCATTTAATTTAAACAATCGTTCCCGATTGCGGTCAAATCGATCGAGTTTCCGAGCCAAAGTTTAGCGCTTACTACCAGACACGTTCCATTGGTTCGGTGTCAAAAAGGGAAATTAGCCTAGGGAAGCCATTCCAGGACAATAAAAACAGCCAAATCGAGTCATGTAGCTGTGCGCGCTATTTAATACCGTGCATCGTAACACCGTTTGAGGTTTGGGGTTTGTTATTTTAGGAAATGGCGAGCGCAAAGCACGTGGTGTTAGATTATTATCGGAAACCTCATACTCTTCGTGATACCACCGATAAATATCGATCCTTCTCTGGCAGTCTATTGCGCTGGGAAAAGGAGATGTTGTGTCCAGTAGTGTGGTTTGTTTTTCGGTCTGGTTGCTCCCAATTGTGTGCATTCGGGTGGTCCAACACTTGTTTGTGGTGTGGTGTGAATTCATGCAATTAATTTATTTGTTGGAAAATAAGTATCCCACTGGTATGGCTTCGCAACCGGAAACCTTATTTCGAGGGTTTCCAAACTGATGGGCACATTTTAGCTATGTTTCGCTTTCTATCAAACCACCTCACAAACTTACTTTCATAACAAGTGGTTTTCGAATAGTTTGAGGCAACTTTCGTTCAGATTCCAATCGAAAAGTTCACGGACATGCTAATCCACCATCTTTCATGCACCAAAAGGCGCAGCTAATTCGATTTCCTCGCCACAACACAGCTGCAAACTGCATCTAAATGCAAGTAATTCTAAGATGCTGCGCCAACTTCCAAACAGCGGCAAACTTTTGGAACAAAAAACATCCCGTTGCGTTTATGTTTTGGGGTGCGAAATTTCCATCTCCAAAGAGAAAATAATGCCTAAGAAAACAAACACGCCCGAGCAGGGCAAAGTACTGAAGCAAAGCATGCAAAGTTAGAATAACAAAAGGCCAAAAGTCGAACTGCCAGTGCGCTCGGAGTGTCAAAAGTAAAACCAGAAGCAAAGCAGAAATCTCGAACCGCTGACTCGATTCACCCCGAGGCCGTGTTCTCCGGGTTTTTGTGGTTGCACTTTTCCTCGAAGCTTTCGCCCAGTTTTGCAAAATCTCTTCCTTCTGCTGGGCTCGCAGGCAGAGAGCAGGTCCCTTGGGGCACAAAATCGCTTTAAATATTCATACAAATATGCTAAACACGCTGCACTGTGGGAAGACAGTGCGTCCGGAATTCCCGAAAGCGATCCCACCTCCGACCGTCGTCCCTCACTTCACCACCGTTCTGCTCGCGCCCTGAGTGAAAGTGGTTGGCATCCTTTTCAATTTACCCTAGCCGTTTGGTTGTGCTTTTCCATTTTGAGCGCTAATTAAAATAGGAATTGTGCAGCATCGTGCCACCGCACGGCTGGTGCATCCTTTTTATTTTGACCAGGCAACGATACACTAAAGAAGAAAAGAAGGTGCGATATAATTAAATATGCACGCGCTGCACAATAGCCAATGTATGGAAAGTGGATCATTTTTCCTTTTGTTTTAAACAGAAGTCTAGTTAAACGAACAGATTTTTTTGTTTTCTTTGGCTGCAGCTGAAACGCGGAAAAATAATTGCACTGAAAGCCTGATTATTGTCAGCTTATTGACGGTAATTATAAGATAATAGCACCATTGTTAGTTCTGCTATTTTATAAAGCTAGTTACATGAAAAAATTCAGCTTCATTGAAGAAGAAATTCATTCAATTTAAATACACCCGTATAACTGGGTTTTTGACCAGCAAAAAGAAATAACATTCCACATACATTTTAATTGCGTCGTTGATAAAAGATTTTAATTGTTTTATAATTGTTAGAATCCAATGAAAATAACCTCGATAACTGGATTTTCTCAGTAAAGTATTTTTATGTTTCATTTTTCAATTCTAAGCGCAACCCGAAGCGATGCTCTTGACTGAACACAGATAATTATTTCTGTAACCTTTCCGACATGTAGCATACCCTATGGGCAATGAACCGAAAATGCAAGCCAATTGCTCTGTCATTTTTCCACGGAAAGGTATCAATTAAGTGTGTTGCAATCGTTTTATTTACTGAAACAAGATTATTTTCTCATAAACATTCCAACACGACAGCTGCAGCGTCTTCGATCTTTCTTGCATCAAGTGTGCGCTCTCTATTCGAATCAGTGCTGCAGTTTGATTAAAAGATCTTTCAATCGTGCTCTCACGGCTGCTAGTAGCTTACATTACCCTCCACATCACACGGAACAGTTTCACTTTGTGAAATTGCTTTGTTAGAAATGCATAAAACATGTGATTTTCTCTCCTACTCTATGCTTTAGCTTCTTAATCTGCTTCCTCCGCAGATGAGAAATAGAAATCGTTTCACAACCACCGGGAATACCACAGCTGAATGGCATGAATGGCACACGAGGTATGGGTTGGCCTCATTTGAATGTGCATGTGTTGTCGGATAGCGAGCCAAAAGGAAGACATTACGGTACGATTGCAACCGTATTGTGCTGCACTACACGTTGCACCTCATGTAACGATGCCGGGTGTGAAAGTGACAGGACTGTCAATTCAATCTTTTCCTTACCCTGTCCGCTTCTTCGCACCTACAGTGTTTGCCCACAAGCAGAATGGAAGACGGTTTTACTGTGGCTCACAGGCACTAGCCTAGCCATGGTTCGATGACATCGAACGAGCGCCCGTTTCGGTCGAGCATGCCTTAGCGTGTTGCTGGATGAGATAATAAACATAGTCAGTCGTCGTGCCTGAACAGATAACCCATTTATTTTGTACCGATTTTACTTCGACGTGAATGCACATTCTGCATGGTCGGTTCGTTCCGTTTCACAACCTACACATATACACACGTCGAGATAAAACTGCATTCAGGCAAAAGACATTCTCCCAGTCGGGACAGGATATCGATCCACACGGGAGAATGCTTCTCTGGCTAGGTAAAAAAAAAGAACAGGAATAGCATAAAAACCACTACCAACAGGCGAGCGAGAGACAACGAACAGAACACGGAACGCTTGATTGGTTGTTATAAATTTAAAATTATTGATTTTCCTTTCATCTTACCGGTGGTGGATAGTGCGAGAAAGGGCAGTTTGGAGGTTCGCTGTGAAACTGCATTCTTGCAAACACTCACAGACAAATAGGTGGCATATGAAAGCATGTGGGTAAAAATAGCTTCAGCTCTCTTAAAGGACAGTTTGATGCGTTTTTTTTTACTTTTACGATGCTGGCACATAACGCAAATAGAACTGGTTGTGAGTTTCAACTTGCAGTAGGTCAAAGTAGTGGGCAAGTTCTTAACATTGAAACGTTCTGCTTGTGCAGAATGTAAATTGAAATAAAAAATTATTCTGCTCTGGTTTTTCGAAACATTCAAAGTTGCTGCTAATTATCTCACATTCATGGCAAAGCACCAAATCTATCGGCGACCACATCGACGGACACGATTCTTTCTGCAAGCGTTGTTTCCACCTCAAAACTACCGGGCGCCTCCATCACCATCGACCATTCATTTGGCGTCACGCTTCACGACATAGCACCTAGCAAAATAAAAACACACAAGCGTTGATTTGGCGTAATAAATTTCTACTCCACTACAACGCACTGCATTAGAATCATGCCAGTGCCGGGAGCCGGAAAAAACACGGTTATGCAAGCGAAGAGAAGCGCTCACGCGACACAATTTGTTCTTTGTTTGTCTCATTTGTGTGTTCTTGTCTGCAGTCTACCACAAGTGAGTGTTATTGTTATTATTATTCCTTTCATCCACACCGGAGCTGGCGGAGGCACTTGAGCAACAGCACACCAGCACAGGAAACGTGCAGAATTCCGTGGAACTTGTACTACGCCTTGTTGATGCTGAGGTTAGTCGGCACGGTACGATAGGAGAGTATGAGTGTTTCACTATTGTTTATCGTTTTCACTAGCTGTAGCAGGTGCCTGTCTTTTCCACCGTCCTGACTTGTTTTGTGGCATGATTTATGCTGTGCTGCCCTAGCACACATAAGTAAAGTGGATCCAAATGGAAGATAATTGATGTAGCGGTCGGCAATGTTGGCGTGAAAGGAAGGAGGACAAAAACTGAATACAAAAACATAAATAGTAGCAATTAGGATGTATTAACGTATTCACAAACTGTATTTTTTTTACATCTGTATAGGAGGATTATATATCCCTGAGGTACTTCTAGAATCTTTATGTGATGAATGAAACTAGTGAGTTATTATTTATTAATTCACAAAGGTACATAGGTTTTCATATTTTTTGGTAAAATTTTCTTGTCAAGATTGATCCACCGATCTTTAATATTTACCTCAGAAACCAAAACAAAACAAAGTATGAACATTCATGCCACATCATTTCACCCTCAAGAGTATGTACTTAATCGTTAAATAAACGATTCCCAACTGAAGTGGATCTTGAAGCAAATTGTCCAAAAACGCATTGCTCACTTTTTCTTACCTCTGCTCAATTCCCCTGCAGATAAACACGTTTCTTCCGACATTTACGTGTATTGCTAGCCAAGACACCAAAGAATCCGGTCGGAGTTCCAATTGATTTTACGTGCACGGGTAGAAAACAGAACGTCATCCCCGTAAAACAGCTACGAATGGCAAAACTATTTGCGCTTGGCTGTGAGATTTTTACAAACGTGATTATCTCAAGAGCGGTACCAAATTTGCCATCCAAAGTACTGGCAGTGTGATAAGTGTCAGGAGCAAGAGTTCCACTTGTTTTTGGAACATTCCAAACAGCCCGAAGAATCGTTTGTCGCTTAACCTTGACATCCAATCGGAATAATTTTCCATGTCACGTTAAATGATGGTTGGATCATTGTGTAGGCGCGGCACTCTCGTCCAAATTGTGCCTGAAGGTTATTGCCCACTTCAAGTGAACGTCCTCCAATCGTGCACAAAACATGGGCACACGGAGATGTGCAAGGCTAAAAGTGTGGAAAATCGAGGCACTGAGGTAAGAGCACTCGTGAAGAATTAAATATTAACTACACTTCATTTTCGAACACTCTTACGAAGGGTCCTGCCGGCCGAACCGTATGGAACCGGAATTTTCAACTAGGAGTCTCTTCCTCGTGCCAAATAAGTTTGAGTCAGCCCTTTTGCGCTGCTTACACAAGTGGTAAGATATTCAAAGGGATAATAATAAGTTCCCGGTTTCGAGCCATTGTCAAACCAATCTTCCTCTTTTGCCGAGTGTTAAAGATATGCGGATTCAAGAAGGTCCAAACGACGAAGTTTCTGCCGAGTGGCCGCTTTTTATGGTACGGCTTATCGGGGTAAATGGTTTGGGGGATGTAACAGACATACAGACCGTAGTAAAAAAAGAAGACTACGGCAACGTCTTTTACCGATTTCAGAGGACGCTGATGATTCACTTCGCCGGTGATGGTTGAGTTTCAATGCAGGAACAGACGACAAAAGATGGACAAATAAAACAAAAAATCGAAACTCTATTTGTTCCCAGCTGCAGCTCGTCGATGAAGTCAATGGACGAAATGTTTCATTTCCTGTCGATTGAAACAACTGTCAACCAAGGTTGGTGACAGTTTTCCTACATTTTTTTGTAGAATTGAATTGAAAAGGAACTTAAAGATTTGTTTTACACCCTCGACTTTTCGCACTATGTTGCTTGCTCAACCACCAATACGACTTTCGAATAAAGTTTTGCGAATGAAGTTGAAATGTTGTTACTGTGATACAATGTCAACATCAGTTCCGATAGGCGTGATGTTGAGCAAAGAAGCTAGAAAGATTATTTAACGTGAATTTTAATTTGATTTTCTGAGTAACTTAGATCTGTTGATTTGGATGATTTTGTAGCTAAATCTATCTTGCAGATGATCTATAAAAACAAGTCTCAGATGAATTTCAGACATTATTTGATTCTTTTGACCAGTCTCTTTGTTTAGCAACGGTAGCAAAGTAAAACATATCACGAGAAACAAAACGGCAATCACAGCCAACGGTTTATTCTTATTGCAAAATGTCACAAATGCCGACTTCAAAATGCTTATTCTTTCAAACTTTACAGACGCAAAAAAAAAATGTCCTATATGCTCGTGCCTGTAAGTACAATCTTTCAACCGATTTGCGTTCAACGGAACAACGATTCTGTGTTACGGAAGAAGTTAAAATTTTCCACCTTTGCTTCCATCTGCTCGCGCTCCGTATCCCGTCACGTCGGAAGGAACAGTGCGAATCTACCAAATTTGCCTACCTATCAGTCCCTGAAAAGAATTGTACCACAATGATGCTATAGGGACAAAAGGTGCCACCCGGAGTAAAAAGCAAACGAAACAATAGACGCAGACTAATAAAAAAGAGCAATTTTGGGACGAAAACGACGTTGACACAACGTAAGAAAAGATGAAATTTGTTCAAAAAGTTTAGCGGAAAAACTTTTGACTCACTGCTAAAGAAAGAAGGGAGGAATTGCACGCATAAAAGGAGTTAGGTTGGGGAAGGATGGGACGTTAACAACTTTACTTCCGGCATGCGTTTCCTGCTGAAGAAATCTGCAGTAGGCACATGGTGCGGAAGAGTTGAGCGTGTTGTTGAATGAAGCGCAATAGACTCCGTGCGAAAGGGGTGGCTTTTTAAATGAACATTAATGGCAAAATTGGCTGAAAGTGTTTCAAATTCTAGATCCTTCTTTTAGCTACCAGCATCGCTCTACACACCCAAACTCCACTGTTGGAGTTCATTTCCGGACACGTCCCAAAGATAATTGTACCATTCTTCTGGAGGACGCCTGTTTCAAACCATGCAGCTTGTAAATGGTCCAATGCTGAGCCAAAAGATTGGGAAAGGGCGAGTGGTGGTGGTGTGGGGGTGGGGGAATGGTGGGAGCACTAAGTTGGAAAGGGGTGTAAGAGTAAATGGAGGGAAAACGATGCTTCACAAGTACGGTAATTTATCGGCCAGTATCAACGGGTCTTAGCGCGGATTAAGCGCAGGGAAGTTGAAGTTGTGCCTAAACGGAGGGAAGTGTACGGGACCACCACATTGGTATGCACAACAAGTCGGTAACACCTTTTGAGCGAAAGGATTTAACTGACCCATCCTTCGACCCGTTTTCGTTGGATTCATAAGCCTGCTCAATTACATCAACCGCACTGGAGTACGTACCATCGAATAATGGAGCGAGGAGTACCCTTTCCTTTAGGATTTTTGCGATGAGGAAGGATGGTGCGTCAGGTATTAT
The DNA here is from genome assembly GCA_018908115.1 of Anopheles rivulorum. Classification (NCBI taxonomy): domain Eukaryota; kingdom Metazoa; phylum Arthropoda; class Insecta; order Diptera; family Culicidae; genus Anopheles; species Anopheles rivulorum. The sequence continues at coordinate 1,012,797 of STHB01000011.1, forward strand.
GTTTCATAAATAATAGCTTAACATCATACACCGGTTCTGCTCCCTGTTTTCGTACCCTATGCCACACCATTGATGCTACAAATGAATTTATGGTACCGTTTTTTTTTTTAACTTTTCCACTGATCTTTTGACAGGCACGCATGCTCGGTTGAAGCTCTTGCATTTCAAACTTTGTGATTTCTGCCCTGTTTTCTGTCCCCATGCTCGAAGAGAGGAAACAGTTTGAAATTCTGTACTCAATCAGGTGTTTTCAGTCTTTGTGCTGCTTTAAATTAATGAAATAAAATAATTATAAAACATGTGTGATTAGCGAGATATTTGAATTGTCCAGATTGTATATTTTCCGGGGCTAATTTCTCACCACCAATGATTTTAAATTATTGTGAGCTAACTCCTGCGGGTTGGTAAAAAAATATGCATGTCATGCATTGTTGCTAACTACTATTTACATTCCCAACCATACCTGTTACTTCAGCCTATCCTTTATTCTAACGTGTAAATTACACGTACGGTTAAAGAGTCTTCTCATTAACTTGGCACCAGATTGCTGCCAGAACGAAAGCGGGAAGGCAACGTTTTCTAATAATCGCAATCATCATAAAGCTCGCTGCAAAACAAACCTTCATTGCTGCCGTTAAACAAATCGACAACATGTTCAAACGCCCGAACGACCTGATACGACCCACACGAGCGTTAATGATGATTATGATGTGGCAAAATAAGCGTATAAATAATAGGCACGTTACACGGTCTGATGAAGATGGGACAACAGAGTTGTAGGCCCGAGGATGAGGTAAAGCAAATCGACACCACTGGCAATATTTAAATGGCTGTATGAAAATACCACCGAGCTATATTACTACCCATGGGTTTTGCACATTTTTCGGGGGTGGAAGTCACTCTGAATCTCTGACGTCTTCCGGTACCCAAACAATTCATTCCAGGCGATGCAGGTCAAGGAAAGGTAAGGTATGGTAAGGTAGTGCGGTGCATAATGCAAACAATAGCAACCCAAACCTACACCACGCACTAAGCGGGTTGGCGCCCGGGCGTCAAGTCACGAGCAGCATTAATTAAGTCCCAAGCGATTTGATTTTAACTGGAACAGTTCTCGTACGTGTTTGTTTCGGAGGTTTCTCTCATACGTATGGCTTCGATGGACGGCTGTACGATCGGATCCGGTGAGCACAGTGGGAGTGCCACTTACTATAGCTACGATTTGATTGTGTCAGCCATTAACAACGAAGGGAATGGTGTGTTTGTGCCAATAGCAACAGCTATATGCCAGGACAGCAGCAGAGAAACGGAACTTCCAGGACATTAAACCATCCTAAAAACAATGCATGGTGTACGGTTTTAACTGAAACGAATTCGACACCGCAACCAGTGCCCAGCTGCGTTTAAGATAAGGGACATAAATTTTGAGATGATTTAGATGGTGCCTGTTCCCAAGTTAGAACACAGTAAATATTTTGCACCGATCACCAAAACAGGGTCGGTGCATCCAAAACGAGCAGTCTGCTTTGGGGTTTAGGAAAATTGTTGTAACTACCCTTTCCTCCCTGTCCATTTCCCACGCGATACAATGAACAGATAATCATTTCAATTACATAAATCGTCAGTACACGCATGACATGCTGATATGCGCTACGCGTATTGGTTGTATCGCTTGCAGGTGACATGTGTGACGCACTCGCACCCACCAGCCCGATATGCTCGATGCTAACATCCGGGGGTCCAGCAATGTTCCCTGTCAATTTTTGTTTTGCAAAACCGGAAGCACCGCATCGTCCACAAATATCTGTGCGCATTGTCATAGTCCCGTGTAGCTAATTGTAAATGACGCGTTGCTGACTTTCGCATAGAGCGGGCTCGAAGGGAATGGGAACCACAAGCATGAGGAGACTGCTGTAACTGACAGTGACAGAGTGAGTGCAGAGCTTGAATTATGAAGGTTTACATGTGAAAAGAGAAAGATTTGGGCCGTTAATCTTTCTGGTGAATCCATTTTTCTACCTCAAACGAGCGTGTTGTGTCGGTGGTTGCATCTTATCTCGTTTCGGGAGATTTCAGTATCGATTGTTAGGAATATTAATCGTGCGATTCGGTTTGATTGATTGAACAACTATGAACGATTTGTTTCATTGTGCAAGATATTTAGATGGACAGTTGCTGAAAGAGTGTTTTTATCTCCTCTGTCGCATCCACTAAGACGCTAGCAAACAGTCTTAAAAGCTGACAGAAACTCATCAAAAGTACAATTTTAAATTCCGCTTAGCCATTTCCGCGTTGCAACGGAACTCAATAACTTTCGTTGGCGAAGTTGCTTACCGGAGAGCTACTGTACCAACAGTGGATAAGAACGATTTGCAATCTTCTACGTACCATAATTATTTCCGACCATGCAAAGAAGAAGGATAAATTTCCATTTCTTAAAAAAAAAGAAACAACAATCTTATCTTTTTGCACTCCTTACCGGATAGTGTCCAATGTCCTGGTCTGAGCTGGAGCACGATAGATGCGCGCATCATATCATTAATATTAATCGCCTGCTGCATTCGGAGCACCATTTGGCAACATCGCTTAACCTCACGGGTAAAGGAAATGAGAGAGAGAGAGAGAGCAGGAAAGACTACTGGCTGTGATACTAAGCAGGACTTTGCAGCGTGCTTTCAAAGGAGAAATTTTGCACAATGTTGACTCTGTCGGATGGATGGGAGTGGATGGAGTTGGTTGTCGACTCGCTGCTGCTGTTACTTTTATTGAATTTGCTGTCGTTTATGAAGAAATGTTTCATCGCTGCAGTTGCAACGGACGAGTAATGAACATCGTGCCGGCTACATTTAGCTACTGAACTAAGACTGAACATGTGTTTTGTGTTCACTTTCAATGGGACAAAATACAGACCTCCACAAGGGCAAAAATTTATAAGGAATGTTGAGATAATGTAGACAGTATCTTTTATTCGATTATGAAACCGGGTATAATTTAATTAAAACACATACGAACACAATCTCTTCAAGGAATAGACGCTGCCCGACGATAAGATATGGATTTGTCCACCACTGAGATTCCACTTGGATTTTAGTGAAACAACGAAAGATGTACGAACGAAAACGTCTCGTGAAAACTTGCTAAACCTATACTGCTATCATTGACTATACCACCATTACCGTCACCATCATTGAATCATTTCGACTTTGGACAAGGGAACCGTCGACAAGGCATAAAGTGCTACATTGCCGGGGCGCGAAAGAAACGCCATCTTCCAGACTCTCCGATGGCGAAGATGTTAATCAAAAAAACATCGTACATTACCAACGATGTGGAAAGACAATTTCGCTGCTCTAGCGAGGGGTTTCTTTTGAGTTCTGCTGGTAAAAGACAAAAACGAAGCTTGAACATCATTTAGTTGCAGTTGAACGAACGGTCGGTACTTTCTTAGAGCGGCACAACGTAAATGGGAAGGAACCGTAGTGATGTGTCTTTCAAAATTTTATATCAACCACTCCAACAATGGAGCACGAATTAATATTCAAACTCATTAAAAGTTTTAATTTAATAATAACGTCATGTTCGATATCAAAACTCAAACAGGAGCGAGAGCTCCTGTTATGGTTTGTTCAACTATCTTCGAGATCCAGTGTTAGCGAACCGATTTTGCTATTGCAACGGCTGTGAAATGATGAAGCAAGCGTGAGATGAAATTGAAGATGAAGCCCGATCCGTTTTGAAACAAAATAGTGATTATGCTATGGAATGCCTTCTGATTGCCAGGCTGATTGCATTCTAATCAACCTTATCTACGTCCTAGCTTTGTAGGTTTTCTTTTTCTTCAAAATTCTTCTCCGAAGCAAACCAAATGAGGTCAATGGCTTTTATGTGTAGCGAAACAAAATAAATAAACATTACCATTTTTTATCAATTTTTAAGCCAAATGTGTGTGTTTCAATGAAGAGCGATAGGCAATAATACAGTCGAGAAGAGATGGAAATATCCACCCTCACCGCAAGGGACCGATGATGAATGGTGAATTGTTTGTAATTTTATCGTTACCCATTTTTTCTCACAGTACTCCCTAACCCATGCACACATTTTCACCCAGAACCCACCTTCCAATGTAGGGCGGAAAGAATTTAAATTGTTTTCCTGTCCCGGCTACGATAGCGAACCGTCGTTTCAGCAACGGAAGTGGAAAATTAATGATTTCCAATTCGCGATTCGCGATTTCTCTTCCGCTTGGTGTGTTGTTCGTTTTTTATTCCTGTTTGGCTTCACAGCTTTTATTTTCATTTATCGCCCGAACAGAAACAGTAACAAGAAACATCGATAAGAAAAGGACACGCTACACAGGCAAGAAAGCACCTCACACAATGTTTTTGTGGGTGTATCAGACCGTCGAATTAATTTATTGATTTTGATAAGCTTTTATTTTGCACCCACCATATCGCGAATTGCTGCATTCCGGTGGTTAGGTCGAACAAGGCGGACGTAATCGACCTCGTCTGATAAGGAAATTAATCAATTTTTCCACCTCGTTTCTTTTTTTCCGTTTTTGATAATTTGTAGGTTATTTTGAATCGGTTTCAGATTTATGAAGGTAAATGAAAGTTGGCAAAATTTGAATAAAAATAAAATAAAAGTTAAATTAGGTTTTAATTAAGTTTTGAAAAATCGTTTCAGACAATAAAAAAAAAGTAAGAAAAGCATCTCTGGACAGTTTAAATCGTTTGATTACTATGGATTTAATGTACTTATGCAATAGCTTTACTAATAAACCATCCGACTTCTAAGAGAATGTAAAAACCAATCAACTTTTTTTTAATATTAAACATTTCAGATTGATTGCCACACATTTATCATAGTATTATTAAGCAATAATTATAGTACTGACACAAAATTTCGGTGTATTAAGTACACGCAAAGAAACAACTTATACTACCTCCTTGTGCTTCGCTAATGCAAATGTAAAACGAAAAAACCATAGCTTTCTAATAAAGTGTTCCCTTGGTGCGGTTAAACTAAAAGGAACAACAGCAAGATAGCTGGACAGTTTTATGATGTTGCGACCACACCATTCATCCAATCTGGCCACATCCGTCTTGTCCTGCCGTACACTATTTTATCGTCACCAAATACTTCACCGTTAAACGAACCATATTAGATGGCTTTTATGTGATTTTTTTCGTAAAAAAAAATCCTATTTTGCAAACCCACCCAAGGGATGCCATTAGGCGCATCACACGGATACCCCATCGAGCGTAAGTTTGCAAACTCCATTATACTCGACATGTAAAACGGGCCACGTTGGTGTCCTAACAAGAGCGACAGGCACTTTTTTTCCTCGCCATAGGACGCCAAGTGCATCACACCGAACGATGAGTGCAATTTAATTTTCCTCTTCAGTTTCGCTGCACTCTTCGTGCTGATGCTCCCTGGTGCCGGGTTCAGTTTCGTATAGACAAGATGGTGGCAAATATTCCTCCAGAGGGGTATAAAAGCTCGCTCTACGCTGACCAATCCCGGACCCAGTTCAACCTATGAAGCCACCAAACGATGACGGCTGAAGCGGCTAGTTGACTGTTTTATGGAGTGGAATAATTAAAGCTTTTTATTAATTTCAAGGTTGATGCTCATGGTGTTGATGGGGGCATTTCGGCCTTTTTCTGTTCATAGATCCGAAGGCTCGATAACTAGGTGTCATTTTCAAAGTAGGACACATCAACGACTCCAAAAGCTTCAATAGTTAGCTTTAGTTGTGCTTGAATGTCATTTCATCTGAGCTCAGTACAGTCTCAGATCTTTCCCTACTGGTTTTGGTTTTATTTTTAAAACATTTGATGAGGCTCTACACGACCAACAGCGACTACCGTGTCATGGAAATTGTCAATTCAACGATGAAACTACTGTGCTTGAAACCCTCTGAAAAACGGCGCAAAAACGCCGAACAAGCTTCATTAACACGATTTTCCTGTCCGATGAGCACGTAAAACAAATGCGCCAACCGGTTGCCGTCGCTGGCGAGTCCTTGACTTTGAAGGTTTTTTCTGTGCTTCCCCATGACGCTTTGATGCATTTGCCTTTGCTACGTTATCTGCTCCAATCTGTACCACTGTGCCAGGAAACACAAACTGAACGGGAGGCTTTTGAAATTAGTTGAAGCGCAAATTAAACGTAAAGAACAAGGACACATCCCCGTCAGTCGTACATTGGTTGCCGTAATGCTTTGAGACGGCCGTAATATCCCTAATGAAATGTAAACAGGCGTAAATGAGTATTCGAGGCGTGCTACATGCGTTATGATTCAGACGAATATCGATGTGCGAGATGAACGAAGCGTATTTCCAGCAGATGGAGTGGAGCTACTTTGTGTGAAGCGCTAAAACACTGGTAAAGCAGCAGATTGGTGCAATGTTCACTCGACCCTATACTACAGGGTTCGCACATAGTACGAACGCAAAAAATATACGCACATAATACAGCCAGTTTATATATAAATTAGTGATCAAATACATTGAAAACAATTTTGTTATATATTTTGTGAGTTTTTCAAAAATATATTTTTTTTAAATTTATGTTTGAACAGCCTGGTCGTATTAAACTGGAAAAATAAATTAATTGTTTTCAAAAAGAAAAAAAAACTACTTTTACCCAAATTTGTTACACTTTGTTTAGCACTATATTTCTTAAAAAGGGGGGTGTCTCGAGACAACTAAGAGTTCATCTTCCATTTTTTTTTGCACTTTACACTGCTTTCAAGTTTACTAATTAAAAGTACACGCTCTTCCCGTTGGACATATGCGGCGTGTATCGTTTTTTTGCCCCTTGTTAGTTAATGCAAATTAGGCATTATTTTTACGGCAGCATTCTGCTCACATCGTTTTCAACCCTCACGATAGCACATCTAGGGGAAGGCAAACAGGCGCATATAAATTGTCACAATGTGTTTGTTTCCCTGTATTCCACGCACAATCCAATTAACGCAGGACAAAATGTCGTGGTTCAATATGTTTGAGAGACTGCGTTCTTTTGCTGCTTTTTCACTTTTCGTTGCGCCTTTCAACGTGGAAAAGTGGAGCATATTGTGATACAAACTGTTGGCAGCAAACGGGTGCAATGGAGGAAGTTTTAATTTAGAAATTCCAAAACATGATTATCATGATAATGTCCCCGGGTTGGAAGGAATGGTTGGGTTGTGCGTGCCGTTAGCCCGCGTTCGAGCTACTCAATTTGTGTGATTTTGCGCATCCAGCATTAGGGGGGGGTTTCTACTCCCTTCAGTCCTTTTTATCGCAACCAATACCATACGTGCTCTTTCGTTCGATGGACGATGACAAAAATTAATGTCCAACATTAAAACCATTCAATTTTGCCAACCAGCTAGTGGAACAGCGACAGTCAGTGGCAGATCCTCCATTGCCGTACGATGAAGTTTGGTGAAAAAATTTAATTCCTCTTTTATCCTGCTTTGCTATCTATGGTGGTTGTTGTGGTTTTTAACCTGCACCAGTTGTGTGTATTATTTACAAACCTATGCCAACGCTGGTGGCCTTTCGATGCTACCAACTGTCACCATTACTTCCCTGTGAATGTCGTACGGATTAAGGTATACAAATGTGGCCAAGCTCTAGCGCACAAATGGTGGAGTGGAAATAATTCTAAATTTATATGCACACAAAAACAGAACAAATCGCACCGATACCTTCCAGGGAATGTGACCTTCAAGCTAGCACCATTTATTTGGCACGTGCTTGGCTCTCTCTTTGTGTATCAAGCAAAGGAAGTCACCGTGTACAAAATTTACGCGAAAACTTCCGGTTCCGGTGAACATTTGTGCGTTTCTGGATAGCTCAAAAGGTAGGGAATGTTACGGTAAATATCATCGAACGGGTCTCTCCCTCGGAAATGAGTACACCGTATCCCGACCCGCCCACGGTCCAGCCGAAAGTTTGTGCGGTAGGAGTGAAAATTAATCGAATCATGTTGCCCCTTCGATCTGGGGCGAACTTTGTTCAAGGTACACCGAAAAAGGGTTACCTCAAAGCCATCCCTTCAACAGTTGGCAAGTTCCCGTGCTCCGCATAGGGACGAATCCGGACGCAAAATCCGTGTGACGATAATGGTGAAACGTTTGCTGCTTTAATATTGTACCTAGCAAAGCGTTCTCAGTCCCCGGTTGGGTTGTGGAGAATTGGTTTGGGATTAAGTTATCGTAAAGTTAGGGTCGAAAATGGATTAAAAGTAATGCACACACAAACATGCCACCACTCACTCGTTCGATCTTGCTGAAATGTGATGTTGTCGTTTTAGTTGACTACTCGTGAAAAAAATGGATAAAAACCAACGTAATGCTCTTTAAAGGTTTTTTTTTAAATCTGGATTGCACAGAAAAGAATAACGTAAAGAAGGGACAGTAGAAATAGGAATAACGCTCATTCGAATCATTACATTGTGCCAGGTGTGGAAAATCCCATGAGGATACTTTATGGCTTATTGCTTTAAAGCTGATTGCATTAGTTGAAGGATTATCGGAAACAACCGGAAGGTCGGTGTTGATACATGCAGGAAAATGTTCACATCATTAAAAACACTTTCCGCCTGCAGTACACTAGTGCAGAAGTGGTCTTCTACCATTTAAAGCTAAGAGTTATTGCATCCGGATTTCGCAGATGATTGTTAGTGAGAACTGAAAGAGAAAACAGTTATAAAAAGAGATTTCTTTTATGGTTTCGCCGTCTCGTTTGGCAACACCTCGTTCGGCGCGTCGTAAAATCATCCCCGTATCGCCTTCCACCATCAGCTGCTATCGGGCATCATCGGGCCGGCAAGATCTACTACGTGCTCATCCAACCCGAAGCACTAATCCGCCATAAATTCACCCAAACGACTCCCGCTGTCCAAAACGCACTCACACGCGTACACACTAATCCAAAACTGCAAGAAGCCTCTTTCTCACGGCTACATTTTTCTGCGTCCCATCGTCGTTCCGCTTGGCGTTCACGACATTTTCATCAAATTTTGCAATGTCTGCTGCGCGGACCCAATGGCTGACAGTGGCGCCGCTATATTTTGATATCTAAATTGAATTCAACACAAGGTGGCTAGGTGGTAAATGTCGCACAGAAGTGCAACACAAGCGGGACTTCGTGAGGAAGCGAACATTAAATCATGTTGGAGAATTGCTATCATTCCCAATGTGTGTGTGTGTGTGTGTGTGTGTCATCTCACGCTCAAGAGATGGTTGCAGTCGGGGTCTTACACGCAATACTGAGAGTCAGACTGGGAAAGCATACCCAAAAGATAGTTTGCTGACGTTTTCCTTCCTACTGCGCGTTGGTAGCGAATATTGAGTCGTAAAGAAAAGCATCCGATTATTCCGTCCGAATGAATGGGAAGTTTTAATCTTCTTAACACAATTGAATTTACGCACCCTCCCACGCAAGCCAGCACGCCTTAGTGTGTGCGTGTTTCTGCGACTGTCCGCGACTGCTTGTGAAACGGGCATTCGGCAGCAGAATGGCCACTCACCCATTGTCAAGTTGACAGGCTTTCCGGAGTTTGGACTCTGAAGTGGGATAGTGACATTGGACTTGCTTTTGGTGTTCAATTCTAGACGTCCTGGACGTTTTCTCCCGTCCGATGGACTGGGCATTTTTTGT
>STHB01000011.1:1022580-1044871 GCA_018908115.1 Anopheles rivulorum
TGATCACGAACCAGGTCGAGGAGCCTAGTTGCTTTGAACGTTTTAGTTTTCATTATTCATACAATTGGAAACGAAATTTCAATCACACAACTCACAAACTTCAAATTGGTAAGACAATGTGCAAGCATTTCGAAACGTTTCCTTTCTTGGTGCAAATTTAAATTGTTCACCAGTAATCTGAAGCGAAAATCGCATTACCAAGCACAAGCGTTACAGGAAAACTAACCTACCAGTTCTCCTTCGCCCGGGAACTTATTGCAAAGGAAAAAGGGTTACATTTGAAATGAAGCAAACGAAAAATAAACTCTTATACACCTTTTATGTTTGCTGCAGTAAAGAACAAGTTGCTCGTGCTATAGGTAAGAGTGCCATTTTCTTCCCCTATGCAACAAGAAAGTTTTAGACACATTCTCACACACTCAACCAAAGTGCGGTGGAACTCTCTGCCGGCAACCTGTTGGCTCCATCGTCTGCCAAGACCGACAACCCTAACTGCAGCCGTACCTTCCTACAGGTGATGTAAAAAATAATGAATTTTTAATGCGACAAACTTTTTCCTTCCACGATCAACCTTTTTTCGCTCGTTGCGCTTTTCTGCCGTAGCAAAGGCGTACCGACAACCATACCGACCAGAAATGGTGTAAAATTCCCACGAAAACTATCTTTTCTTGCCGAATTTCTACGTGTACGAGGCTATATCATACGGATGGGTACGTGAAACAAGATAAATTTTATGCACCACGTGTGTCGGATATTTGTTACAACATTTCGACGTTGTAATTAGTAGCAGAGGGAACGTACGCTGTTGTCCATTTGTTTTGAAATTGTTGTTTTCCTTTTCCACGCAGTGGTGCGCTATGAATTATGTTCACCAGTTGTACGTTGTTGCTGATGAAAAGTGATTACATTACAGATTACAGTTGTAGATGTGTGTGGTTTTGCATATTTGGTTAAACAATGGTATCAAATTTTACTTAGTGAGAAGTTTGCGCGTTAAAACATTTAACGAATTAAAGTCCATTTTAAGGCTGCACATAAAGAAAAATATACAAGCTCATTCGAAGTACTATATTTAGTTTATTAATCCGATAAAACGAAAATGCTATGATTGCTAAATAAAAGCAACAACATAAAGGGTTTGATTATTTGTAAATATGTATGTATACAAGTCAGCACTAAGCAAATGGGTGTTCAATACAAAAAAAAAAACAATACAATAAAATGAGTTACTTATTTAAATAAACTAAGCTGTTAACATCTAAGGAAAACATTATTTTTAAATATATATAATAATTCTATCTGGGCGAGACATCAAACTTGCACTATAGGTTTGACAACCCCGAATGGTGCAATGATGCAAAATTACTTTTAGGTCTTTTTCTTGAAACACTAGTAAATGAGTGACAAAATAAAAAGGGTTATAATTTTTTTGCTATTTTTAGTACGTATTTATTAGTTTTAGCCAAATTTATGTAAAATATGAACTGATACTCATCATGAGCCAACGCTCACGAGAAAACAATTTCAAAAAACCCAACTTTTACCGCTTCCCGCCAGATGGCGCTCGCAACAACAAATCGTTTGCGTTGCGCGATGACAGTTGCGGCCTTTCAATTAAGCCCAACCGCCATTCTTGTCAAAAGGCAAACAAGCGACGCGTTTATTTACGTCGGGAGTGCAAACAAGGGTGTCGACTGTTGATTGTTGCAATAATTATTCGTAATTAGTATAGTTTATTTGAATCGGTTTTAAAACATTATTGGCACAATGACGACAACCAGTACACCTTTGCGGAAATCAAACGCATCGCGTGTGTTTAACACTCCGCAATCCATTGTTCGAGAGGTAAACAAGGCGCTTGTGGTGGCGTTTGGTGTGTGTAGGAAATACAATTGAACATTCGTTTGAATCAATTCTTGTAGGTAGCAAACGACGATGAAGCTGAACGAAGGATTCGGCGTTCGGAAGTTTCGATTAACGATTCTATTAGTGCCGTTCAGGAAAATGAAAATATCAATATGTGTTTGAAGCTATACTCCGACAATGTAAGGCTACGATTTCCCGTGATGTGATGTATTGTGCTAATATGGATTTCTACTTACAGAAAATGAGCAAGGAAAATGCCTGGTCACTCACCATCATCGATAGCTTTGCTACACTGATGGCCCGCCATTCGAAATCGCTCCAGAATTTCCAGGTAGCGGGTTCAACGCTGGAAGCTTCTACGAAAGTTTACGGACTGCGTGTGGATTCCGTCCACACGGACGTAATGCGCATGTGTTCCGAACTTACACGCCAAACTGCGCGAGCTATGAACAACAATCCCGACGATCAAAACGAGGAAGATGCCGATGGAAGGGATCTGTCCATGGCGGAAGGTGCTGATGGTGCCAATAAGGAAAACAATCAGACCGTTACTACGCAGCCGAAAGTAAAAAAGAAGCGCACCCGTAACATTGTCAGTACGGTAACAAAGTCGAAAGAAGCGATCAATGGCCCACTGGACACGAACCCGTTCATGGATCCGTTTTTTGCGAAGCTGAACTCGGTCGTTGGTGATGTAAACAGTTCAAGCCGATTGATGCAAAATATCGTTCCGACGAAAAACGCTGAACTGAGACTCGGTATGGATTATCCTTTCTGGGATCCGTTGCAATCGCCCGAGCTTGATTTGGATGGAACGTCAGAAACGTACGAAGGGCTGGAATGTAGTACACTCCGCTTCTTACCATTGGGACCGGGAAATTTGCTACGATCATTACGCTCTGGCTATTTAATTACGGATGCACCAGCGGAAGATGATGAAGAGGATGAAGATCCGCGTAACAATCGGACCTCTCTGGATGCGCATATGGATGATGTAGAGGCGCGAGAGCATGGTACATCACTGGTGAACCGGTCCGCGCTGGATGTTCATTTCGATATTAATGCAGAAGTTGAACCAGTACCATCTGGGGATGCTTTCATACTTGATTACGATGCAAAAGATATTGACGGTAACGATGACTTTGCGGAAGACGATCAACTGGCCCTAGAACAGTGCAAAGGATTGAGACATAAAACAGTTGTTATTGAGGATATGAAGCCGCTAGAATCTTTTAACGCTCAGCTAGATTATTCGTACCGTCCGTTAGACATAATATCTCAGTTTTGGGCCGGACCATCGCACTGGAAATTTAAGCGACCGTTACGATCCCGCACGACAATCGCTTCAAGTGAAACAGCATCAACTGCTTCGTCAAATTCAAAGGAACGGGTAGGCCAACGGAAGAAACGGTTCGAGCTGGACACACTAGACGATGTGCTTAGTGTGAAAGAAACGTTGTTTCAGGAGTATAACCCGAATCGGCCAAATAAGGGCTTTACGCATCTGAAGAGCGCGATTTGCAAGAAATGGGAGTCAAAAAAGCTGAAACTGCCCACAGACTACAATCTCGATCCGAAACGATTCGATGTTTACAAATACGCGCGAGGAATAAGTATTCTTGATCTTTGCGAGGTTGATGTGAATCATGCCTCTTCGGAAGAGTACAACTGTGATGCCAGGGATGATCAGATATCGTGCAGTAATGATACTGTAAGTGCAAAAAACATCCATTCTCTTGTAGGTTTTAGCAATCATACTAAACACATTTTACTTTGCAGAATGATGGAGGTGACAATGACATGATGATGAACCACGACGATGGCGAGTTCCATCCTATGGAGCACGATGATCGACCACTGGAGCACGGCGAGAAAGATAAGACAATGCACAACAGTACGGTGGCTGATGTAATATCTTCCGAGTTTCATGGCGCCCCAGACAGGGTAATTTAAATCGTAGAAATTGGAAATGAATTCCGTGTGGTTGTAAAACCTTAAACAAGCTCTTATCTTCTTATCTCATAACAGGTTCAAAAGATCAATATAGCTTACGCTAAGACGGCCAAGGTAATCGACATGAAGCAGCTGAAGTACAACTGCTGGCGGGTGATCAGCTCACACGTACAGGCCGAAATGGGCCCACCGCCAACACAGAACCCCTCCCAACAAGACGTCAGTCTGATGGCACCGACACAGGCCGGTGATTACAAGATCACGTTCACCACCCTGTACCGCAAAGTACCCCATCTGCTTAGCAAAACAATGAGTGAAAACATTTCCAAATCGCTCGCATTCTATGCCGTGCTGCATTTAGCTAATGAAAAGTCGCTCCAACTGGAACGGCAAGAAGATTTGAACGATTTTACTATAAGAAAGGCGGACGTGTGAATTAATATCAAGCGTTATTGCTAGGGGGTATGCATATTTTGCTTTGCCGAGCCATATCATGCAATGAGAAATGTAGTCGTGCAAGCAACGAGCGGCACGTTTGGTTTGGTGTGCATTTATTTGAAGTTAAACAGAATAGAATTTGACAAAATAAGTGTATCGTCTTCTACATCATGTATTGGTAGGAGTGTCAGATAACAATGCGTTATTTAGAAAAAAAGAGTTTTCTGGTAAAAATAAAACAATGCTATTATTAATGAATAAGAATAATCTAAATTAGTTGTGGACCACATTATGGCATTGTGCAAAAGAGTGGCATCAGCCGTTACGGCATCTACTTCAGCTTTCATGCTCTGGGACGTCCACAAAGCCAAAATGTCTCCGGATGGTGTCAGCACCAATACCGCACATTTGTTGATATGCCGTCGAAGATTTTCGATTGAGTTAATCGACAGTATGTTCATTTGCTACCGATCCTGTCGATATGCCATTCCTAGTGAAAGATTGGAAATGGAAAAGTACACTGCCTGATGTAAAAACTCATCACCGAACACCAAGTATTCACTGCAAATTTCAATAGCGTTACGTTAAAGCTTTGAAGAATGTTCCTTGTCTTATGACTACTAAAAGATTTTTTTTTTTGTAAATTCCGCTCATTCAAACGCTAATAACATAGGCGTTACTAATCTCATTGTATATAACCACTGCCCACAATAGCATTTTCTACTTCAGTTTATAGTATTTTTGTTATTCTGTACTGGTAGAACATTTGCACCTCCGGTGTCCGTGAATGTACACAAAACGAAGGTAAGACAAGAGGAATGAAAATCTGAACCGTCTGGTTCGTTCGTGCGTTTCACTTTGCGTGAGTCATGCCACACGTCATGTGTATGCAGCAGGATGGATGGCCAGAACCAGCTTCCTGGGCAATACATATCTCATGTCTAGTGGCACATGAAACATGCAGCGCTAGAGGACATGGGAAGAACGTTGGTGAAAGAAAACAGCTAAATTTATTACCCAATATCCGCCCATTTAATCAATCCTACCACGGACAAAGTGTTAGCAGAATGAATCATGTACAGCTGGGGGTAATGTAGGTGGGAAGGTAATGTATGCTTAGTTGTGCTTCTATAGCTGATGTATTTCTGTTTGTAACACTCGTAGCATGATTTTTTTTACCAATCACAAAGTACAGACGCTTATGTTCATTCTTTTCATGCGTGGCCTCCGAAAACTGACCACGAGTCTGAAAGCGTACGATGGAAGGTCGTTTTACGGCCTCGCACGTACCGGATTAGAATGGAGTTGCATCCGTTTCTCGGGCAAAAGGCTTGCAATCAAATCAAGTGAAATGTGAAATAAAGCGAGCGAGATGTATAAAGCATCTAGGCTGTGTAGTAGTAAAGCAGTAAAGGAGTAGTAAAATAAATTCCAGGGACAACGATTGATCGACGTGCTCCTGGGTGTCCCCAGTTAAATGATTGCTCAAAGGATATCGATTAAAGAATTTGTTCCGATTATAGCTTGATTTGGTATTAGTAAAAAACACTTGATGGATAAATCGTCATCCAGCTGGAATATAGGAAAACTATCTGAATTCTAAAAGGTTGAACCTTTAATTGTACCTTATACAATTTTCGCGAAAATGTGAATCAATAGTGGAAATACAAGGCGGAAATGATTTAATCTCATTTCATATTAGAATGCGGACGTATGACACTTGTATAAAAATGTCACATTCTTCAATTTCACCTGTACAAGAGAAATCAAGTTTGTTTTTTATGTTTATCCTCTATTCATAGTCCACCTGGACTCATTTTCAGAGTTCACCTTGAAGTATGGCAGGATTTCCGGTTGATTATTTCTAACAAAAACATTCTTCAATTCGTAAGTTAAAGAGGGGCTTGTAGATGTGTAAAAAAGAAGCGTAAAAGTAATTCTTAAACGAACACAAACTTGTCAAACTTGTCATTATTGAACAATTTGATGCTGTAATACCATGTTGAATGATCACCAATTTGCAGCTAGCAAAGGAGTATAAAACAAAAAATCGTCCGATGTGTCCACTTGGAACAGTGTGTGTGTCTTAATTCCTTTTAAAAGACTTCACAGCACATCTTCGATTCTCGTCCGAAGCCAGGAACGTATATCATCTCTCTTTTTTGGAAGCTACGTATTCCCCAGACTACTACCGAGTCTGTATGAGGTAGGTACTAAGTGTAGAAGATGTTTTCGCGTAAAGTTAGGATGCAGTTTGGAGAAAAACCTGTCGTACATCCTTTATCAAACGGGTGTGCTTTGAGAGAATTTTGAGAAAAGGAGCAAAAATGAATGGACCCCAATATGGCAGTTATTCGCCGTGGAACAAATAGGTAAACTTTTTGACAGGCGACCCTTTTTGGTGTACGGATAGTGTTCGTTTTACACTGGTGGGGCATTTTTTCTTCTCTGGATGGGTATGGGAATTGGTGAGTGCGATGCAAAAAATAAATCATGACGCTGTTTGTGTGCGGAAAGTTTCAAGAACCTTTTTTCTCCCTTTTCTTTTAGTGTCATCTATTTTTCAGACACTTTCTCGGCACAAACACACGGGGTTGACGGGGATGGTAATGTAACGAGAAAAAAGCATGGTCGTTTCCATCCTCTGTCGCAAACCTGTACGAAATCCTTTCGATGAGTTATGCGAAAGTACGATATAAAGACGCATCCGGTGTTAACGGAGGATGATGAAATTGATATTTATATCGCTCGACGACAACACACACAGGTAACAATATAATTTGATAAACAGATAACGCATGTTCCAAAGCGGAATCTAATAAAGACTACACGAGCGTCCAAGGGCCCACGACGTAAAATATGAATGCATTCAACATTCAGATGAGTTTGATTGATTACGCTTAGGCAGTTGATACTATTTCCACAGTTCTTAATGAAATATGTTCAACCTTACTGTGCGTTTAATGTGCCCTCTTGTTTATCGTTGCAGGCAAAACGTACATCGTTTGATGTGAAATTATTAAACAGTTTGATCCTAACCATAGCACACTTCACACGTTGGTGGGAAAGGACTCTCGCCAAACTCCACTGAGCAGTGGAGATAGCCTCAGATTAAATCGCTCTCCACATGCAATTACGGGTCAGCTAATTATGATCCATTGCAGATGACGTGTCGCGAACGAGTGAGCCGCAGAACTAGAATACAACCGCGCACTAGAGGTATCCCAATCGCGGCATCGATTTATCATTGCAGCATCGATTCATCGCCGACAGCATCGGAAAGCCGTATGGAAAATAATTCTATCCAATTATTGCAATAACTTCAGCAGTTGCCACATCCTCGCTGGATGCGCCACTGAACCCGAGGACACCCGGGCAGCGTACCGGGACACATTTAGTAATTCGTGAAACCATACCTAATAACACCGTTGGGTATGGTGGAAATGATCAAAAAGAAAATATACAGATGGTGGTGCTGCGAAGCGCGGTTGGACCCAATTCTGCAGCGAATAATTATCGCATTTCTGTACGCTGCACTAGGTCGCCTATTGAGCACACGATTCGATCGTTTTAGAGCATGTTTATTCGCTTTGAACGGACATAAATGGGGTAATGAACGAAAAATATGGACAGGATTAGGGAATGGAAATGCATACGGTCATAACAACTGTTAAAAAAAAAACATACAATTGAGGTTATTTAACGACGTTCTTTGGCGTAGAAATTGTTGGATGCAATTTATATGTTATGTGCTATTGGTTTCTTTTTAAAAACATATCGTTTTTTATGTAAAGTTTTATGACGATCTTTATGTCTCGTATCATTAAGGGGACTAAATTTGGTCAACATTAATCATCTGATAAAACGTACGTTCTAAAAGATTAAAATTGATCCGAACACAGTATATCGGACCAATTGTATAGGGTATACCTAAACCGGTAATAACTATAATTGATACGATTCGCCCATGAAAAGTCCTACCTTTGCCATTAGATTTCGATTGGTCGATAATTTATTTACCTACAAAGAAAACCAACAACAGACTCAAGCTACAAAAAAACGACGCTCTGAACTGGTGTTCGGTGCCGAAGGTCCGTTCGCGCAAACAGAAGTACCACATTTGAGACGAGATGTCTTCATTCACGGTAGGGTTTTAGCATGGCAAGAGAAAAACGATTGCTAGAAGCAAGAAAGGTTCCCAAAAGCTGTTTAAGGAACGTGACTTGATTTGAAGATTTTCATCTCTTGTTCCGCTGTTTGTATGTTTTTTTGTTACACTGCCTCGCTTTCGTTTTGTATGCTTCACAAAATATCAAGTCCCACGCTGACCATCGAGTGGACTTTGATCTTAAGCTTTGTGCGCTTTAATATGGGTTTCGTTCTGTTCTGGTATCCCACCGGTAGAGCAGGTATCATTCCCAGCAGCTTTGACCTATTTTCGAAAGCATGGCAATATGTATTCAATTATATGCCCCAATAACCTCGATAGTGGGGACAGTTATTTTTAGCAATAACATGTTTAGAGAGCGATTTTATTGACGAAGAAATGGCTGATGAAAGACATGATGTCTTTTTGCACACGCTCTTACAATAGAAATCTATTGCTAAGAAATAACGCTCTCGGTATGGCAAATCAAATATGCATTTAGACTTATCATTACGGTTCTGAAAACCTACATTATTAGGAAAATGAACTTTAATCAGCAATTTTACATGTGTTTTCCAGCATCTTCAAACGCTTATCCTTTACCTTCGTCTGGAATCATTTTACCTTAATCATTCATTTATCATTCATCATTTATCGATGAAAAACTATAAGAGAATAAATATAAAACAGGAGTCGGACAAAACAGAAAAATCCTTATCCTTACAGCGTACAAAAACTAGTCACAGAATAAAAAGGATTTATATGACTAAACCATAGCACCCGTAATGAAAAGTTGTTTCGCAATTCGCCAAAGAAGGCTTTAGACAACCGTTTAAAAGTTTACTTTTAGCTAGAGTTCCAACAACCTTTGGCGAGTGATCCTTTCCAGCCTAGAAGATAATGATTGGTGCCGTTTCGTGGTGAATAAATCAACCTCACCAGTGAACTAAATCAAAATGCTCTCTCTGAGGAATAAATCCTATCTGCAGCTAGTGAAACGCAAGGCTTCAAAAGACGCTACCTTCAAGATGTGTTGCAGCTGCCAAGTGAATTGTGTGTGTGTATATGTGTAAGGTGTCCGTGCTGTAAAGTTTATCGAGCCACTTAGCCGTATTAGGTTGCCGCGAAGTGCTCGACCAGACGAATGTGCTTAACCGTAGGTTTACGCCTCAGGAGAGCGCAGTGTGTATAAATCATCGTTTGCTCGAGTTTTCCCGTGGCACATTTCTAACCACACTTGAACGCTGCCGCAGTTGGCAGCAGGCAAAAGGATTGACCAGTGTTGTGTGCAAGTGCTTCTCACCCTCGACGCAGCCTGGATGATGGTGTTTTGGTTGGTTTATCGCCTTTCGCCATAGAAGAAAGATGACTTCACAAATCTCGCTGGAAAGGACGACCCGCTGTGGGAAAACCACAGTGGCGCGCAACACCACGCTAAAGGATAAACTCGAGATCGAACCATGGTGCCGAATCGCATCAGGAGGACATATGGGTGGGTAGAACAGTGAGTATTCCCGCAGCACGTCTTCTCGTCGAGAGAAAAACTAATGATCCACCTGCTGCTAGTGCACTGAAGAAAGTCGATGAAGAAGGAGAAAACACTATCGAACGTGCGCTTAAATGTCCTGCTGGATGTCCTGAAGTCATGGCGAGGGATCATTTGGGATACGAACAGGAGACCGGGAAACAGCGAACGTTTCGTATTTCCGATTGATTGAGCGTTATTTATTTAATTGATTCGACCTTCGGGGTCGGTGGTGCGCTGTCGATTGCAAAGTTTAAGCACAGTTTCGGGGAAAGTGATATGGTTCTATGGTGCTAGTCAAACGATTACACTAATAGAGGGTATTAATGTTGATCAGTTTAATGTTCTGGGATAAGCACAGCAAATTAAGATGATTGAAATGTAGGCAGAAACGGTAACGGAACAGTTTTTGTGTTTTATAAATGGAAGCATCATTTTAATGCAAATAAATTCTATTGCTATTTGAGATTTCTTGTTAGTTTTATATGCGAAATCATAGATAAAATGAATTTCAATTTATGCTATAACACAGTTATAACAAAAAAAAAAAAACTGATACAATAATTGTGCTTTGTTATCCTTCAACTGTTATTACAGTAATGCTTGTAGTACCGTCCAGATTAAAAAATATATTTTAGAAATAATTACTTAAACTGCTTTCAACATCGGCATATCCAAAACGTCATTAGAATTAAATTTAATTGAATTCCAAATATGGCGCCATTTATCAAAAGTAATCAAGAAGTTTCGCTTGAATTCCAAAATACATCTGCGAGAATAAACGTCCTTTCTGGTCGGATCTAATTAAATCCAACAGACAATTCGATCCCCTCCTTAACAATTGGCGTCGACATCGTGACAAAACTATTATGAGTTTTGTCATGCCTTCGTTGCAAGATTTTGCGACTTCTGATAGGGTAGGTTTTTCTGATTATGCCTTCTTGCACACATTATTGACAGCCAAGACCTGGAAAAAGTCTCCGAAGGATGACCGAGGAAACATGGCGCAAATACACATTTGCCGATGTGACCATCGCCTCATCAACAGTTTGGTAATTACATTCAACACTCTCGATTTCGGATGACTTCACGGTGCCACCCTAATCCTTGGCCCTACACCACACCGTTCTGATTGTATCGTCTTTTTGTGGTTCAGATCGGAGGTGGAGTTTGTGTACGAAATGGGAGCATAAATTTACCACTTCGATGACGCCTACAAGCAGAAGCAAACCGTCATAAGATGTTTGACTTTAGGAGCATTTTCGATGGGGGTGAATTCTCATGAATCAACGCGGGATATTGCACGGAAGCCTATAGTAACTTCGAAACGCGCATACTGTACTGTACTGTACGACTGTCCCTGTGCTCTTTTCGTTGCGGGGATTAAATGTCATCTTATGCGAAACGTAGGGTTCTTGCAAGAGCGAATCAAAACGAAACGAACGCTCAAAGACAGCTTGGTTGGGATTGCTTAGAAGTTGTTTGGCGTGTTGGGGACATCGAAACTCATACACGGAAAACTTGCTCACAATAAACACCTGCGTGACAAACGAGCAGCAGCTGCTGTCTTCCAGAGCAGCCACCACTATCCATTTCCATTACTTTATCGAACCCTCCTTAACGTTATCTTGTTGAGTTTATGACTTCTTTCCGCATGTCGTTGTCCTTTTGTGCGTTTTCCTTGGCCAGATTTTTTTTAAGTTGCTTTTACCAGACAGATTATGCAATCAGTCTGATGATGAAGAGTTTAGAAAGGCAAACGCAATCATCAGCACCTTTGCATGGTGGTGTAAAATTGATTTTCGATAGGATTTTTTTTTCTTTTAACTTGGGAAGTACAAAAAAAAAACATGTGATAAAAAAGCCATTCAGACATCTACTTTTGCCAACTGGTGTAGCATACCATTCGCAGGCAGAATTTTATTTCATCCTGTTTTGATATTCATTTAATAATATTTTCATTTCGTTTGAAACCGTTGGCTTTTTATCTGCTTTTCGTCTTTAGCACTGTTGAGCTCCACGCGAAACGCAAAACCCTCATACTGTGAGCATGATATGAGTAGCTTCTTTATGGTTCGTGATAGGGGTTGAAAAGGTTCTAGAATGTACTTTTTTGCTTTCTCCCCTAGGTGGAACTTGTGCCACCATGTGGTGGTAGTGTCTTTGAAAATTTAAAATTCAATCTAAACCCTTGCAATCAAGTATGCAAAAAAGAGTAGAGCTACTGTTAGATAGGCAAAACTGAAGAAAAGAACATGGGATGTCTTTTTTTTTTGGTTACTTTTACCATCTCGATGCGTTTACGTAGCATAGATCCACATTCTCCGCCGCAGTACAGCTTTAAATTTTTCAAATTTTTCAACAGAGGTTGTCGTAAGCCACGGTTTTCGTGATGCTTTGTCAAAAATTCCTACATCGAAAGCGTCCTGCACTTTAAGGCATTTTCATTCTTCACGATGACATCGGGGCAATGCGCGTCTGCTTCGATTATCATTTTAATTTACTGTCACGCGGGCAGGAAGCATCACGAATTCCGGTCCACATCGTGCTGGAAATTAAAGCTGTCAATCACAGAGTAGAGAGAAGGTTGTCGTTCGGTTCAGAGGGATATTGAATTAGTAACAAGGCCGGATATTGCAACCCGTTCCCGTTGCAGGAAAGGAAACGATGCGACAACGACCGAAAGGAAAGACAGGTGTGAAATACGATTTGTGTAATGCTTGGCAAGAGGCTGACAAGTTTGATGTACAATTCAGTTTGGATTAATCTTCTTTAACATTCAGTTTGACAATCTTTAATTATGTATGAGCATCCATAGTAGAATCTAAAGTCCTTGAATATATTTCTGTTTTGTACACGCTTCGAGCTATGCAATAGACTTCATTGTCCTCATTAAAGTGAAATTGTTCCACAGGAAAACGTTAATAATTCGTTCTAGTACTACTAGCAGTTGGTATGATAATTGAATAATTTGAAGCACTGTTTAGTAAATTTATACTCAAGGGAATAATACACGAAAGCACCTAATTTAAACCCTTATTTAAAAATATCTGATATGATGATATGATCAATTTGCTATGGATTTGGTTTTGATGCATCGTTAACTCCCTACCTCTTTCTCTCTCTCTCTCTCTCTCTCTCTCTCTCTCTCTCTCTTTCTTTCTCTCTCGTTCTCTCTTTGTATATATCCTCTACAATCACAACACACCAAAATCTGCTCGATACGTGCACCCCGAGCATGAATAAAACATCCAGCGTATCTAAGCTTTTCACAGCGCAAATCTTCACTACCGAGGCCGTGGTGCATACAGGACACCATAAATATTGCTTGCGCTGCATCGATGTAACATCGGTGTGCATTCAATTTGTGAGTTTATCTGCAGCAATGACCGCACACAGAGGTTCACCGATACTGAATGCGTTCCGAAACCATCACCACAATACCTCCGTGGTCGAACGAGGGGCTGCATCCCAAGTGCGGATGAAATAGTGCAAAGAAGTGAACCTGGCAGCTACAATTACTTCCCTGACTTTGTACCACCGGTTCCGTGGAAGCTAGCGATGGTCAAGCGAGAAAAGTCTATTTTCCAACCAGCGACTCTCCGATGCTTTACGTTGCTCTATTACAGATCCAATAGGAGAGTAAATCATTTCCCGGCAAACGTTGAGAACCGTCCTTTCCTAATAGTTCCCTCTTGCTAGCTGTAGGTCATATTGGACTTCCGGGACACCGAAGTTTCGGGGTTGCTTGCGATAAATTCCCCATCCCAACCTTCTCTACCAGCATCGTAACGATCATAAATATGTCATCTCACGTACGGCTGGTCCAGCGGATATCTGTGTTTCTTGCAAACGTTCGGAAGGTGCCTGGTTTGGTGAACTAACTCTTCTTTTATTCTTATTATCGGCGGCATCATCACCGTCATCGTTGTCGGTATTATTATTATGTTCCCTTTTCTGCTCACGATCAGACATCGAGCGGCAATGATCGTACGGAAGGGTTTTGTGGGGTATTTGTGCGGAAATTCATAGTCCTGCCAGCGGATGACAAAGCCAGGGAAGGGAAAAAGGTGGCTAAGGTCAGCATATTATAAAGCAATTTCCCGCTTTCTAACTGTAATGATGCTCTTTACGTAACCTCAAACCCGAAGAGACCAAACACAGAATCTGGTATTGTGGGTATATCAGTGTTGGGAGTTTCGAGTCGAAAGACACTTCAAACGGGACGATTTTAAAGACACCAAAATGATAGAAACTCAAGCGCTTTCAAAACTTGTTTAAATTTATTTTTACGAGTTCCAATCAGTACTCAACATAAATCGTTTATAAGTGTCACGTTAAAGTTGTGTTACTGGAGTAACTAGCAATCAAAATTTAAAATGTTATTCTAATTTAGTAGATTAAAGTCACTTTCGAACATTTCCTAGATATTCTGTAGAAATCCCATTATTTTCTCAGGACGACCATACCAACAAAATACATGAAATCCTCATCCTCATGCCGTCCGATTCTGGTGCATCTTTTTCCCCGTAGAAATCGGTAATGGAAAATTCATAGCGTACGCTCAGTTGACCATAAATGAACGACATTGCACCCCCTGTCGGTCTCCATTTTCATGGCTGTGTCCAGTTCAATAAACATCCACGTCTCGAGTTCGATTGCAAACGCTCCGTTTTTCCAGTGCTTCATCCCTTATCACGGTACTCAAAAAGTCATCCGATGATGATGAACGGGTCATAAGATGGAAAGCGCACAAAAATGCGATGCAATGGTGCACTCATCGTCATCAGACAAGACTCCAACGGTTTGGGAGGTTTCCGCATAAAATGGCAAGGTACAGATAGAACCCATTGGTGGACGATTCCTCGTCGGTCGCCATGTGATGAAAACGGGAAAGATTGCGACGGTACGAAATACGATGTCAGTGATGCTTCTTCTTTTGGTCAGGATAATAATGTCGCTCGGCAGGGACGCAAGCAACTGTGTTCTGTGTGGTTTTGTGCCGTGTCGGATTTTGCTCCTGTTGGAAAAGCCTTCCGGGAAAAGGCTGCGGGGTACCCCATGTTTGGTCGAAAAGTGACAGACCACAAACGAGACCACCAAAAACATTCCCACCCACCGAACGTGGAATCGAACGAAAGGAGGTGCAGCCAAATTGAAACGATTTCCCAGCTGTCCTTCCAGCTGAGCATAGCCCGAAACACAAGACACAGTGTTCGTTGACATTCCACACGAATATGTGTAAGCTTGCGCGTGTGTGTATGTATGTGACTGGTGAATTGCGGTGGGAAAATAAAACAGCGGCCGAAAACGGAAAATTACATGTGAAAACATATTGCACGTACGTGTCATGTTTTATGGCTCTTCCCATGGTCGTAAACTAGGAATTTCTCAGTCATAAATTGAAACGATGCTTTTTGCAAAAGAGATACTAAGGACCCGACCAGGAATTTCTCACAACGAAACGGGAATAAATTTATAGAAAAAGTAAATAGTCCTATTGCTCTTGTATTCATTTTTTCCTGTTCATTCATGTTTCATTCAGCCCTTTTAGGACAATATGAAACGTTACGGAAAAGTTAAAAATGGAAAAGTTGTTTCGTTGTCCTCTTTAGTGCGGTGGGACAGCTAGCATCCAAATGGACTAGTTGTGATGTTTTTAGAATGATGGGTGGAAACCATCCAAACAACAATACTCTGTGAAATTTGACACAAAGATACTTGGAAGTTTGAATTATACAATATCAACAATCGTGACCATAGCATGAGAAACTTCAATTGCCCCTTTCCACGCTTCTAGTGGAGATACACTTGCTTTATTCGTTGTTTATCATCCGGCCGAGATCATTAGCTTGTAGTTTTGTGATCGCATCGTCCAACGTAGTACATTTTTACTAGGTGCTACTGGACATGGTCAGGAATAGCAGCTTGTTGTGAACCCATAATGCTGTATTTTATGTTTAAGATAGTAACATTACATCTAACAAAGGCTTACGGAATATTTTATTTATTTATGAGTTTGAAACGCTACTTGCTATTTTATTTTGCTAATTTTGTGTGACCTTGAGTTTGGAGTATCTTTATTTATCAGTTTTTCATCAAATTGTATATTATTGGTTTACATTAACATTTTAGATACACTTACATAACTCTAAGAAGGGCTACACTATTATTTTATGTAAGCCATATCCATTCATTTATATCACCCACAGGAGATCAGTTTCATTGTTCAAATCCCTTCTGTAGCTCAACAGCTTGAGCGTCAACTGACCATCACTCATTACAAGGCCATTAGCGTTCAAGTCGATTACCTTAGTGTCAAACAAAACGCAAAGACAATTCAATCAATCAATCCACATCAATCGAATCAAATGTTCGTTCTCATTGTGCCAGAACAAAAAAAAAAACAAAATGGCAGAAAAAACGCAAACCATCGTCCCCTGAATTCTGGAAACTTTCTTGTGTAGTTTCTTCCCTTTTAAGATTACGGCTTTTGTTCCGAATTCACATCGTTAGCAAACGTCCAAACGGGAACCTCCTTCTCATCAAACAAATCTGGTGCAGCATGCAGTTAATCTTTCCCTCTCCGCATGAGCTCATCCCCGAAATGGTCCACTTCCTTCCCGGGAGCGGTCGTTAGTTGGTTGATTGGAAAAAATTCCTTCCCCATTGAAACAGGAATTGTTGCAACACATCGAGAGCGAGGGGATTTTCTTCTAAATCCGGCACCAAATGAGCTACGGTATGGCATCGGATTTCTTGAGCCATTGACTTTCGGTCTGCACCATTTTGAGCCCAAAAAATCAGTACACAGTTCAATGATCTTTGATGCTGGGTAGCTTAGGTCAAACCCTTCGTTGTGTGTTGTGTGCGGTATGTAGCATTTAGTTTGGTAGTGAAGGAAGCTGTACTTTCGAAAGGCGATTATAAAAGACTCCCTATTGTGTTGGTGATGGAATGCGAACGTATGTTGAGCTGCATGGTATTGGTTTATTGGCTCGGAATGTTCTAAATGGTAGAAAAAAAATCATTATGTGTAGAAACCGTATTGGTTGGGAAAGTACATCGAAGATTTATGTCGCTTAAGGAAATAATCATACGCTGCAACACCTCCCTTTTAATACGATTGTAGACACCGGATAACGAAAGCATTTGATGTGCGTTATGCTCAGTACTAGGGAATAATGAAAGTACTCATTATTGAGACGAAACTAGGGATAATACTTTTTTTCCTGGGATATAAAAATGTATGTCGTACAAATTGGGACAAACAATATTACTGATTGCGAAGGAAATGAAGCTTATCGAGAGTTTCGAGATGCAAGATAAAATGTCTCAGTGGCAAAGAACCATCGTTAGCATGTTTAACGCAACAATATGCTTTTAAACGAGTTTAGATTATGTTATCTATATATCATCGAGAAATTCTATATAATATAATATATAGGTTAATATGCATTGTACAATTTAATTAAACGATGTTTATTAATGCACGATTTAGTATATCTGCTGCTGAGATATTTATAAAAATATTCTATTGTTTTCGTATTTATCTGTATAGCAGCAAACAACAAGAATTTATCTGCAACGCTTATAACGATTGAAGGTAAGCAATAGTTATTGTAAACGAATGTGCTGAAAGTATTTTACCTTTAACCTACGTATACGGGGACTTATAGAGACAACATATGCTCTTCTAGTTGAGCGCATTGTAAATAACTCTGTTGTGAAACGTAGATGCAACACTTTCTCTCGGGACATCTGGGGCAGTTGCGCTTACCTGTAATGAAAAAATAAATATCAAACACACGTTAGTCATTCTCAAAACATTCAACGCGATTGACATTTTTTCATTTCTACCACGAGCTAACTTTCATGTGAAAGTGAACTCTCTTATCCTCATTTTCCGCTTAATTGATTTCTTGTCCGGAAGCAAACAATGCAATAAAGCCAACAAATCGATCTAGAGNCTGTTGTGAAACGTAGATGCAACACTTTCTCTCGGGACATCTGGGGCAGTTGCGCTTACCTGTAATGAAAAAATAAATATCAAACACACGTTAGTCATTCTCAAAACATTCAACGCGATTGACATTTTTTCATTTCTACCACGAGCTAACTTTCATGTGAAAGTGAACTCTCTTATCCTCATTTTCCGCTTAATTGATTTCTTGTCCGGAAGCAAACAATGCAATAAAGCCAACAAATCGATCTAGAGTAAATGAAAGGCGCCGTCAGGCACAAAAAAGCTGCAAAAATCAATCTCTAAAAACGGGCATGCAAAATTTGACAGACGTGCTATACGGCGAACGGCGTGTGGCAAATGTAACGATTTGAACCAAAAGTACGAAACATTGCATCGCCGCGTTCCGCCGAAGCGCATCCGACACTGATCGATTTCATCGAGATTGAAACGAATCACCTTCATTTTGTCCTGCACGAAGAGAAGATACATGTTTTCAGTGCTTCGTTTTTTGTTATTTACACTGTCGTCTTATGTTTGTTATTTCCGGTGGCGCGCGACGCGCTCAAAGAAATGGAAAACGACTTCCATATTGGAAATGTTTGGGCTACGCTTTGTCGGGTAAGTAATCCGGAACTTGATTTGGGGGAGAGAGATATTTTCTACCTTGGTGCGAGAAAATCCTCCCGCAACAACAGAAGAAGAATGTTGGCGAGGAAGTATTCTTAAATGCAGAACCGTGTCGCCATCAGCTTTTTGGGTTCGGTCAGGAAAGGGAGATGGATTGCTGCACGGGTGTTACCATTCAAAATTTGAATGTAAATTGTGGGTATTTAAACAGCGTCGGTCTCACACTTCAAATGTCTGACCCGAAGATGGAAAGTTTCTTGCGTCTTGCGGTGCTTTACGGTGCGTCCTCGAGTGTATCTCGACTTCTCGACCTGGTTCCGGTTTGGTGGAGGCACCCGAACGCAACCGACACCAGCACGCGTAGCTTGTTGACGTGAATAAACGAAGAGTAACGGCATCAACTTACGAGAGTTACAAAAAATGTTCAGAACATCCTACTATGAAGATTTTTTTTCTTAGTACAGAGTGTGAAAAAAACATACACGAATGGATGAATAAATATTGGAAAAGGAAAGCTACCCTGCAGTCGATGGGAGCCAAATTTTTCACCACTTTCGTGTTAGTACCATCAGCGCGAGGTAAATATTTGCATAAATATCCGCTTGAAAATGATGCCGGGTTCGTCGGGCTTTTCCTTTTTCCGTTTTTGCTCAAACTTTCTTTTCTTTAATATGACGATGGTGGTGTTAAAGGCTTTTAGAGGACGAACCGGATGTTGCAAATCACCCATTCGGCTACCCACAAAACGACAGACAGTGTGTGTGTTATGAAGCATATGAGTGAAGAGTTTAGTGAAAGTTTTGAAAGAAGCTGAAATAAAACCCTTTTTTTTATTATTTCGTTAGAACGGAACCAGGCCGTACTAGACTAATTTTTATCACGTAGCCGGCTAGTCAGACTGTGCTACGGGGGAACGGTCCGAATGGGATTTGAACCGGTCCGGTCGTGTTAGGACCTAGTGCCGTTGCCAAATACACCACCGGGTCGTGCCCTGAAATAAAACTTATTAGTAAGTAAATGCAGTATATAGGATAACTAATCTGTCTGTCAATACTCAAAATAAATCTAATGTAATGCAAGCCCAAGGAGATCATAAACCCCTTAAATACATTTTCTGAATCATCAAAAACTTGAACACTCATTATATTTTATTAAAAGTCTCAAACGATTCAACATTATTCCAGTCAATAAATTGAATGAAATACCCCCACATATAGGCGTATACAACGTATCATTTCAATTACACTGTTTTGTTGTCTAACAGTTGACTCAGTTCGGTCTGAAAGCAAATGGTAATGCTAGTCTTCACCATCCCTGAAATGATACATCACATCCAACGCTATCAAATTTGTATTAGTTTGTCACAAAGCTCAACCATCATTTACCAACCCAACCGACTGCTGAAACAGCAGTTATATGAACGAAGCGTTATCATTATTGCATCGTTCACACGATGCCGAACGATAACGATAGGATAACAAAAATAGCAAAACATGCCATTTGCAGCAAAAGGAACGAACAGGAACAAAATAAAACTTCTCAACAAGATAACGATGTGAACGATGTGGACGATGATGATAGGAGCAACATGAAAGCACAAGCAAGCATGTAGATGAAGGTAAACATTTGATTCCCGAACGAACCCAGAAAGCCAACCTTAAAAGGTTTTCCTCTAATCGAGCACCGAGAAAAGCGCAGCAGAGTGAAACAAGGTGAACGGTGTACATGGTAAGCTCGTCTCAAACACATTTCGATCGTTCGTTCTATATGGACCGGAAAATGATGATGATGATTTTTATTGTGTTAGACTGCTTCAGTTTTCCGTTGGTCCATTGTATAGACTTTTTTTCTCTATCAAACAACAGGATACGAACTTTTTGTGCTTTCTCTTATCATCTCTTCTTAGGGAACGGATGGGTTGAGAATGAAGAAGTTAGAACATTGTTCGACTAGCTGGACACTCACAATTGGACACTTGAATCTTCCGTATTTTGAGAAAGAAATAGAAGTTTGTGATGTCCAGTATGCTAAGAATTATTTCCATTTTCCTACAGAATGGCAGATCGATATATTGTTTTGGATCATTGTACATGATGCTACCCAAACAAAGGCAACTGTTAATGGAAGAAGCAGGGAGCAATATTCCTTCCTATGACATGTTCACTGGTCATCCCCATCAAATTTGGAGCATGTGTAAAAGAAAGGCAAGGGAAAAAACATCCCAATGGACACATGCCTGAAAAGAAGTCCTTTTTTACCATTTCTATCCTATTCACAAAGAATTGGATTTGAAGATGGGCCTGAAAAAAGGCCAAATTTGGTTTCCATTTTTCGCATTTTCATCTCCCGGTAGACATTCGATTGTGAATCTCATTTGGGATCTTTGTAGAGAATTTTTTACATGGCTCACCTTTTATTCTTCAAACGTCTTTCTGAAGACTGCGAGTATGGTCATAACCATCTACATTGAAGCCTTTGACGTCAAAAACAGTGACTTGTATCCCATACAGGGAAATACACATGAACATGTATGTAAAGCAATGGAATTCAAAAAGTAAACCGGAGCGGTTTGGGATCATCATCTCCGGTGAGAATATGAATCCCGTATGGAATTTACCTCTTTGTTTTTGTTTAGAAACAAGTCCAACATCCACAAACGATGCGTTGACGATGCAGCTTATGGTTTGTATTTTTGCAAAGGCTTTTGAAGGGTTTATAGCCCGCATATCAGCGCTAGCCAAAAGTTAAAATCAAGCATGTTATGGCACTATACATGTACATTGAATTGATCACATCGACAACCTCATTCGACAGATCAAATGATGCGAGAAAAATATTAAATTAACTTCCAATTTTCGCACTCCATCGGCCATCTCTTGCCTTCGTTTGAATACAATTTTTGTGCTCCATTTGGTTTATAGTAATTAAGTTTCCGCATACACGATGCACCGCCTAGCTGCAGCAGGATACTGAACTGATACGATACCATCCTCACCATTGACATTATCATGCGTTGTGCTTGTAGGTTGTTTGTGAAGGAATCCAAGTATGCAAGGATTGAAACTGATTCAACTGAATCATAGTAGTCTTTGATTTGATTCAATAAAGTTTGTTAGTCAGTACCACTTGAAGAGGCAAGTCCAATAATTGCTGCGCTCCTACAGGTTATGGGCCCAGTGTTCATACTATTCTTGAAGCATTCTGATAGCGAAAACTGAAATGGATGGCGGAAAATTTAGTATCGAAAAGCTCCGTAGCGGTGGATATGAAACATGGCGATTCAAGGTCGAAATGTTGTTAGTCCGGGAAAACCTGTGGAAATACGTGTCAACGGCCGCCCTTGAACCATTGACCGAATCCTGGAAGGAAGGTGACGCTAAGGCCCGGGCAACGATCGCTCTTCTTGTGGATGACTGCCAACACCCTTTGATCCGTGAGTGCAAGACGGCCAAAGGTACGTGGGATGCAATAAAGAACCATCATCAAAAAACGACGATGTCAACCAAGGTGTCTCTCCTGAAGAAACTCTGCAAGGCGGAGTACGACGAAAGCAGTGACATGGAGGCACATTTGTTTCGAATGGATGAGCTGTTTTCAAGTTTAATGAACGCGGGCCAGGAACTGGATGCGAACTTGAAAGTGGCCATGGTTCTAAAGAGTATGCCAGAATCTTACGATCATCTCACAACGACGTTGGAAACTCGTTCGGACGACGACCTGACCATGGAATTGGTGAAAAGTAAGTTGTTAGATGAAGCGCAGAAGAGAA
>STHB01000011.1:1047383-1101081 GCA_018908115.1 Anopheles rivulorum
AAAAAAAACAGCAATTCCAAAAGCGGTTTGTTGACCATGCAGTGAATGTAAGCGACGGATTAAAAGCGCTTTAAGCTCTGTGGTTGTGTTTGCTTTACGCTGTTAAAAGGTTTTAGTCGTCTCCAATTGCACGCGTCGGATATTGAACGTGGGGGATTTATGTTGTTCTGTTTCCTGTCGACGTGTATTACACAAGTATTACACTGTTTTGCTTAAAATTTGTTGTTAGCATTACACATAAATGTTATATTGCTGTTAGCTTTGTTAGGATGATTGAAATAAAAAAATTATATAAAATGTGTTACGGTCACTATTCAACGTGACATTTCCCTTCCTAAAGCGATTGCATAAGATTTGCAAATATTGTTTAAAGCAAATAATTTAAGATTTTTTATTATTGTTACGTCAGAATTTATGCAATCAATGAGCCCTAGATACATGGCACAGTGAAGGAACTTTGGATAATATGTACAAAAGAGTATTGTGCACTACAATAAGAATAACTAAATCACGAAGCATTATCCAAATCACGTGTCATCTAAAATAGACGTAAGATAAAAGTCATAAAATCGATGTATGATTGGTATCGTTTACTAAATCAGCAATAGCTAGCTTGCCGTTGAAATTTCGCATAGTAAAGCTCAACGTCAACACACACACCATTGTTGGTGGTGGAGTAAGCACGTTTTGACTTTTCCATGTTTTATTACCTCATAGTACTTTTTCCGATTGGGTATTTTTTACCCTTTGATTTTTCCGTACTATGCCGCTTTCGGGTTTTGCGCATTAATTCCCGTTGAGTATAGTCTCGTATGCTGTTTGGATGTGAGTGCAGTTTTTTTGTTCATGCATTCATATACGTTTGTAATTGACGAGGAAAATTGGTAGGATTGTTAGCTTGCATTGTGCATGTTTTTGTACATGTGATTGTGTGTATGTACGGACACATGGGCATTTTAATAGCTACGGGAGCGTAAAACTATGCTTGAAATGTGTTTCATACCCAACGCATGAAAGAGTTCGAATGCTGGTTGTCCTTACTTCAACGATTGTAAACAGCATCAGCAGAGGTAGCAGTGTTAAAAGTAAGTTAAAAAAAAACAAAACAAACGAGAAATAATTTTCATAACGGAATAACGAATGAAAAGCACCTCGGTTGCTGCCCTCGTGCCGTCACCGTACCTATTCTGTCATATTTTTAATCTTCCACCCATCTGTCCTATTTCAATGGCTGGAATGAATAAATTGGTCTGATTTTATAAACTCCCTTGCCGCGGTAGGAAAGGTGGGTTGGGCTGGATTTATTGTTTTCATTTTTACCGACCAGTACGGGCCAAGGGAAAATCGTATGGCTTTAATCAATTACCGCCACCGATTTGAGGCACTTAATCGTGAAATGTTTGTGAAACCGGAAGCATTTGTTCACACCCGCGTGTCACGCGGTGTAGCATAATTGATTCCGCTTATTAATTGATAATGGTGCCCTGGTTGACGAGACGATCTCTCGGTGGTTATGTGGTGGTGATTCCGATAATTCAAGTAGACACATTTAACGTGTGTCTCGTGGGAGGATTAGAATGAATCATACATTTAACCACCGTTTACAAGTTAATCGGATTTTTCGCACGCTTCGATGACACTTTAAGCTGATATAAGCTAGTATTATTCAGCACACTGCGAAAGGGTATCGAAAATCGCATAATAATTGCTTCATGTTGTTTCATGTATTTCCCCTTTTTTAATCTCGCGTAGAAGCTTGAATTTAATGATCTTTCTATGTTGATTTTAACTGCAAAATGTATGATTAGCTCATTAGTATAAAACATGGAATGTTTCTTGTTTTGTTAGTACATCTTTATTACAACCTCTTACTCAAAATCTGAGTCATTACAATAATTACGTTTCTTGAGATAATAAACATTTATGATTATAATAATAGTGATGTGTCAGAAAGTTTAGCCATAGATATCTGAAGCGCTGATATCTGCAATATAGCTACACTTATATTATATTCAGCATTTTCTATTCAACCAGCACACAGTTCGAATCATCGCTTACCGATTGAAATATATGCAACTGCTCCATAAGAACAATAGTTGTCATAGTCAATGCCATAACACTTGCCATAACCAGACTCCAGTAGCAGTTTTCATTTAACACCCTTAGTTTTTCAGGATCGCGTCGGAATCGAAATGTTGGATCACAAAAGACGAAATCCCGAGCCATAGAACAATCACACACATCATACAATGATATATTATGGGTTAGATTTAGGAAGGTCATTTTTGACACCGTCTCCGGAAGTAAAACTGCCCGTGTGTAGTTCCCGATCTCCCATCGGATCTGCTGGCTAACGTTGAGAGTTCGCACCAACACCATTAACGCGTTAGCTCGCACGTAAATTTCCGCATTGCTCTGGCACCCATGTAGCAGCATATAGTTGGTATAGTCCGTACTCGCAATAAAAATGCTTCGCAGTTCTCTCCGTTTGCTGCAACCATAGCGTTCCCGGTAATATATGCGCTTGTTTGAAAGAAACTCAAAGCGATAGTTCCATTGCACCGGAGTACTTTTATTTGTTTTACATCCATAGCTGACAACAAGTCTGCTCGATGACGGATCGTACTGGGTTAATATCTTTAAGCAACGCAGTTCGCCGTACGGGCTTACGAATGGATGCAGATGATTATCGCTATGACGCAGGTAGGCCATCGGTATCCATAATCCTTCGCGGATACTAGCAAGTCGAATTGTTCTATTACTGTAAGGAAAGTGACACATATTGTCTCTTTCCCAAGTATTTGCCTTAATTGTATCGTTCACTTTTATCTGCAGGGTGTTGAATATGTTAGGCTTCTCAGCGTCACCAGCGTACTCCACTTCAAGAGCTTTGTCCATGTAGAACAAACAGAAGGCGACTTGAGAAATGAAACCAGCGAACATTGAAAGTAACAACACTACGCGCCACATATCCTAGCTGAAACGATTATTATCGATGTGCGTTATAAACCCGGTCATGAAAGTTCATCGAGTGGTACTAAAC
This sequence comes from Anopheles rivulorum, assembly GCA_018908115.1. Lineage (NCBI taxonomy): Eukaryota > Metazoa > Arthropoda > Insecta > Diptera > Culicidae > Anopheles > Anopheles rivulorum. The sequence goes on from STHB01000011.1 coordinate 1,050,427, forward strand.
GACTTGGTGACTTTTGACGACTAAATCAACTCCGTTTCGGTTTCCATTTGATCTTAAACCGACCACTAACAATCCACTCCCTCCTTCCTTCTCTCAGCATTAGCAACATAAAGGAACGAAATATGTTTCTCTTCAATGAAAACGCGATACAACCCTTTTTGAATGGATTAAACGTTCAATTGAACGGTTGAGCGACAGATGAATACCGCACTGATTAGGCGGCCGTAGGTCACGAGGGCATTAAAATCGAATTATTTTCTCATTTTCGGGCTTCATTCGATAATAATTATTATACCCATTTTGTACGGGAAGACCTATTTCCCATTTTGCGAAGCGATTGGTGGTGACTTGTGTAGAAGGAGTGCCCAGTAGAAGCAGTAGCTCAATCATCCTGACAACAGAGAAATGAAACCGAATGAATGAAGAATTCAACCACCGGATGATGATTTAAAGGTTGGAATGTGCTTTGGCGTGATGATAGCACATAACAGTAAGGATATAAATGCTTATAAACTGAAATAATGGGTCTGACCATGCTGAGTTATTGCCTTTAATTCGAAGAAAAGTTCAATAATTATAATTACATTCGGAAACAAACGAACTTTTAAGCATGTATGGCCCATAATTGTGTATGATTCAATTGTCATGATACAATTGTCTTACACCGTTTAAGCTATTTTTTCCATCTCGTGCAGCATGCATTGCTATTACATGCTTTTCTTTTATCGAAAAGAAAGCCAGTTTCTAGTATTTCTTGCCGTTTAAACATATTTTCTGGACGTCGTCATATATTGCATTTCATTCTCACTTCATCGGCACTAAATTGCCTCATCACTTCTCCTTTCGCCGACCCAATTTACGGGGTCAAAGGATGATATGGTAAGATTTTTCACTTAACGACCTTGTTCGACATGACCACAACCTCGTCCGTGCAGTGAATGGAATACTCTAGCGTCAGTTTTCGAACATTCCCGGTTGCTTTTTTACGGCATCATGCTTTTCCTGTGTGCCCACGACGATGAGCAAATTTATGCTGGCTCATAATACATTCAACCCCGCGAGTAAGATCAAGTCTGAAAGTAAGAAAAGGTTAGCTTTTGAGCCTTCCTATATGAGTCCACTCCACCGAAGGAACGATTTATGTTTTATGATGTGCGTCCGTGCGTTACACTTTCGCAGGACCTTTTTTGTAGTTGTTTCCTTCCATAAGAGCACGACGTTATCCATCCACAATAACAACAACAGCAGCGATAGCGACACGGTGTTAAACGAGCGGTGAAAATAAAGAAATGCAATAAAGCAATCTAGCAAGACTGCTGTTCAGCCCGTCCCTAGCAGTGACGAGCCATAAAGTGGGATTCTCACAGCAGGGTAAGTGAGCTTTTTTCCCTTTTTTTGTATGTGAGCAATAAAAACTAACCAGCATCTTCCAGAACTCTTCCCAACGTCCAGACGACGCACGTATTGTTAGATGGTTTTTTATGTTTAATTTTTCAATGCACTCCCCCAAATAACTCCGGAAGTATACGTTTTCCCCAACTTTAGAAGCTGCTGTAAGTTCCGTACGAGCATGCCGGAATGTAACGGGAATGAGGAATGAATTATTTTCATGTGTCAATTGAATGGCGTGAACGTGAGATAATCATATTATTTGTTCACTAAAGCATCTAAGTTTGACAAAAAACAAAGATGAATATGATTTAAAACATTAAATCTATCTATAGAATAACAAAGTGTCATACATTAGATTTAAGTGAATTAATATAAATGTATGTTCTTGATTCATATGAAGACATACCATTATCACATAATGCAATCAGGAAGGACACTATTAATCAGAAACTATGATTTTATTGTTATCCTTTATGTTGATACTACCACTGTTGATGAATCAAAAGCTCAGTGAAAGTGTATTGTTTTGTCATAATGTCTGCACCATCCTTTTGAGATATCCACCTCCGTTCTTTAATCGAAACGTACCACCCCACTCACTAAATAGAGTTAAGCGAATACAATAAATTTCAACTTACAAACAATTCGATTCCTGTGCCCTCACAAACCTACTGTCGGACAAAAGTTTCCCAGCCGAAGGATACAAGCACCTCGGGCTCAATGCGATTCCCGAAAATATAATGCAAAACTTGTTCCTTCTTTAGCTTCTATAAAACATACACACACAAATGTCGAAGGGATTAGTTGCCATCTTGCACACGGACAAAACTGACGACGTCTACCACGGCACTTTGGCGCAACGATATCCGAAAACAAAAGCACGTGAGAATTGTGTGCAAACTTTGTTCCGGATCCCTGGTAGTGAACTAACATGGTCTCTTGCTTTGGTAAAGTGGCAGACACCTTGAATGTTCCGGAAAAGTCACAATCGCACAATGCATCGAGAGCTTAGCGTAACTTCCCCCACTTTTGCCCATCTGGAAACTTTTTGGCGGGGTGCTAACATAACCCAGTAGTAGACATGGCCACAACGAGTTTAGCGACAAAATATTCACCCGTATTCGACTTTCACCTCCGAGAAGGCAAGAAGATGCTTCTGATAGGATGTGACGTTTTATGCAGTTGACGCGCATATTCGAGGATAAAGCGGCGCATTTTCCTACCTTTTCTTGCAGGTTTGGTCCATTACGAACTCTCTGACTGAATTATGGAACTTCTGGCTGGGGGAACAAACTTAGATCTAATTTATTTGTCCGTACGACCTTCCGACAGTGGAATAGAGCTTTTAGAGACGGAATACTATAAGTGGGTGCAGCTGTTTTGCTGGATGTTTAAGGTTAAAAGGCTTCGAACCAATGTTAGTTGGCTTCCTGTGATTATCGTAAAATCCGGACCCTTGACGTAAATTAATTTCTTCCCCGAGACGACACCTTTCTACCGGCATAAGGTTCCGGTTGTTACGAGAACACATGGAAGGAAACCATAGCTCAAAAGGACAATTTCATAAGCACCTATGAAAGTCAAATGATAATGATAATATATTTCAATACGAGATTAATAGCTAAGCCTAGAGATGATGGCTTGTAAAGGGCAAGAACCCTAAAAGTGCATTTAAATCACAACTGTCCATCCTTTCCTTAGGTTGAATGAGAAAACCTAACCAACCCATTGGCTCTCTTACTCACGTTTAGCTGAAGCTGAAGCCTCATATCTACCATAACGAAATGCATTGCTTTGAATACAGCATACCTGTTTATGGACCATTTTATGTTTTGACGACTACTTTCCCACCTGGAAAGATTTGTATGGTAGGATCTTCCACATTTACAAGCAACATCCTACGATGGTGACAATAGTGTCTCGATTATAAGTACATACGCTTACAATGCCAACTATTTGCAACATTTACATCGCACAGGTGTTGCACGACAAGGAACGTTGTCTTCCTTTAAGCTTTTCTGGCTTAGTTCTGACGGAGAAGCTAATTTGCTCGTGACTTGATTAATTTTGTAGTAATCTGATTTGACAAAACGTTTCGGTTCTTACACACGAAGATGTGTCGCGTACTGACAATTTCCGGCACGCTCAATCATATAGTACATTATGCATGCATTTGTTGGCGGCATCGTTGGGATCTTTGGGTCAAACCAGTGGTCAGCAATCAGTCAACTAATATTTCCTCGTCGCACATTTTTAGACAGCTCAGCATTGTTACGATGAGTAGAATATTACATTCACACCTATCATATCAATCATATCAATAGCAAGTTATAGAATATTATTACAAAAACGATAATATTGATGAATGCGTATTCTTAGAACACTTGTTTACCAGTATGTGATTCATTCAAATATCTCACGTATAAACCTCAACCCTGGTATTACAAAATGAATAAACTCAGAAACATTGAGTTTTTAAACTTGAAATCGTTATGAATTTTATTATGCGACAATGTCCCTTCTTATATAGCAATTTCTAACAGCTACTAAAAAACGTTGCATTAAATCCCTTTGACATACACTGCATCATGAGCCTTTTTCTCGCAAGAGAACTTTACATGGCGAAAGACTCACCACATTCCCAGAGCTTTTTTTTTACTGATGCCGAAAGAGATTAGATTTAGATTTAGTTGATAATTATAGGTTTAATTTTTTTCTTTCATATTTATGATTCAAAATTACATGTAAAAACGTCATCACTACTTCGCCTTAATAGATTATTATCGCATAACTCCAGCTAATGCAGGAACTGTATAGTGCATAGCTCATGCAGCAATAATAATCAATGCCGATTGTTTATTGACGCTGCCGCTAACCTAACGGCGGAACTATTTCTTATCACGCATAATAAAGATTCACACGCGTTTTAGAGCAGTATTTTCGAATAAATTCGCCGTTCGCAGCTGATTTGTACTCAACAGTCATCTTTCTTTCGACGAACGCGTTCACTCATTCATAACCATTTCGAACGATCACACCGCGATGTGGTTCTGTGCTGCAGTGCTTATTTGCCTTTTCTGTACCAGCCTTGTAAAGGCGGTCTGTCAGGTGCAATTCGACGAATCAATAACAGGTGGTGGAATTCTAAGGACAACCTTCGACCGTAAAGAGTACTGTGCGTATCTGGGTGTGCGGTATGCCGATCCACCTGTTGGTAGGCTACGATTTCGTGTAAGAAACTCACCGTGACGCGTGTAAGAAAATGATAAATTAAAATGTTACTAATTAAAAAAATAATTATACTGTCAGCATTCAGTATTACATCATCCAAGCAGTCATCAAAACTACACATCTGCTGGCAACATATGTCCTCAATTTGAGAGCACACTGCTTAAGGACAGAGTTTTAGGCGCTGAGGACTGTCTTTTTGCCAACATTTACTCACCGCGGATTGCAACAGCTTCGGATGTATCAGTATCCAAAGCACACCCAGTTTTGGTGTTTGTGCACGGTGGAAGTTATTTAGTTGGACATGGTGAAAACGACATACACGGCGTAGATCTGCTTGTGGACAGTGTAAGCTTTAGCATGTTTCAGATCGAGCAGCATGAATTTTACTAATGACGTTCCTATCAATTCTAGGGGATTCTTGTAGTAACATTCAACTATCGACTGAACGTGCTCGGGTTTCTAAAGTCGGACGCTTTGAATATCAGTGGCAACTATGGGTTAAAGGATCAGACCACTCTTCTTCGATGGGTACAACGGTACATCGAGCACTTTGGAGGTGATCCTGATCAAGTCACTCTAATGGGTCAAAGTGCTGGAGCAAGTGCGGTATCGAGTCATATGTACATAAAACAATCTGAAGGTTTGTTTCACCGATTGATTGCATTGAGTGGCTCGTTGGTGGCACCGTGGTCATTTTTGTACGATCACCAATTCTGTTCTGCGGAGTATCTTAACGACTTGAAAATTCATTCACGAGAACAGTTGCAATTGTTAGATTTCAACGAGTTTTTCATTCAAAATGAACCGAACAAGTATTGGTTTCCCTTTGCATCGATGGGAACACCTTACTTCATACCAGTGGAGGAGCTGGATGAGATCCACCAGGATAACTTCACTGTACATAAACCTCATGAAGCGGTTTTGCATCCTCCAATCTCTCGTGTTCCGGTGCTATTAAGCGAAACTGCCCGGGAATTTGAAGATCTAGTGAAAAATTTTGATAGGTTTATTTTTTATCCAAATATTCCACAAAATTGGACACATTCCACCGTGGATGATTTCATATCTTCTGTGCATGAATTTGTGTCCTTAATGGTTACCGAAGGCCACGCAAATACTAGTAAAGAAGTAATTCAAAACATTGCCAGTGTTGCCAACATGAAGTACCCGATGCGAAGATTAGCGAGTGATCTTGTTCAATCGTTGGAGCCAACGATTCATCCTATATATTACCTGCGCTTTGAGTACGATGGACACTTTGGAAAGGCGAAATATGATTACTACCGAAACCATTTAAAATATCCCGAGTACGGAGCGATGCATGGAGATGATTTGGGATATATTTTTTCTCCCTTTATCCTGGACTGGGCACTAAAAACACCTGATAGCTATAGCGAAGAGTGGCGACTGCATCGTAGGAATGTTGAATTGATAGCAAACTTCATCAAATATGGGTTAGTAAAATTGTTTGAAACTAATCGTATGCCAAGTGATTCACAGTGTATTATTTATTCCGTTTCAGCAATCCAACTCCAAATCGTAGTGAGCTCTCCAATATCACCTGGACAGCACTGCATGGAAGCAACTCTAGCAACACGTACTTAAATATCGATCAAATGATTGAGTTACGTGAGTTTGAAGATGATAGATACTTCACGTTCTGGGAAAGAGCATACAACTGTTTGTATTACAATGTATGTGATGGCATTTTTGAACCAAGAGAGAGTTAAACGAAATTGGTTTAATAAAAATATTGATTAAGGCGTAAGCACAGGCTATTTCGATAGTATGGAAGAAAAGTTACATTCTAGTTTCCCATCCTACGTAAAGTATTCCATTTCTACATCCCAGCTGTGCACCAGACATGCGGGTTTGTCTCGGATGATTCTTCCAAAGAAGAAAGACCATGTCTGAATTCCTGAATCCAAAGTGTTGTCAATTTAATCCTTCCGACAATTTTCATGAAACTTTTTCCTCTGTTTTCATGTAATGCCTACAACAGTTGATACCAAGTAAAGTAAAGGGTTCATCAGGGTAAAGCTTATACCGATTCTAACTACACCCTGCTCAAACGGAATGGAACTTGGGCTGTTAAAAGAGATGTAACTTTTCATTACGTAGATGTGTCGTTTAAAATTTATTATTTTACCTCTCCATTCCCTTACCCTTCCCTATAGTATACCTACCACAAGTGTTGTGAAGTGCTTTTATAGGTTGGAACTTCAGATGAGGCCAGAAAATTTATGCCCCCAAAGCAAAGTCTAAAATTGTCGAAACGATCATCTGCTACAACGCATCGAGGTATCTTTATCTTTTGGGGACAAAAATTATTGCAAAACATTTAAGCATCAGCTCACCCTACGATTAGAAGCTTTTTCGAACGCGTGTCGGAGGAACGATGGGCTTAAAATCTTTATTATCGCTGTCTACCATATCTGGCTGACCTAATGCGAATACTGGGAACAGTGACGAACACACACACACACCGCTTGAGCTGATGATTGTTCATTCTCATACCTCTATCCGTTATTAGACGTTTTTGTTTTAACAGGCGTTTGAACAAGCCTTTTCTCAAGAAGACGAGAAAAAGCTCTCGGCTTATTTGAGCAACCATCGTTACAGTGACTGTGATGAAAATTTGAAGTAATAATAATATTTATGAGCTACAAGTCGATGGATGGGACGCTGACTGGTGGTGAAAATCGTTTTGAAACTTCAGAGGAGCATGGCTGCACGTGATATTTATGTGTGAAGCTGTTAAAAGACGGTATGTTTGTCTTACGTTGGACAGTAGATAATAATCTACTGAATCGGCTTGTTTATGACACAATGATATGTGGATAGGGATAACCTTTTGAAGCATTTTACTATACATTTCGTAAATCGCATAAATAGCTATCTTGAACATTACTTGATAGTTAGTCTTAAATTAAATCGATTTCCTTAAACTCTCTAGTTTACATGACTTCAGAAATGACTCCTGGAATCGATTTTGAACATGTTGTTTTGGTCATATTGTACCACTTTCAATGAAGCCAAACAAAAAAAATGCAATCGGTCATGTTCTCAATTTGCACCGCATAATACTGCAAAGAGAGGCATTTTTAAGTGGAGAAAAGGGTTTTCCCAGGGACAGCAACTACTGGAACGAAATCATGCAGAATACTTACACGGACACCTATACGTGCACATTCTCAATCGATGGTGTGCGTTCGCCGCCGGCCTCAGATCTATCGGCCTAATGAAATGCGATATATTTTCCTACCAATTATCGTCATCGATAACTTTGTAGAATATTAATTAGACGCTAGTGGTCGGTGTGTGAAACAGCGCCAGACTACGATCGATTGACCATCTCGTCGCATATCGGAGCACACCGCCAAAAACCCGCATCCTTCTCATCCAATGTCAATCCTACCTTTTCCTCTCGACGCGAAGCGTTGCCGAACCCTGATTTCGATCTCTACCGGACTGAAGCGACCTCGCCATGTGTGCTCTCGTGTTCCGTATGATGCGATTTCGATGAAGTTGGTATAATTAAATTATTCCACTCCAGAGTCCAGGACTCGTAGAAGGATTCGCTTGCGGGAGGTTTAGCGTGAATCCGATGATACTCACTCGGTAGGGAGATGAATGGATACGATGTATGTGGGTATACAATCCCTGGGGGAATAAAAGTGGCATCGTTCCTGGTCCGGGGCTTCGAACCGATCCGGAGCACAGTACGATTGAAAACATCATCCAGACATGGTGCCGGAGAAGTGAAAGTGTAACCTAATTGTGCGCAAATGATGGTGCAAGAGTGGGTTTCGAATCAATGTGCAAAAATGTTAAAACGGAAACTATTGGAGTGGTCCCCAATGAGAATTTTTCCTACTCGCCTATGCCAACGAGCTGCAAATTTATGGAGATAATTTCCAATGCCACAAATGGGTTATGCACAATATAACACGTCATGCTGGTGACGGCATTGATTATGGAAATTTGAATTGAAATATTACTTATTAACTGAACATACAATCTTCGAAACCAAATTCTGCACCAACACGACGTTAAGAAAAACTTTAATAAAACAGACGTGATCCGTCTTTTCATTCCTGAGCTGAACGAAAATATTGCTCAAAGCAGCAATTTTGTATTTTCTATAATAGCTTTATTCAAAAAACCTAAAAGTCATCGTGCTTTACCCGTTGAGGTCGTAATTACCCTTGGTGCACGGGCTGAATCAGCAGCAATTTAAACTACTGTTCCCACGACTTCGCTACCTTGTACCATTTGGATGCCCGAGTTTTCAGCTATCGATCGAATACGTTGCGCGAATCATCATAATTCATACGAATTAATTAATTAGGCCGATGCGCTGTTTGACATATCATTTAGATGTTAATTAAGATAGACAGCACCTAGAAATTATGGTGAAATCGGGACAAACAACCGGGAGCTATGTGCCGAGTTTTGCCACCCTCCGGAAGCGTTTCGCATGAGAAATGATGCGTTTAATTTTATCGCTTTCTGTGCGCAAGATTCACAACCGACATCCACCGTCGTCATTATGATACTAGCAGCGTGATCAAGCTTACAGGCTCGTCAAAAATACCGAAGCCACCATTCGATTGCAAGCGCATTGTTGTGGAAATAGTGCAATCGGATTTGAATTGGGGCTTCAATTAGGCGGGCGGGACATTGCCATAAACCATAAATTCGATCGATTTAGTGTGCTGCGCGAATGGTCACAAAATGGATGATTGTTGGATGTTGGCCAGACGCAGTAGATTGATGATTTACAATCGATGAAAAGGGTTTAATGTGAAAGAGAATAGAAAGCTATCGGTAAATGGAAGGATTTAGGGCTTTAAATGGACCAAATTGATGAAAACAACAATGGTTTGGTAATAATGCACTTTAGGAGCATATATTATACTCATCCAAAACAATTCTGTGGCAATTTAAAAAAGGTAAGGAGTAACGAGGGTTCTAACTGCTAACTTTTGTTCTTGTCCTTACTCCACAAAATGTTGATATCAAGTATCAATATCGATACCAATATTAAATTTATACGAAAAATGAAATCATAACTCATAGCAAATGTTATATCGTTCGAAACGAATTTCTCACAGAATCTTTCAATAACTTTAAACATATATCCTCCAAATCGTAAGAAAAAATATTCTTCAATCGTTTGTAATGTTAAAATAAAACACATTTCCATACGGCATAATCATTATGTGAATTGAAACATGAAACCTCTGTAGAACCAATCCCATTTTGAGACATGAATACTTAAAACGCTTAAGACCGTCATATAATACGGACTGCGTAACAAAAGAATATTATGGAGTGATTTTGAAAGCATGGAAATGTATGCAGATAAATGAAATGTATTCTGGCACTCAATTTTTCATTGCTTCACAGTTCTGACTCCCTAATCTTTAGGCGGCGTTGAGAAGTTGCAAAATAAAGAGCAAAAACATCCCAGATGACGTCCTGGAAATGCACACCCATTCTATCACTTGCATTTGCATCCACACTGCATAAATCTCCATTCGAAGTTGCTTCTACTGTGGGAGGAAACATGACAAAAAATAATAAAAAATAAAAAAATAATAGTGGCTCTTATGTTGCACGTGGTACTACTCATGGTCTTTGTACATTTTGTTTTGTGCACTTTTGCAGCTACACGCCAGGATCCAGCAGATTCTGCACGATGCAACGGTTCATCCTGATGCGTTCGAACGGTATTATTAAGAACGTGTCATCGAACGGTTGTTTCATTTTCCTCCTTATAAGTGTATAAGAGTATGATATTATTACAAAAAAACAAGACTACGTTCATCTGTTGCAACGCATTAAAAAAGGAAGCAAAATCTCCTACACGATGCATTACACACTCATTGCACTGCACTTCTCACTGAATCACTTTTGTTCGCTCTTCATTAAGGATTCATAAATCTGTTAAAATACGAACACGTTCCCAACGAGCTGATGAAATTAATATTTATGTGCGCTTGCAAGAGTTCGGGTTTTAAAATTCAATTACCATGCACCGCACCCGGAAAACGAACGTGGTGAATTTTCTTTCTCTTTTCTTTCGATACAAATGACGCTTAAACGAGCGACACGAGACTCGCTAAACGAGAGTGTGGTTGGAGTAAGTTTTAACGCAAACCATATCGTTGTCGATTAAATGGAGCATGATAAGAGCATGACGCATAAGGATTGTTAGAGAGTACAGGGACGAAACATGGACCATGAAATCATGATGAGATGGATTTTTTTATTAAGTTCATCAGATGATGGTATCGGAGAGAAGAAAAAAGCATTCTACAGAATGTCGTCATCCATTATCATCATCTGTTGAACATCATTGTTTGGCGGTGACAATGGATGACTCTGGCAGCACAGAGTATATTGCATTTTGTACGTTGTTTCGGTTCGGTAGATGGAGAAACGACGCTTTGTTAATTATCATCACGTGTTGAAAATATTTACGATTATAATTGAAACGGTGAGATGGTTTAATGAGCTGGTTTCGGTTGGCATTGCACTCAACTTTCTTCAAATACTATTTCAGGAAACATATTGAAAATCTTCCTTTTAAAATAATTTGAATTTAAAAAACGCATCGTCAACCTTCGAAATAACAATTTAACATCAAACGTCTTAGAATAGCATATAAGTTTACCTCCATTTTACTATCCGATCGAAAGAATCACTTCAAATTTTAATTATCTGTTTAGTTGCAGCAACCTGCTGAGCAGCGTCTCGAAATTGCTTAACAACTTAACCTCAGTATTTATTCCAGCCCGGCGGTGTTAATATCCGTTGGTTAAGGATTCCTGCTATAGCACACTCTCTTTTATCCATTGCGGATTTGTTGGGTAGGATTGCATAAATGAGTGCCTAAGGATGGAACAAATTTAACCGCAGAGTATCATACCACTTGATATGCATGCCAAGTGCATACTAGAAGCAACCTACCACCATCGTCAGAATAGAATAGACCGAAGCCCGGAACGCTTCAGTTTTAGAACCATTTTCAAATAAACCGAAATCCGAAATTGCCCCAAAACTCTCCGGTCAGCGTATTGGTTGGCTGCAGCAAGAGCAAGCATTTTTTGAGGCACGGTCGAGAAAAATAGAAGAGGCACATGGTCAAATCCTCTAGTGTTCTGTGTGATACACAACATTGACTCTCCGGGCTTATTGCATGCCATTCAGGAACGGGAGGAGTGAAAAGAATATTCGTACAATCGCCTCATGAGTGTGGTTATAGTTACGGACATTTTTGCGGTGGAATAGATTTCATCCGTCAGCAGTTTGGTTGGTAGGTTTGCTCACAACACAAACTGTGTGCATCACGCTTTATAGTCTTTGGGGAAATGGCTAGCCAAAACACCCTAACCACCGGTACACAACTGTTGAATTGTTTCCCATGAAGGATGGGCAAAAGTTGAAGAATAGTCTTTTTGTTCCGACTGCCACGTGGTCAGTCATCAGTCATCACTTCACACATTTACGAGTTGCAAATCACGCTCCAGGGAAGACAGGTCCAAAAAATCAACAACAAAACGTTTTTCATACGTTGGAATTTAAATGCTCTCGGAATAGAAAAGAATAGTTTTCATACAAGCTCAGTTTAATTGTTAGAGTTTAATGAAAAAGCCAAAAATTCTGAATTTATGACAGTGTAAAGTTAAATCAAAAAGACAGTGATGATTTTTTTTTAAATTAACATTTGCATAAGAAACATTGTACCACGTAGGAGTGATCTCACTCGGTGCCTGTACACGGTATGTTAAAACTATGAATTGATACACTCTATTCATCTATCTAAGCACAAACTTCTTCTTTCTATTCCACACTGTCTTTCTGCCGGAATACACACATTCATTGCTTTGGTCGCATGTTCTGCATCGGTCCTAGGTTTAATTAAAATGAATGATTTATTGTTGGACTACCACGCGCACGTTGTGCACAAGACCTGGAAGAAACAATATTCTGCAGCTGGATTCATCTAGGGATTGGTGGCATTGTGCTTGGTGTATTTTCTGGTGTTTGCAATGGTTTTTCTCAGTGAATTATTACTCTTGTTTTGCATTGCTTTAGTGTTCCCAACGACCGGCACGTATTTGCCATTTGTGAAGATTGAAGAGAGTAGAAATAGATTTCACCCAGATAAAAAATTGCAGTTCCCTTTTGTCGTACGAAAGTCAACGATCCGAGGTGTACATTTTACTGAAATAAGGGTTGCTTCAGTTTTTTGATGATGTGTTGCTTTCTTGAAANCGGTCGAGAAAAATAGAAGAGGCACATGGTCAAATCCTCTAGTGTTCTGTGTGATACACAACATTGACTCTCCGGGCTTATTGCATGCCATTCAGGAACGGGAGGAGTGAAAAGAATATTCGTACAATCGCCTCATGAGTGTGGTTATAGTTACGGACATTTTTGCGGTGGAATAGATTTCATCCGTCAGCAGTTTGGTTGGTAGGTTTGCTCACAACACAAACTGTGTGCATCACGCTTTATAGTCTTTGGGGAAATGGCTAGCCAAAACACCCTAACCACCGGTACACAACTGTTGAATTGTTTCCCATGAAGGATGGGCAAAAGTTGAAGAATAGTCTTTTTGTTCCGACTGCCACGTGGTCAGTCATCAGTCATCACTTCACACATTTACGAGTTGCAAATCACGCTCCAGGGAAGACAGGTCCAAAAAATCAACAACAAAACGTTTTTCATACGTTGGAATTTAAATGCTCTCGGAATAGAAAAGAATAGTTTTCATACAAGCTCAGTTTAATTGTTAGAGTTTAATGAAAAAGCCAAAAATTCTGAATTTATGACAGTGTAAAGTTAAATCAAAAAGACAGTGATGATTTTTTTTAAATTAACATTTGCATAAGAAACATTGTACCACGTAGGAGTGATCTCACTCGGTGTACTCGGGGTACACGGTATGTTAAAACTATGAATTGATACACTCTATTCATCTATCTAAGCACAAACTTCTTCTTTCTATTGCACACTGTCTTTCTGCCGGAATACACACATTCATTGCTTTGGTCGCATGTTCTGCATCGGTCCTAGGTTTAATTAAAATGAATGATTTATTGTTGGACTACCACGTGCACGTTGTGCACAAGACCTGGAAGAAACAATATTCTGAAGCTGGATTCATCTAGGGATTGGTGGCATTGTGCTTGGTGTATTTTCTGGTGTTTGCAATGGTTTTTCTCAGTGAATTATTACTCTTGTTTTGCATTGCTTTAGTGTTCCCAACGACCGGCACGTATTTGCCATTTGTGAAGATTGAAGAGAGTAGAAATAGATTTCACCCAGATAAAAAATTGCAGTTCCCTTTTGTCGTACGAAAGTCAACGATCCGAGGTGTACATTTTACTGAAATAAGGGTTGCTTCAGTTTTTTGATGATGTGTTGCTTTCTTGAAACTCAGTTCGAGGTCTTCCAGTTGAGTTAAGTTTTCGGTGCATTTTACGAAGAATCTTTAAGCCTATTGGCTTTTTTGCGATCTTTTAACATGTATTTGAATTTTTATACACTGCAAAGACCTTTTTCTATCGGCGAGAAAGTAATTAATGTACTCACAAACGGATATTGAAGCACAAACATAAATGTTATATATAGTATAATCAAGACCTCACGTCCACCATGCAGTCAAACTATCGAAAGTTGGACAAAGTTCGACAGCTTCATACGTGGGATCGTCAATATTTGACTATTATGATTGAGGTCACAAATCCTTGCAATCATACCACGACCCAGGACAAACCTTACATCCCTATTGCTCGATCATACAAACGTCTTTCTGGTTACTATCCTTTTTCGGTGCACCGTAACGTCTCGACTGGACACAATAAACTAGCATTGTGGACATTGTTTCGCCGGAAGGATTTAACTCTTTAGCCTTGTCGAAAGCTGACACACAATACAAGTGCAACTTTGACGTCGAGCTTTGAGAAAATATTAATCTTGCTTTTTACTTCCATTTCCCACCATTTTTTGCTTCCGATCGCTTCAAGAAGTGGAAGCACTTTCCTGCGCTATCGATGGCCCAAAACTTTTCCATCAATGAATAATCTGCCAAGCAGCCCAAAGCAGTGCCCCGGTTGCTGGTGTCCCTTTGTGGGTTTCTGAAAAAGTTTCAGAACTGAGAGATGGAAGCCAGGACATTCCCTTATGCTGCTACTCCTACACTACGATTGTACTGTTAGGAACGAGCGTATGAGGCACAATGATTCAATAAACGTTCAATGATTTTTCAATTTCGTTTTTTTTTTTTACATAAGGCCAGAGCAACCACTACCACACATTCGGGAAGAAAAGGGATTTGCGATTGTTGTTTCGCTTGCTTTGCATTTTCAAGCTCTCGTACTGTGTTTTTTTTTCTCCTGTGAATGTTTTCTCTCCACTCTAGTACGCCAAATTTGATCGTGACGTGAAGTGTGCAACTTGCAGTGAGAGTTGGAAATTTTCTATTCCATTGATGCAGCACGGAAAAAAAGAACGGAGAAAAAGTTTCCGAATTGCAAAAGCGTCTACAGAACTGGTGCACATAGTGTATTTCAATAACACTTTTTGAGGGAAATTTTCATATTTCAAACAACAAGCTACTTGGCTGAGGAGCTGGAACTTAAAACGTAAAGCTCCCAAAGCGTCTTTGAAACTGTGCACAAAATATAAGAAAAATGTGTTGTTTTTTTGTTTGCCTTCCAAAATACGGGGATGTGGTTTCTCACTTGAAGGGAAATATTTATGAATCGAACATTGAAAGACTTTAGCGAGGTTTTCCGACCAGTGATGTTTGTTGTTCCAATGTTGTTTACAACATTTTCCCATCAGCGGGCTTGAGCACGGGCGCTATTTTTAGTCTCGAATTTGGTTGTTGTGGATCTTGGATGGAAAGTTGTCCACAGTTCGTCGGCACAGTTTTGTAATGCATATCTCACCACCCATTGCAACCATTGAGCTGGTAAATTCGCGTATTCGTGCGAGACAGTTTGTGGCTGGTTTAGGAGTACCACGTTAAGGTTTCCACGCGAATAAAGCTTGTGCATTGAGCCGTCCACATCCGATAAATGTCTTTCATGGGTTTTTTGTTGTTGCTGTGAGAAAGCACCGAAAAGAAAGCACACACTAGACAGTCTTCTTTTTGTGAATGGCGACAGTTGAAAGATTTATTATGTCTAGCCAGAAGAGCATTCGCATGTTGAAGATTGTGCGTAATTTCAATTAATAAATTCCAAAACGTCGGTTACATTAGACCTGGTATGTTACTTCTCAAATTTCATGTATTACGGGTTGGTGAGACTTGTTTTGCAAGATGATTTGTCATCTGGGACTGAACGAATTTTGAACTGAATGTGATATAAAAGTTAAAAATTAATTTAATTTCAAACATGCATGAAAACGCTACACAAACGTCCAATATTGTTTTTGTAATGTTTCCATGCATCTATAAAAATAAAACAATAAAACAGCTTGAGTTTTTTGTGATGCGGGGAAATTATTTGAATTTATCAACATCATTATTGCTATGTTCTACCGTGTTCATCATGGTGTCATAATTGATCGGCTATCAGTTACTAGTAGTAGAAAAATAAAGTATCCCTTTGTTAAAAATGAACCAAAAGCGAACGAAAGGAATGTAAATTTAATGTTTCTGAAATAGCAGCAATGTGCAAACCATGCATTTAACACCACCGAATTAATTACTATTGATATCTCTTCTCCTCCGAATGCATTCCTGCTCTAAACGAATTCATTTGTTTAACATTTTTCCACTTTAACCATGATGCACGTCATTGAAGTAACGTTTTGCGTATCTTAACGAAAACAAAACAAAATTAAACCAACCATACACTGGAAGTGGAAATAAACACACGCTCTTTAGTGGAAACGTTGCTCACGCTCGTTTACCATGATAAAGTGATGCGCTATGCCGCACACCACATACAAAAAAGACAACTTAAAACCTCCCACTCAGAAGCAGAGAAAAACAATCAAACACAACAAACGATGGGAAGAATAAATCACAATCAAATTAAACTGTCATTAAAAAATAATTAATAGCACAATGTATGCAATGTGATGTGGCAAAGTAAGAACGGAGTACGAACAAACGCACTCGAACAAGAAGGACAGAACACGGAATTATGCAGAAATTGGAATATTGTGACCAATGATGAAGGGGCTATGTAGCGTCTGTTTTGGTTTTCGAATTATCAGATATCCATGATGGTAGTCCAATAGATGCGATGCTATTCAATTTGCTTTAATTGCGGTATCAAACAAGGCTTATTTGGGAATTTTTGAAATGCATTTTCTTCGCGTTTTCATCCGATTTTCGTCTAACAAATCCTTCTTTTTCTGGTGTTTAGTTCTTGTGCCTGGTGTGTTAATCACATTTTCAACAGCTTCATGCCAACGACACATTCCAAATTCGACCTTCCCTAAGGGTACAAATGGATGATTTGCTTCCAAGAGTGTTACTCTTTGGCGCATCATCTACGTGGTGTACGTGACACTGACGTCGATGTGCTTTCGATGCACTTAATTCGCCGTTCCGTTTTCCCACCCGTCAAATGGCTTCTTCGCGGACCTTTACCGAGAACCACTGGTGGAAAGGGAGAGATGCAATGTCATCATGGTTGCTTAATTTCAGCGCAATTAGTGAAGAAGGCAAACTAACGTCTGTGTTGGCTAACCGAATTCCTCCTCCAGCCCTACATTTGAAGCTATCAAACATCAAGCTGCTGCAGACACCAGGGCGTGTGTGACTCTTCTTTTTCGTCAGCGACGCAAAAAAGGGTGACGTTTCACGAACGGCAGAGGTGAAAAGTAGAAAATGCAGTTTAATTAATTGATCTGTCGATTTTCGTTTTGTACAAAGCGTATAGCGATAGCGGGAAAGAAAACGTGCACGATGGCTGTCCCGGCAAGTGTCTTTTGCGTGTGGTGATATAAACCACCATCGCCGTCATCGTTACGCCTGCTGAAAGCTGCCGGAAGTAGTCGATGAATGTGGAAAAACCGCTTTCGTAAGCGTACGAGAGTTTGCTGAGATGTCACTGTTTTTAGCTTTTTCTGTTGATGCTTGCTCTCGATGGCAAAGGATGGTAGCATTTTTTGCCACGGTCGGGTGTCTTCTTTGCCCAGTTCGAGTGCCTAACCACGGCTCGGCTAAAACACCCACCCATGGCATCGATTCCTAGCAAAGTAAAATTCTCCTGTCTCCCAACAATTTCTTTAAACGAAGCATCCTTTCGAGAGAAATGAAAAACTCACATCTAAAAGCATTTTTACTCGATAATTTCCACCCATGTTGTGCTGCCGAACTCGTAGGTAATTGATGTCTTTCGATTTCTTGTAAAAGGGCCCTCCTGTGATGTTGCTATATAAATCGACAGTCATTAATTAAGTTTATAGGTTATTGATTTTAGCTTCCTGTGTGTCACACGTCGCTTCGCAACTGCTATTGACGGTACAATGCTGACAGGTAATGAAATTGTTAATGAATTTGTCACTTGTAGAGGGTTTTGAAGATATAAAACCAGCAACAAATCCTATGAGACAAGAAACATGATACAAATATTTAGAGATACATAAACTGCAATACAATTCAATGTTGAAACGATATTCTGTAAAAGTATTAGTGATTAACGACTAAGATTTATATTGTATGAAAATTATATCAATGATGTAGAAACATAAAATTCCAACCACACGACTAGTGCCTTTATATTATTTCGTCATTTTGTGCACAAGAGCGAGCTAGCGAGTGATCTATAAAGTCAACATAAGTAGCACATTACCAGTTGAAATAACAATTATAATCATTCCTCCATAACCACTACCGCTTTTGACATTTTATCGACCAGGGTTGCCTGCCCTATGCATTTTGTATCGATTTAGGGATACGTAACATACATGTATGCTAGAGGTTCTGGTAAAATAATCTTCTGTGTTTGATTTGTAATTGATAGATTTAACCAAACCGCCTGAAACAACTATGCGTGTGAGCCCCAACCACCGTGTAACCACAACCGAACTGAGCACTTCCTTTTCGGTTCTCTAAACACCAGGACCAATCGATCCGAATTGGCAAGGTTTTCCACAAAAGAATACACAAGTTCTTTCCAACGAACAGCTTTACCGATATTCGGTATGCAGATCGATTTAAACGATTCCCGAAAGTCCAAGTCCATTTGAACCGAAAGGAAATGAACTCAACCACCGAATGGAAATTGATTTTCAACCAATGCGGGAGGCAGAGGGTTCATCAACCCATCAGTGGTGAACAAATCACTTCCACCATCCCGAACATCTCCTGCCTACTAAATACAACCCACTTTCAATGTTGCTGGACGGCGGTTTGAGGGAAATTAAAATTCTCAAGTTTGTTTACGCTCTGCTTCATCCCTTGGTCAGTACTCGAACTCGAAACTTTCCCCAACCAAGGAACCAAGCGTTGGAGACCAGTAGAATGCAGTAGATTTTCCGTTTATCGATTGGAGTTTCCAATAATAATGGTCAAAGTTCGGTGTGCTTCATGCGCTCTGCGTTGGATAGTTTAAATTTTCCTTTGTTTTGTTTTTTGTCTTGTTTCATTTTACCGTATTCTCATCGGTCAGTCGGTAAAACGATTTGCCTTTCCATTTCAAAGGCTTACTTGAATCCATCAAATGAGGGCTCATTTTTATATTCAAAATATTAACAATAATTATGGGTATGACGCAAAACAAACTCTTTTTCTTTGCAAGTTTCTATGTCTTTACTGAATACTTAATATCTATAATACCACTATAGAACTCACTTTTACAATGGACAAAACGAAACGCATTAATTTTATTTTTTTATTTCTTTAGCCAAGCGCATGTGTTCAATGTTGTTTTTCCCAATAACATCACTAACCAAGAATTTTGGTTATTATTCGTTGATGTCGGACACTAAATGATATAAATTGATAATTTATCATTTAATTTAGGCCGAGTTAGATGTTACATTTTTAATCTCGGGAGAATCCGTATGCTTCTTCCTTTTTTATTATCAAATTACGGTTTAAAAAGGTTCAAATTTCAAAATCAAATTCTATAGCATCTCCATACAGCTCTTGATTCATTATAAAATACCTTACGGAAAAACCAGCTTCGAGCAACCAGATAGAACAATAAATCATTCTGTCAATTGAACGAGAAAGTACAACAAATATGTTCAATCAATGGCCACATAACAACAAATTTCTGTTGGTTAAGCTAAATTCTTCTTTCACGCTACACAGTAGATAGTGCTCTCTGCGACGTGAAACGATAGTGGCGCTTTGTTCCAACTAAATTGAGGAATTCGGTATCACCCAGGGACGAGCATCAAATAATGAATGGCCTCTTTAAAACCCCTAAGGAGTTGGGCACGGACGCTAGCGCAATCGATTCAGTCAATGAACAATCGAAGAAGGTACTATAGATTTTTTAACTTCCCATTTTCGTGCTTGCAACTATCATCAGGTAAAACAAACCAAGGCCACCACCGTTCTTCAGAAGCAAATACATAGCTTGTTTCATGGTGTAAGAAAATACTTAAACGGTGTTGCAAGGACACGCTTTCCTCACAGAAAAGAGTACAAAACACTAGTAGGAGCAGGATTTCAATACCGTCTGTTTGTGTGCGTTTTGTGTTGTCCGTTTCCAAAAGGACCAATTTAACGACCTGAAGTACACGGTGCTTGGTACAAGAGCAAAGGTAAGTTGTTTTGATTGTGCTGCTTTTTCATGTTCGCTTGTTCTCCGGTTGGCAATGATCAACGTGTCTCCTGCTTCAGTTTCACCTGAATTGGTAGCCGTGTAAATTCTTCAGCTCACCAGCGAGTACTCGGCTAAAAGGATAGTTTTGTAATAATAGTAAACAATTGTAAAATTAACTAATTCTTATCTGAAAACCAAATGAATAACTGAAATTAATGTACACAATTTTTAAAGAACAAATTTTTCAATTTTTTAAACTATATTTTTACTATACTTCATATGTTCAGTTTAACTAGCACATTGAAATACTTGATTGAAATACTAGTTACATCGAATTAGCTTTCCTTTTCATTGAACATGATCAACAGTGCTCTGAACGCAAAGATTTTTACAAAATATATTCGCTGTTGCTAGTGTTATGAAAACAAAACAGCATATGAGGAAAGTCATTCGAATGGAATAGAAAAGGGCGATTAAAAGGAAGGGATTCAACAATGTCTGCTCTGGGTCCACCGTCTGTTGGCGCATCCAGGTTGAATCCCATCCTCCAAACCGAACTACTACAAAAGATAACCTTACAAAACGCGCCCGTAACCTGAGTCAAGGGACAAGGGCTGACAGTATCCTTGCATCTGGCAAAAGCTCAAACGAAGGCCATTTTCCATAGAAGCCGTCAGACATACAACGTTTCGTGCAGGAATGGCATCACATTATCGTGCCGTTTTGCGTTCAACTTTGCCCGGTGAAGCATCTCGAATGCTGGTGGCACAAAATGGCCGTACGCTCGTTTCACGGACGGTCGTTTCGGAGCCTCGTAAAAGCAAAGTGCGGCAACGTAATGGAACGGTTGCGGGATGGAAATATCCATCCCTAAAGGGAGTCTTAAAATCGCATGTAAATGGTATTCTAATGGGAGCACAAATTTATTTCAATTCTGAATTACAGCAAGATGAAGATCGCATCTCATATCTACGTCGAGCCGCTGGAGACGGGCGGCAACAATCAATTCACACCTAGGGTTTGGACCCGAATAGAACGACCTCGGTAAAAGGCCTCATGGAGGCTGAGAATTGTAATGGAAATGGATTATTGTTATGGATTTTAAAGGCGGACTAGTCCCATGTCAACCTATTTTACCAAAACCACCCAAACACAAAAAATTCAAAACCCACCACTGTTACTCTTCATTTACTACTTATACTTCATTTACTCCTGTTTTTCGTTATTATCCGTCAGGGAGATTTTTAATCATTGTTTCATGTTTAAATATCGAGCACCTGGTGACGGTTGACGAGGTCCGTTTTTTGTTTGAGGTGTACACCAGCATATAGTAGTAATTGTTCGCCTCCCTCGTGCGTGAGAACTAACCGTTACAGATTCAAACTAACAAACTCGTCTTGCAAAGCGGGAATGTGAAAGAAACGAAATGAGTTTTCCGCTTTTCCCTGCACTGTAACGTATTGGATCAGGATAATGGAATAAATTTTCCATTACCCTGGCGAGATTTAAGACAAACACTGTATTGTGGCAGGGTGGCTCCGAGGCATATTTTTTCACTGTTTCCTGTGCTGTTCTTATGCAGCTCTTACACAGTGCTAATGCAGCTGGTCGGTAAATTAAAGTTCACAGCCCACTCGACCCGCAACTTGGACGACAATCCACAGGAATGGGAATGGTGGTGGTCGGGAAACATGTTCGACTAATTACGAAACAAAACTTATCCGTTCGCTAGCGTGCACATTTGCATTTTTCGAATGCGAATCGGAACCATAAACGATGGTTTACATTCACTCGCCCGTTTGCCTTTGACACAGTTTTTGCTGTTCGAGCGTTTGCTTAATTGCCGTCCGGTTTTGGTAGAAGGACGCCGATTGTACGCTCGGAATGGTTTCTGATGGCACGCTGGACGTTTGAAAAATGACTGCAGTAGGCTTGACCTGCCTGTGCGGAAATGAACTTTCTTCCGTAAAGCAGGGATACGGAGTTGCAGTTGCAGAGGTATGTTTCATATGAAGGATGCTTCACCAAATTTTTGGTACCTTCTGTTAATACTTTCGCTTGATTAAAGATAACTAGCAGCAGGACTAGGAAAAGTTTCATTCTTGTGCACATTGAATTAAAACGATTTAGGAAATGTTGCCTGTTGTGGGGGAAAGAGCGTAATACTTCATACTTTATTCATTATAAACAGCCAGGTTGTATTGCTTAGACCAAGAATAACAGAGTATATGCTGAACTAAGCAATGTGACACAGAATGTGGACACAGGTTTTATTGTTTGAGTTGTGTGAACGACTTTTGATCCGATTCCTGTAAGTTTAAATCTCTTTTTAGGATCAGGTCAAATCCCTACAGAGCGTGAAATATTCTACTAAACGGTCAGTTTCTGCCATTTCTGAAGCGTTACGCTGAAATGGTTTCGTGTTGTAATAAGAATAATTCTACAACAACAACTGTTTGTCCAGTTTGTCGAGACTTTTGATTTCTTTTACGATATTACCCATTTACGCAGTCAGCGTTTGATCGTCATGCAACGACACACACTGCTGCGGTAGATGCTTCGTAGTGTAAATGACATCACGTTTCTTTCGACACCCGTTTATTAAAGCGTTTTACGTCTACAAAACGGCCGAAGTCATCATTTCACCACGTCCGAAAAAAGCTGCACAAATGAACCGTAAAATGCTTTCGTCTCAATTTATGTATCCATCGAACAACAAAACGGTAAGAAAGCTCGCATTTGGTAGGGAAAGGAAATAAAAATAAACAATTTTGCCCTATCGCAACATTTGTGACATTTCAACACAGACCTTCCTTGTGGTCAAATGGATCAAATTGAAGTGCCGAAACGTGAACGGTTAATAGCGGAGTAAAATGACCAGTAATCGTGGCACAACTATAATTGTTGAAGATTGTGATGCTTTATGAGTTTATGCGACTTTTTGCGGGAACCTTCTGGCAATAAACCAGCACCCGTGTGAAGGGGAGTGCAGTTCTGTTTGTTGACGCACCGTGACAAATCGGTGGTGAAAGTGTGATAGATGATTAAGCGATTTCGCCCGTTGATGGATGAACTGATTGCAGAAATTGTGTGAAAAATGTATTGGCGTATATTTTGCTGGAGGAAAATGTTGCTCGTTGAATTCATTTTATTGGTCCGTTTCATATATATTTTAGGGCAATTTTTTTAGGGCCCCTATTTAAAAAATAAAATGAATAAAATAATAAAATGAAAAATTTGCTTAAATATGACATAAACCAATATTTTTAAGTGTTGCGTAATTTTGTTTCATCAGAAATATCAACGGCCAAAAAAGAATTACTGAGAGTATGGTTTAATGTTAGTAATGTAAATATAATTCATCAATCATATGTTCAACATTATTTACCATAACGTCAACCTTTACTTTGCGGCTATAGTGAAGCATCTTACTTGCAATTTAAAAATATATTATTAATATTCAAAATATATGTGGAAAATGTATGCAACACGAAATCGCGAAAACAACATATTTAACATAAAACGTTGACCGTCAAATTTGAATATCACTACCAAGGACTATACCAAGGACTAAACTTTTTTTTCTTGTACTGAATTATTCTTCACTTCAAAAAAGCTGAAATCGAAACGTCACTGAATGGTTTGCTTCTGGATTTGATGTGCTCAACACGAAGAGCATCGCACGTACTTGAAGAACCACAACACACCGAAGGATCTCGAACTATAACTCACTGCACACAGATGCCAGTTGGCAGCAGAATAATGAGTTTTCCTTTCGCCCTCTTTTAATGGCGTGTGACAGGGTAGGTCAACTTGAAGAAGGCCTTGCATCAGATTCTACAACCGGATGATAAATTGACCATCAATGATCACCACTTTGTATGACTCCCATCGTGAACAATTGAAGTGAACCTACCACTTTGTTATGGGTATCGTACTATGCGTAGGTTCTGATAGAACGGTCAAGCATCAAGACGAAATGGTTGGATCAATTATCATTGAATGAACTTCCCAGAAGCACTTTGAGCAACGATATACGAGCAAATGATAAGAAATGGGGCATGGAAAAATGTTATTCGTTCTAAAAAGAGTGCCGTTTCGAGATAGGTGATGAGACGACGACGATGATTGTGTGGTAATGGCTGTTGATGATGGTGATGATGATGCTTCTGAAAAACCACAACCGTTGCATGCGCTTCCTAACACAGAGAGCGTACTATAGCAGTGGGATTCTGATTTGCATAGAATCTTACCACCTCGTAACGGGCTATAATGAGAATAACCGATAACAGCAGCCACAACTGTCGAACACTAGAGAAAGAAATCCACACCAGTGGTCATCGAAATCCGACCCGGGAGTCGAATCAACAAAACGGAAGCGCCATTTCTAGCTATTCTAGACCAAACCAGACAAGCCTCTCCATATCCTTTAATTTACATAATCCTCCACCTTCGAACAAACAGTCCCTTCAAGCAGCTAAAAGGCTCTCTAACCGTTAGCATGATTTTTCCTTCAAACTTAAAAGTTAGGCTTAAAACGGTGTTTTTCTGCAGTCACCCGTGTGAACGACGCAGTTCGATACTTGCCCCAACGACAGGCTAACGATGTTTTGGCGAGCCTAAAGCAAAGTCGATGACCATGAGAATGTTTGCTATCAGTAGGCGGTGAGTGAGAAGGACTCCTGCTAAACACCTCAACGAGTAAACATGGGTCGTTGGTGTATGGGGCATGGTGCAAATACTTCTTACCACCAGACCTCTTGTAAATGGCTGTTTCATGCAAATGCATACGGATGAGCAGTTGCTTACAGTTGTTTGCAATGGCCAATGACAAAAGCCATTAACCTGTTTACTAGGCGCATGGATAACAAAGAACAGTTTTCATGGTTTAACTGGCGAAGTTAAAGATATTTTCTTACAAAAACTCGCTGCGGTTCCATTACATTTTCCTCAATAAATTGTCATTTAATTATGACGCTCATGTGGCAGTAAAATTCAGTTTACGCTTATAGCACATTAAAAGAGCAATACACTATTTCAAATGCTTTCGAAATCGCTCTCAACTACTGTTGTGGTAATATAAATGACCAAATAATTAAATAATTCCTTGCCAAACTAATTGACTATCGACTAAAATGCATCATTTCAATCTCGTTTTCGATTAGCTACCTGTCATGTTATTCGAAATGCTGGATTTTGATATATCCGCTAGGGACATATCAAATGCATGTTATCTTCTTCTGTCTTTTGTTCATTTACAATGCATGGGATCTGTCGGTCTAAGGACCAAACGATTAATTTTCAACCATTTAGCAGGTGAGAGTCCTTAATGAAGTCATAGTCGACAAGCAGCTTAGCTATTCTTACGTATAGGTGGCGAGCCATAAAATGTATCGTTCTCATGTTGCATATTAAATTCAATATTCACAATTTCCAGAACGCATGAAAGAGAGAGAGAGAAGCTCTTCTTCAAGATCTTCAACGTCTCTCAAGTTCAACCATTCGAATCACAAAATAGTGAAAGAGATTTTCAGAAACATTGCTCCAAAAACGGGCTAGTCGACGACCGACATCGGGACTCTATCTTCGTTTAATCTGGGGAGCGTTTAATTTATTCAATATTTAATATCCTTTTAAGAGCAACACATCAGACCCCATCTCCATTTATGATGCTAAACTTTGTGTATTGCGTCCTGAGACTGGTCCAGGTTCACACAGATTTGTAACGCCTTGCTACATTGTATGTACACAGAATCAAGCCGTCACAGCAAATTTTACGGAACCTTTTAATGGTTGTTTCTTAGTTGCTACAATGACAGTGGATCTTGGTTTGCTTCCACATACATTTTATTGCCGAATCAGTCGATACTCTGTTCTCATAGTGTACCCACAAACTGCTAAGATGTATATCAAGTCCTTGCTACACATGCCAAGAATAGACATCGTATTGCATGTTTTTCCAAAGGAAGTCCATGGTTATTGCATCGAATGTATTCTGCTGGTGGCAACAGCTGAGATGAGCGCCCACAAACCACAATCCCGAATGAAACTTCCATGTTGGAGTATTCTGCTCTGGTGGACTAGTACGGAAATTGGGTACTTTATTATTCATGGGCGAAAGGTGTTTAAGCTTGTCGGAGCTTGAAAGCGTAAGTAACCCCTTTTGCGGCTTCCCCAGCAACGGTTGATCTTGAGGTAAGAAACAAGGTTTCCCTATTGGTAAGACGATGGCATGATGTGTTAGGAACAAGGCAATGAATTTCATCGATACCCAAATTCGATGTCACTTAAATGGAGAAACGTAGTCGTTTGATGCTCGTGGAAGATGCTTCCTTCCGATGCGTTTGCGATCGCTCAAATATTTGCTCAACTGATTCTTGCCGAAGCATTTCACTCGATTGATGACGAACTCTATATGTTTACATCGATACACACGCTTTGAAAGAAGGAAGACCCTTTC
This sequence comes from Anopheles rivulorum, assembly GCA_018908115.1. Classification (NCBI taxonomy): domain Eukaryota; kingdom Metazoa; phylum Arthropoda; class Insecta; order Diptera; family Culicidae; genus Anopheles; species Anopheles rivulorum. The sequence continues at coordinate 1,077,271 of STHB01000011.1, forward strand.
TAGAAAGCAACACAAATCATTAAGATCCTGAAGGTCGTCTCAATTGATGGAAAAACAAACGCGGTAACATTGGATATGCGTGTGTGTGTATGCATATGTGTTCGGGAAGATACTATCGGGGTTGGATAAATATTTATAAATTTACAACGATAACATCGCAATGACGACACAGAAGCGCCCGTCATCACCACAAACCATTCAAAACCACAACTTCACTAGACGGGTACCGAAGGCGTAAAAGACTTTGTGGTTAAACTAAGAGAAGATGTGTGCCATCTTAAAGCTGTTATAAATCAACTGTGTGGCATGGTGTGGGTTATGCATCTTGCGCGAAGCGCAAATCACAACCCTTTTCGCTATGATGAGGCCACAAAGAATACCCGTCAGGGACAGAGACTAGGACCGTGTTCACCCAGTGTGACTCAACAAACCGTTACTAATGCCTCCAAAAAGGTACTGCGAGACATATCTTAGATACTGCGCTTACTGCTTCGGTATGAGCACCGGATACTTCCTTGCTGGTGGAAATAGTGAAAGTTTTCGCTCGTCATTCATTTACTCAACCTTCCTTTTGAGCAAGTGCTTCCGCTACCTCCACGAGCGCCGCAGGGCTTCGATACGATAATTTATGCTAGGAATTAGGAAATGCAAATATTTATCCCGAAAGAATTCTTTTGAAGAGGCGCTCGTGTCTAAGATGCTCGTTGGCTTCTTCGCACGATGAGGTTTACCTTCTCGTTCGCCTTTGGTGTTTTGGTGTTTGTAGCGAAATTGCATGAGTAACGAAAGGATGGCAAATTATTTAGCAACAGTAAATAGTTACTTGGTGGATTAGTGCGGAGACTGATGTCTTTGCAGGTAAGAGGTTTTCTTTAGCCTAAAATGGGATAGAGATGGCTAAGTTAAACTCGATATGTTGAGCAGTATTTCGCTGTTTTGCTAGTTCATCATTCAAGAAGTTACACGTTTGATTTGAACAAAAAATTATAAATTGTAAATAAAAAATTTACGTAAATTTTTTTATTACCCACATTTTCTGATCTGGATGCCAAATAAATTTAAATAATTTGAATATTGCACATAATCTAGATCTTCCGTAAATTAATCTTATCTAGTAAAGTAGACAAACCCTGAAGGAATTAAACCTATTTTTTATTCATTAAGATTCATTAAATTAAACCGAATGAATTAAAAAAAGAGCAAACTATTGCTATTTAACGGTCAATCTCCCACAGGAGCGTTCATTATTGTCTTTTTTACAAGGAAATTATCCATTATCAAAGCTTTCAATACAGTATAGAAACATTTTAATGTGTTCCTATTCTAACCGAACGCGCCCATTCTTCAACCTGTTCGACATTAAACTCCCTAACCTAACCCAGAGGATATTCCCACGAGCGAAATAAATTTGCTTCGATTTAATGAGCTGTCTGCTTTTGGGTTGATTTATGATGGAAAAGTGCTACGGGCATTGGAAATGAATAGTCCTATGCATGCTTTTTGACGAACGTCGTAGGAAACTTTACACTTTTCCAGCAGAAAATCGTATAAACCATTACGATGAGAAGCGGTAATGCGATAGGTTTTGCCCAACAGGGCGCTAAATTGTATGTGTGCTTATAATTTGGGCATGCTCATAGGGAGTAGAATATGCTCTTTTTTTTCGTAGCTAAACCCAAACTACACAGTGATTTGATGTTTTTGATTTTCTCCCTTTTGCGAATGAACACTATTTTCAAGCGAAACTGTTTGATAGACAAATTTAATTGGCAGTGGAGCATACAATTCACTACCAGTGAGTTTTTATTCTATTTTTACTACTAACACCACGTTTGACAACCATGAGAACTTCCCTCGCTTCGCGCTTGTATTCTCCCATTAGTCAAAGTGATCACATTCCACCAGTTGCGAATTTCTGCGAGAATATATACCTTCCAACATGCTCACAAGCGTCACAAATTTGTATCGACGAAAAGCGTCCCGTTTGAAACATGACACGAGGTTGGAGTTCAGTTGTTCACGGACAGCACTAGTAGGTATCCTTTCCAACGGAAACTAATTTCAGTGCCGAAAGGAAAGACCAACTCCCATGGTGAAAAAAAATCTCACTGTTTGAGCGCTATCGAATGGTACGGTGGGTGCGATAAATAAATCAAAGCGAGTCAACAACACCGAACCGAGAAACATGCAATCACATGAACCACACGCAAAAACAAATAAAGCAATATAGCGGCGAGAAAAATAAAAAGAACTGTGCTTTAAAGCCCGGCAGCTATGTGCCTTTGGAAAGAAAAAAAAGATACAGCTCTAGCTTTAACTGTAGGGCGTAAAGCACCACACAAAAAAATCACCCTTAGAGCATCAATAATTTAGAAAACCTGTGGAGGAAGCGCGACGGAAATGTGAGGATAAATCGTGTTTGTACTATTGTTTCACTTCACTACGATAGTTGTTCCAAAATCCATTCACATGAGTTCCCTTTTTGTTTTAAAATGTATGTGGCTTCCTTCTATACGAAGTTTGATTGAGGCAAATAGACGTTCGCACGATATGGTTTGGTTTTACATTATTTTCGCTCATGACTGTATTCAAAATTTTATATAAAGCTAATTCAAAAATTCATAACATGTTTAATATTATCTATTACTGCTTTTGCACTGTACTACGACTTTTTAACATATTATAGTGCAAATATTACAAATTTTAGTACGGGATGTATTGTGTCGCAACAGGGATGCAAGATTTAAATGTTTAGGGTTTGTAAAAGTTGTGCTTTACTAATATGAGCCTTTGAGCACAAATTTCCTATGATTCAAGTTTTTACCAAAAAACTTGGAAATGGTGTGCAAGCTTTTCTAAATTTCATAGCAAACTATTGCTTTCATCTTACGTCTTAACACCTCTTTTCTTTCATGCGCCCTAGCGATGGAACATCAAACTATAAACTCTCTGCTCTACCGTCGATAGCGTGCCTAAACGAACACATAAATCCTTTAGCATACAACGGAACATGCTGGCAACAAAAATGTCCGCAAGCAATAACAAAATAAAAAACAAACCAACACCAGATACATGCTGTTTTGGTGTCGGGCTGTCGCTGACTATTTAGCTGCTGGAGCGGAAAAATGAAACCTTAAACAACTTCCTCGATTTCTGCAGCGCGATGTTGACGGTTCCACCTGCCTGGATCGTGACAGGAGGTTAATTTTGAAGTGCGTGTTTTTGGTGTCTAGGGAAAGTTTCACACTTTACGCCTTCAGGAAGGAAGGTTTCATGTTTTGTTGAAAATCGTTATTGGCGTGGTAGAAGATATTAGGCCTGAACTCTTGTAAAAATTGATTTAATATTTTTTCATTGAAGATTTCAAGGAACGTTTTTATATATGTTTTTATAAAGATGTAAATATTTTTAAACATTTTTGCAGTATATTTATCTAGGTTAGAAATCGAAATAGCTCAAATAATTCACTGACTTATCGAAAGTTTATTATTTTAAACATGGTTAAATGCAATAAAGCATCAGTTGTGGTGATGAAAAATTTATCAGCTTAGTTTCCATACTTTTCAGGCTTTTCATTCTTTGATTCAGCCATACCCGTAAAAGTAACGCCACCGTGACCGAGTCGTCATAATTCGCTTCGATTCCCATTTGTTTTACTTCAGGCGTGGTTCCTGTCTTTACCCAGCAGGAGCTTTCGCCGTGAAAAAACAGAACGTGTATGAAAAAGTGACAGCCGCTCGTGGTTTGTTTTTGATATTAATTGCTTGTGACCGAATAATAATGAAAAATGTTTACCGTTGATTGCGTTGATCGCACACCTTCCCGACCTCGGGCACAAGCAGCAGTAGCGTGCGCACGAATCAAATTCGTTAACTGTTCCGGGACAGAGGCCCATCCAGCTGGCAGTGTTTTGCTTTAGCTTGCCAACTCTGATTCGGCTGCGTTTTGTTCGCAAAGAACTCGCTAACCGGAGCACTTGCGCATTGAAATGGAAAGATCGATGGGCAGTGCCCTAACCCGCGTAATAAATCGTGATCGGCATAAATTTGCTTTATCGACACGTTTTTCATGTCATCGAGGCAGAGGGAATGGTTTTCCGAAGACACGATTTGCCCGGATGGACGAATCACATTCAGCTCTCTGCGAAAGGGCAATGAAATGGTCGTGTGGGCAGAAAAATATGTTGGTAGTTAGAATAGTTGTTGTAGGAAGTTGAGCGGTTTTCTGATCGATGAATCGTGTGAGTGGCGTTGAAGGATGGCGCTAAATTGGATGGATAAGGAGCACGTTGCGATATGCCAAATTTTCATTTCAGTCGCGAGGCGCTTTATAGCGATTTGACTGGCTCTGATAGGCACTCCAGGTAATTATTATTCATCGTAGTGAAAGTGTTTCTTCTTTGCATGTTAGCGCTGTCGAGAAGTTATTCTCTTTGAGGTCGATTGTAAAGAGAAGCGAAATGGTTGCACTAGTTTGGAAAATGACAACTTATTTAAATTTAAGAAAAACCATATAACTAGATAATATTTGGCATGTTCTTTACCACACAATGTGAATGCATTTTTTATAAAACACACAAATTACATTCATTTAAATGGAATGAAGAGCGTCCCGGAGCTAATCTTAATTGCAAGTCTTTCTAACTAACTATTTTATGTTGTATTTCACACTACTTCCCAAACGATTGCTGTCAAACGGCTACGACCGTTTAATCAGCAGCTACTTACGACAAAACTCATAACGCTTGATTGAGAAAATTATCCCCAATCATTATGCTGCCACCACAAGTAACGTAGAATGGTTTGTCATTTCGTTTTAGTAACGCTCATCAAAATAAAGTGTTAATTACCAAAACTAAAAACCGTACGGCAGACTCGTCCACAAGTGGGGAAATTTCGTTTCACCAGTTTCAGCAGCTACATCAGCTACAGCTACAGCAAGAAAAGTGCATTCTAGCAGTGGAAGCAGTTGCAGCGCTCACCGTTACGAAGTGAAGAATAAACTTAATGATGAGTTAATCTCATAACATTCTTTCAGCTGTTTCGATAAAGTCTTCCCATTTAAGCTTTCCCGCGCGATCAGATCGTTGGTTAAAGTGCCAAGGTGAGCGGAAAAGCGAAACTAGAAGAAAACCGATTCCGGGAATCTCTTTGGCACATGTCGGAATGTGTTCATGTTCACGTTCCGCTTCGAGTCGACTGAACCAGCGCAACGGGTAGTAAACTTTCACACGGAGTAAAAGTTTTCCTTTCCAAAGGTACAGGGTTCTAAAGAGAAATTGAAGAAATTGGAAAACTTTCTTCAAACTGCTTGAGCTGCAGTAGACAGTGGGAAAATACAACAACAGCAAGATAAAAAAAACGCATCGAATCGAAATGCTAATACAGACACATAAATGATTTCTCAGTCTGCGCAAATCGAAAGGAAAATAGGATCCTATTGCCTGTTCATCCACGCAATTTGGGATGTTTTATCGCATCGTCAGCATGACGAAAGTTTCATTTCAACTCAATGTACTTTCAGTGCAGTTTCTCCTTCCTTTTTTTCTTTCTCAAAATGTGTGTGTGTGATGTTTTGTGCTCTACATTGAGTCCTTTCAAGCATGTTTTTTCCATCTGTTTACTGCTATTAAAACTATCAGGGGAACCTGCCCCAGCAGTTGTTTGTATTTTGTACAACTACTATTTTTTTTTTATTAACATATTAAGAATAAGTGCTATTTCTCATTACGTGAATATAAAACATTTTAAAATATCACCTTCATAAACATTGCTCACGGAAACATCCAATTTTAGCAAATTATTCATCACTTCTGTATTTCATTCTAGCGTCTTCTTTGCGACTCAACAAAGAATCGATGCATTTTATTGCACCACTGTACAAAATCACTTCCAGCATTTTGTGCTCACATTCACCGTATACTCCGAACAGCATGAATGATTATCCAACTGAAAGGATCACATTCTGCCATCAAGTGAACCAAACCGGATTTACGAGGCAAAAAGGCAAAAAAAAACTGGAAAGAGGAAAATATATATTTTTTTCTCCGATTGCCGTATAGCGAGCAGCTTTCTATTTGTATAAAATTGTATAAATTAAGTTGGCGAAGAAGTTTATTATGCACTTTTATCAATTCCCTCAGAGCGCGGAGTTGCTAAACCGAGGAAGTTTTTTTACGCGTACAAGCTGCTTTTACTCAACCTCCTTCAAAGATGCCGCATTTCAACGCCACAGGAAAAACTCAGGGATTTTCAAAGATACACAATTTTCTTGTTTACTGATTTTAAACTCATCTCCCTCCTAGCCAGAAAATGATGTTTATTTTTACTTGCAGTGTTTTGTTAATAGAGATAATGGCCGCGGAATGAAATATATGTTCTAAAAATAATTACATGAATTGTATCGACACATTAATTGGCAAAGATGTTCTAATGGCTTTCCATTACATAAAAATATTTTAATCGATACGAATTATATTACACTCAAACTTTATTATATTTTCGATCATTTTTTAAAGAAAGAAGTATCATTATGTATTATATAAATAATAACTTGAGTAAAATTCAATCGTTTGAAACACATTTGAAGAATCTAGAGAGAAATGCATTCAATTTGCTGTTTCCTTAGTATATTCATTTGGTTCTTATATCTTCTGGACACAAATTACAAATCAGAAAATAAAAAAAAATAAAACTGCATTCTCCAAACAACTCTTGTAATGGATGAACAAAGTCGGCGACGAACATAACACTAACTGAAACAGAACAATCTAGAAAACTTATTTAAACGTCGATGAACTGCTTGAATTTAGTTGAAGTTGCCAATAAAGATTTAATTTTATTATTTCAATTTTTTATTTCTATGAACAACCAGCGTTTACATTCCTGTAAAACATCATAAACAGTCTTAATGATTGCTAAAAATTTTTCACATAATATTATTTTCAATGGTTATATTATCAATGGAGATGCGTGGTGCTTGTTGCTTACAAACCGGACATGGAGACGCAAGGTGATTTTTTCTAGCTAATAAGACATATATGTCATATAAGCAGAATCCTATTTAAAAACAGATGAAAACGGCACTGGAAGTGATATAAATGTCCCATCAGGTGCAGGGACATCTGTTGTTAAAATATGAACCATGAAAGGCATGTTATTTGAATCCTTGAACGATGCTTTTGCCGAGAATCATGTTAGGTGCTTGATTTTATAATCAGTTTAAATGCAGAATAAAATTATCGAAAACGCACACATATGTACTTGCTGGAAGAGTAAAGAAAATCAGAAATAGTATTTCCACGCTTTGTTAACCGCTGTTAATAGCATGTTAACCATATTTTTGAATAATATACATACAATGATATAGCTGCTAATTCAACTTACAACCTGACCGAAACATGAATTCCTCCAGCTTGGACAATTTTCCATTGCAAAATGTTTTCTCCGTCTCACTCTTTATACCATCCATTTTCTGTAAGGTGTCGGTAGAAGGGGATTGAGTGAAGCAATCATTATGTCAACAACGCATGCCAAATTTAACTCTCGAGTGAACCAGTACCTTGCTACACCGCTCTCAAAAACTCGTCCATACTGCAGTCACTTCAGCGGGCGTGATTGTAACCTTTATGCTGCAATCATCTGGTTTTGCTTCGTTTTCTCTTCGCTGTGCTTAAGTGCATGGAGTGAAGTACACCTGGACAAACATGAAAAGAACTGACAGTCAGTGGTAGTAAATGCAGACTCGCGGATGGAATAAGGTACACACATATACGAATATGCACAAAATATTCTAAGCTGAACAGGAAGCACTTGATTGCCGTGCTTTTGAAGCAACTCTGAGCGATGTGCGATAGGTACGAGTGGCATTGAATGTTTGGCTTTTCCAGTCCATGAAAGACAGCATCATACCAGTGCAGGAATGAAAATGATAAAATTAAGCGGATTTTTCATTGAAATGCTCGCTGTTTTGTTCTGAATGCTGAGAAAATCCTATTTCACAGCTTTTCTAAACGCATTTTGCATAAAATCACACAGTCTACATGTACCATTACATGTCTCATGGAAAGGAAAAAGTCCATTCCTGCCTTCAACAAACCTTATGTGTTCCACAAATCTTGTAATTTCTCCTACGCTTGATTTTATTTTTCTTTCTATCTTAGGTCTAAGTTAGTAAATCCGATAAACACATTCCAATCCATTGCGCTAAGCTGAAGGTGAAAGGTAACACACATCCATTCGTACCCTTCAAAATACGACCCAATGACGACTTAATGCCACCGTTTTTCCTTGCTGAACAGTCTCCGCGTTGCACGCCTTTTGGTAAGGTGCTGGCTTAACCAATTTTTGGCTTCCGCTCGGTTCTTGCTTATCATGCTTTAAGTTTGTCTACGAACAAAGCCTTTCTTCCCTTTTTGGGCAAAATCGATGCTTGGAAGAATAAAGAACTTTATACCTGTGGGAGATTGAGAAAGTAGGTAGAAAATCTCTACCATGACATCACCTTCCCTTCTTCCAGCAAAAGTACCTGTGAGGCACAAATTCAGAAGAAAAAGAGATCTGCTTAATCAAATCAAAGCTGAAAGTCTGTTTCGATTCTTTCGTCATGAACGTCCGAAAAACGTCCATTTCATCGGATGTATTTCGGCGAATAGATTTCGAATGTCTTAGGCAATCGTTATGCCGAGTATCGAGAAACACAAGAAATAGGCCGTATTTTTCATTTACTTTTCGCACCAATTGGTGCAGATTGCTCCAGTTCAGGGCGTAGGTTTTATTTGTCTTGCAGTGAAGAAAAGGTATAAGCATACGATCCAGCAGGAACAAAATCTATCCAATTCAACAGCTCAACAAATTAATCACGTGGAATAGAAGGTTTAACTAAAGAACTTTGACCAGGGCATCTTGCTTGAGAATGCATTAAGTCGAAGATAAATGTTCCCACATACCCCGTTTCTCAGCTTCTAAACAGTTGTGACATGCTTGAAATTGTTAAGTAAATAGTATTATTCCTCATTCACCATTTTATTACGACACGTAATACGATAAATTACGACTAACACTTTTGATTGTCTAATCTACTTGAGAACTCCTTGTTTAAAATTGTAAGAATATTCAAGACTCATTATTAACACAACGATGAAGATTATATTTTCTAGGAAGAGTTCAGCACGCAATTCACAATAATATATTTTTATATTTCACACATAAACTAAGGTTTTACACGAGTGTAATCAACTGCCAACTTGGGCTATCGCCAGCTAGTAGTACAACTCCTAAACAATGGTCCTACCAATATTTCTTCAAGCAAATTTGAAGAAACATCTCACTAACTATCGAGTAAATCTTGAGTTTACTTCACTCTTTACTGTAAGAGACTGCCGAGAAATTTCTGCTTCGCCCTACGACACGCACCGGAAACGACAGAAACAGCAGCAACCACTACAGGAAAATGCTCGCCTGTTTCCTGTCCAGTCTGAAAGCTTTCGGTCATTAACACCCGAGCAATCCCTACCNGTACAACTCCTAAACAATGGTCCTACCAATATTTCTTCAAGCAAATTTGAAGAAACATCTCACTAACTATCGAGTAAATCTTGAGTTTACTTCACTCTTTACTGTAAGAGACTGCCGAGAAATTTCTGCTTCGCCCTACGACACGCACCGGAAACGACAGAAACAGCAGCAACCACTACAGGAAAATGCTCGCCTGTTTCCTGTCCAGTCTGAAAGCTTTCGGTCATTAACACCCGAGCAATCCCTACCCTGCCCGTCAGGGTGACCGATCATCGGCTAGTCCACTTTTTGTCGATTAAACAGCGGGAAAGTCTAGCGTCTTGGGCGAGTAACAGGGTAACAGGGTACGTTCTATTGTCCGGTGCGCTGGAAATTGCCTACCAAACCAAAAACCGGAAACCAGCAATCAGCCGCCTGAAGCATAATTGATGGGCAGAGAAAATTTATGGAAATCGTTTTTCCGGTCCATCGAACGATTCGGAAGTGCGGTACGATATCGCGATTCAGGCGCTCATCGAATGCATCGTGCAAGATTCAGAGTGTACTTTAATGTACACTGCCAATAGGGACAAATCAGATGACGTGTTTGGTTATGCAGCTCATGGCAGCTTCAAGCAAGGGCTAATAAAAAATACGATTGATCTTGCTTTCAATTTAAGTACTGAACCGACAAAGTTGTAGTTCGTTGGGACAAGGTTGGTGTATTTGTGTGCGTTGAAAATTAAAATGATTAAGCCCATGACGTCTTTACCATTTGAATGTGTTGAAAGGGTGTCAACTTATTCTTTACCTCACGTGTTACAATCCAAAAACAAATATATTTCTTCTAGGCATCAAATAAAAGTATACCGTTTATTGATGTCTTCGACATCATTGCTCGATTGCTTGACTTAGCGAACAGCACTAAATTGGTTGGAATGCTAGGAAGTTCAAAACTATTTTTTCGTACTTTCTTCTCCTTTGCTTTTCTATCAATTCGGGAAAATCATTTTGTTTTTCGAGAACACTTCTCGTCCAAATGATTCTGGTCTAAGCCCATTCTTGCAAAAGTATTTGCAGTTTAAATATCTAGTAAGTTCAAGAATATTACTTAACAATCATGGTCGACAAGCATTTGTGAGCTATCTGTCTAGCATGGTTCAAGCAAACAAACATGTTTTCTGTTATCCTTAAGCAATTGTTTATACTTTTTTATTTTGACCACTTTAATGCAACGGACATAACACAGACGTTTCCTCTGAAAAGAAAAATGCCTATCTGAGCTTCATCGATCTTGCCAAATCTAGAACCGACTAACAGAATCGTATGTTCTCCGTTGCGGTCCGTTTCGTTCATTCGTCAAGCACGAATGCGTGCACTCTGGTCAAACGCCGCTAGTAACACGTACGTTTGATGGTTTTTCCAAACCTCGTACCAGCGTGTAGCAACGCAGCGTGTAGGTGAAATGAACCATTAGCAATTACTGGCCCTTTAACATCACCCTGCAATGGGATTGCTACAACTGAATGAATGGTTGTTAGAGCAGAATAAATAAGACCCTGCTCGGGAATCGATTTAGAGTTCGCTTTCTATTCCCCGATACTTTCTTATGTTGAATGTGTTTCCACTGTGATGTGAGATTTATTGACGAGATCGTGCGATTCTATTCGCGATTCGTGCAAAACGCTAAGAATATAGTAGGGCTAAAGATGAACTACACTGGCCAGCAGTGGTGCAAAGAGGTGCGGGAATTTATGGGCACATACGCACGCTAACACACCGTCGCGATGGGGACGGTTTACGAGCCATGACCTGTGGTGTAATGGTGCGTGAAGGCGATGGTGCACATTGAACTGGGTCAAAGGATTTCGGGTGGCGATTTTTCTCCACGAGTGTTACTTTCTTGCTTCGGAAAAAAGTTTGAAAGTTGGGATACGGTTGTTTGATGAAATGTGAGGCAGAATAAAGAAATACATATTGCCCATATGTAACCGAATTGTGATAAGTTAAGAAGGAGACCATTAAATCAAAATCAAAACTGGGTCCATTATTCAGACCATTCGGGGCGCTAAAGAAAATGTGTTTCCCATTTAGAAAATTTATGTCATATGCTTCGAACGAGAATAATTTTCTTTGTGACGCAATTTGATAACGTCTCTATATATGAGTGAGAAAATATAAAACACGAACAAGAATATAAAATACCGTAAAATATGGCCCATCCCCAGTTGTGGGTTTTGCGACAGCTTCGTGACAGGTTTTTGGCAGTTGTCAAACAACAAATTTACTCACATGACAGCAAATATAGTTTTTCCTTTCATTTATTTGTACACACAAAGGGTGGCAACCCTTACTCCAACAGACTTCATATTATTGAGCACTTTTTTGTTCACCATTTGTTGCATTCGAGTTGGTCATTAGCTGTGCAAAACACCGTACAATCCTTATTTCCCATCATACCGTCCATGTACTAAGCTACAAGTAATCATATAATAGCACTTTATCGATTGCAATGTATCACTATCACAACACAAGCGTAAAACGTTCTCTCTTCATCGGTGCCGCTGGACAATAACAAAAACAAAATAAACATAAACGCGTCAATATTCATCAAATTGATTTACAGCAGAAGAAAAACAACACGTTTCGACCAGCAAAAGCGGGAAAAATGCTTTCGGAGTATTGGGGCTTACTTTTTTATCCTATTTTATACCTCTCGTTCGTTGTGCAACGAAAAAGCATGTGTTGCCATTTTTCCACAATATACCCAGCCACATATTCACGCCCACAATGTTTCAACAATCGAGTGTAGTTAGTGTGCAATGGAATAAACGCCCTTACCCGGCAGACAGTCAGACGCTTTCGTCTACCCTGCAGCAGCTATCGACTTTACCGGCTGCACTGTACACACTATACCCGGAAAGATTGATATTTTCAAGTGTGCTTACACTACAAAATAGCATATTGTTCTCGTGCAAGCCGGGTGCGATAACGCTCAATGACGCGCGATTCCACGACTCGAAAAATAAATACAATTTAAAATAATAAGATGGCTAATAGCATTTTCTCCATCGCCAAACATTTGACGAAAGGAATTGTTATGAATGTGACGAAAGGAATTGTTATGAATGTGACGCAATTTTTTACTGTTACGTGTTATAAATGGTGCAAAAATTGTGTTAAATAAAACTGTTTAATCTGATACCATTTCCTTTTTCCATTATGTTAACCGGATATTCAATCCTTGCTGCGGAGGGACGGTCCGAATGGGATTTTGGATCGGTCCTGGAGTGTGGAACTGGCATCTTAACCAAAAACATCACCGGGCCACCGCATATTATCTGAAACTGATTTATACAAAAGATTCAAAACATGTGATTTTTCACATATTTCAAGTGAAATACAAACTAGCCAAAGTTCTGGTTTCTCCATTTAGCTCAAATAAACGAAAGCGCACTTTCTGTTAAATCCCGCATGTCCAACAAAGCAGAAAATTGAATTTCTTCATGTCAAGATGCTACGCATGTCAAATATATAGCACACGAGGAACTAGTACGACCAACCTTCGCGACAGGTAACTAAAGAAACGAACTATGGCTGGGTTGCTTCTTTCTTTTGGGGATTATAGGGCATACTGGTGGGCTACCAAAAGTTGTAACCCACATTCTCACCAAAAAGCTATTACCTACATTCTTGAAATTCTACGTTTTGCTTATAAGACGGTAAGAATAGAATGTTTCGACTAAAAAAAGAAATATTGTAAAGTAAGAGATACTATGGTGTTCTTAAATGGTAGATTATAAGGTAACTTATTTCCCTTCTGATATCGCCAAATCTACCCGTTAGATGTTTGATTGTTTTGAAGTTTGTTTCTTCCAATAGCATATACTGGAACATTTACTTTATAGCTTTAATGCCTTTGACAATTACTATGTTAATTTATACCTCGCTTTTTGTAAATGTTACCTCATTCGATTGTCTAATTTCTATGAGTTCATCTTTCCGTGATATTTTCATTTATACTAAATTAAGTTAATTCCAGTGAAAGAAATTCAACATCTCGCACAAACATGCGCCATCAATCTCCTAAAAAAACAAAAACCGTGTATTAAGAATAAAAACTGCATCAAGGAAAACACAATATTTGCTGAAGAATAAACATTCATCAACATTTTCCCTGCTGTGAAGGGTAATTTTTTCTGACCTCGATTGCAAGACGGGATTCTTAGCCACATACATGCCATTGTCTGCTGGTTCGAAGACATTGCCCTTCCAGACTCGCCTAGAAGATGTTAAGCTTTTCGTTTCCAGGTACCAACTATACCTTACGTGTTTAGAAAGTACTTGCTTTGTTTTACAAATTACATTAATTCTCGTAGGGGTTTGAAACGAATAGACAATGACAAAATGATGGAGTTGATGTTTTGTCCACCGTGAGGACATCCCTATTGCATCATGCATACCGAAAACAAGTGAAGGAAACCTATTTTGAATGTGCCGAATTTTTCAAGGTTTGTGTATGAACACACTTGTTCTTTTTCATCTCATGTATTTCGTTACACTGTTCTATCTTTACGTGATCCGGACATGCAATTTCTCTTCGTACGTTGCTATCTTCACTAACAATAAGTGCTCCGTAGAAGAATAGATTGATTCACTTCATTTGATTGGATAATTAACACAGATAAGAACAAAAAAGTGCCATTCTCTGAAGTAAAAAGGCTACAAACGATCGATATTCGTATCTCAAATCCCTCCTAAGAAACATATTATTTTCATGTCCCGAAAGAAACGTATAAAAAAAAATTAGGCCACAAATAATTTATAACATTCCTTTGCAAAGGAGCAAGGAAGATATCAGTGATCCCCTTACCACCGATCCTACCGAAAAGAATAAATTATTACGTGCAGATGGGAACTTACTAGAGTGCTCCTTCATTCACGTTTGCCAATAATCATTAATTACGGTCACCCTCCCTCGCGGTCATTATCGAAGATTTTCCTGCGCGAGGTGTGCTCTATTTTTTTTTCGCTTCATCCAGCTCCACCAGCACCTTCGCCTGCCCGGTCGTAAATAATGCCTTCTGGGTGTCGTTCATTACGTGGAGGCAATTATTCGCTTTCACCATACGTTTACTGTTCGACCTAAAATAATGTTGAAAATTTATGGAAAAACCGGAACTTTTTCTTATCATACTACTATGTGTAACACCATGGCGGGGCTTTAATGACGGTAGAAATATGTTCCTGATTCCTGCTGGATGTCGCTAAAGGAGTAAATAAATCATGCATATGGAACTAAAATAAACAATAAAACCGAAGATAATGGGGGAAATATACGAACATGCGTACTCCACCTGAAATATCCGACAGAACACAGTTAACACAGTTAACTACAAAGAGGCCTAACTACAATAAGACAGTTTTAGACTATTATTATGAAAGTTTGGTAAGATAGCAATAATCATTGTGTTCTGTTAAGATTTGATAGCAAGCTAGAATTCATTTCAAAAAATTATTCTTTTACTGAATAAAATTGATGTATCCATCAAAACATAACATCTTGTTGAATGATTTATTCATGTTGCTTCTATTGGACCTATACGCTTTTCAAAGTGTTTGATACTCCGATACCTCACAGACGAATAAAATGGCTCACATTCAATGCTTTAGTGTCATTTAACAAGGGTAAGTTTCCGGCTAGTGGACGAAGAAAGTGCCGTTTGTGCACATTTTATCTACCCGTTCAACTACAAAAGCACCAACGAAAGCCATCAGGAACGTAGCTAGCGATGATGAAAAGGTTGACGTTTTTTCTACACATCAAACGATCCGAGCAATTCAACATTCTCATGGCAATGGCAACAAGGAGCCAATTCCCAGGCAGGCATTTCGATGCCGTAATCCGCACACATGTGGCTATTCATCTCGTCTCAACCCAGATCTTTTTTTAGTGTCTTTGATTGTTTTCGATAAGTGAACAACAAGTTGTCTAGCTTTCTCGTTAAAGCAAATCCAACAGGATGTACACAGCAATACAACCCTCAATCGAATGCAATTTTTATACATTCGATTAACTTTTTATTTCTCCGGAGTATGCCATGCCCCGCTGGTTGCAGCAGCATGCGGATGTTTCTCACCAAGTTGCGTACTTGCTTATAAGACAGCTTATTTTCGGTACGCTGATATCGAGTGCAGCAAAAGAGTACGATCTTGAAACGAGATTCGAATGATGGATCGAATCAACACCGTACGTGGAGTATGCATATTTGGTCTAGCATGGAAATGAGAATTGCGTTGCATTGGTAATACGATTCGAGTTGTATTATTGAGGTACATTGCAACGCGGCGAGGAATTTAAAACTCTACCAACGAAAAGAAACCCCTCTAAACAGTATCAATGCCATCTTCAGGAGGTTGTGAAAAAAGCTTCGAAATAGAAAACAATTTCCATGAAACATGTTTTCTATTTCATCAGTGCATCGCTCTGCGTCAGTATGTTTGAAGCGTGTAAAATCACAAATTTGTCCAAAACGAGTGCTTTGCACACAGAGCAAGCAAATATTGAAGCAATATTGCAGAACGGAGGGAGTTAGAGACATGTCAACTTGTCATAATGAATTTTTATTATTTGCTGAAGAAACTGTCCCAAAAGTATGAATTTAAAAAGGGATTGCTATTTATAACCGATTCCCTATTGGTATTTTTTTTTATATTAAGAAATACCGTGGAATGCTTGAGAAACATATGCGTAAAATGATTGTATAATATATATTAAAAACATGAGTAGTGATTTATTCAAAACTGTCGTTATATGAGCGACACTAGCTTCCTTACCTAGGACATTGAGCAGCTTTTACAGAACCATAATTTCTTCCTTTATAATTTATACTAAGCCTTGCGCGGTGTTCCGAAAATAAACTTTACGAAAACAGCAGTCGCGCGTTNTTTTTTTTATATTAAGAAATACCGTGGAATGCTTGAGAAACATATGCGTAAAATGATTGTATAATATATATTAAAAACATGAGTAGTGATTTATTCAAAACTGTCGTTATATGAGCGACACTAGCTTCCTTACCTAGGACATTGAGCAGCTTTTACAGAACCATAATTTCTTCCTTTATAATTTATACTAAGCCTTGCGCGGTGTTCCGAAAATAAACTTTACGAAAACAGCAGTCGCGCGTTGACTGCAAATGATGCAAGCATAATTTTGGCTTCATTTTATACCTAACCTTTCCCACAGGATGGTTTCTTACTAGCATGAAAACATGGGACAAATTTTCAGCGGCCTTTCATAAGCCCTCCGAGAGAAGCCCATTCGCCCTGATGGCTCAGTAATTCTATAGGTAAAGCTCAATGATGCACATGATGCAGAAATTGGTAGCAATGGGTCTCGTTCCGGGTTCGTGATGAGAATCATAACTTCACGCAGCACTGCTCAACGAAACTGGGAAGCTTTGCAAATGAAAAACATTAGCCCTGCTTGGATGTTAGTGCCTTTCTTGAAACATTCTCTTCCTGGCCATGCCAGATGAAAGCATCTCTTCAGTACCGTTTTCCCGCTGCCACAAGACCACGCTTGAAAACTGTTTATGGCTATAATCAGTCGAACCAGAGCAGTGAATTATGCTCATACAATGTTGGAAAACATCGTTACCGCAGGCTATGCACAAGCAACGGTGTGACCTGTACACTCGGTGCGAAAGTTTGTCGTCATTTCCTTCCGAGGATTAACAGGTAAGTTTCCCCGCTGGTAGTTTTTATGGCTGTGGTGGTCTTGGGCGCGTGTCACTGCTACTTTTACACCAGCGATCACCTGGAACGAGGTAGGTATTTCAACTATGGTAATGTATTGTTAGGATTGGAGTTAAGGTGACAAAAATAACATATTCCGCACAACGAGAGCAATACGTAGATATAGTAACGGGCAAACATTCTTCGAACGGTTTACGACGGCACGTTAAAAGTGCTTCAGGTTAATGAATGTCACACATCTAAGTACGGGTACGAGTAGATCTGGGGATTTGATATGACGTGGTAATAGCATAATGTATGCCATGTGCGCCAGATGTGCCTATCTAATGGAGAGCCAAGCCGAAGTTTGGTTGGTGAAATTAACAACCATGCTGCGAAATGTAGGTCATAGTGTGAAGTTCTAGGTGTGCCATCGAGGATAAAAGCGTGAACTACGTCACAGGTAATACTTCTTTATTTCTTCATTTTGTTTCCGAAGACTTTAAAATGGCATATGGCGCGTAACTAAGACAAGTAAAGTGTTTTTGCTATTAGATTTCATCATAATTGTTGCGTTTACGTTATTTACTGTATTAAAACACGAGAATATCTCGGCAGAGCATTTCTGAGTATTCTTGACTTAGTTTACCTTTAGTACGAAGAAACGGTCCGGATGATATTTGAGAGAGATTCTCATTGGGCCGCATGGTAATATGCAATGATTAACATGCAAATGCAATCAAGTTTCATAGTGCACTCGAGCGGATTGCGCATTTATTACGTTTATCACCCTATTTGTCACATAGGGTGGTCTCTTTTTGTACGCAGTTCAAATAAGCCGTTCGGTCGGGCATGCGAATTTTATTAAATAGCATAACGCACGATAGAATCCCTTTATCAAATCACATCGTCGATGACTTGTACGGTACCGACAATTCTCGCTTCTAGGCGTCAAAGGGTTCGATCATTCTTACTTGCATTTCGTTCAGTAGCTTCCGGAGGATAAACGAACTTTTCACTGTCGAAGAAAAAAGGATCACCACAATGGAATATTTATCTTTTTCCTCAAGCTCATTTGAGCACGGGAGAAAAATCAACCCATCAGAAGGCAAATGCGTTGTCGTTTGATATGTTGCTCTTTAAGCTCGCTTTAAGGATGATCCTTGAATAGAACGATCAAAGTAGAGCGGTGGAACCGTTTTTGCATGGCCCGCTACCAGGGTAAAAGTGAGCCAGCGCCTAAAATGGATTCGCTGTCAATTTTGCCCATTATCATGTAGCGCATGAGAAATGATCAAAAATCGACAAGCATAAATCATAAAACGAAGACCAGAGGATGGGATAGTAATGGTACCTTCATCAGCTACCGAACTACAGTGCAGATATGGTCGCATGAGCTGGTACAAGACGTAGTAAGGTATGGAAGCATTTCTGTGCACAAGTGTGTTCTGGAGAGCATTGGCGCAAGGATGCTTTCATGGCCACTTGCTTAAATCAAACAAGCTGAAAGCACTCGTTTCCACACGAAACGAAAGACGCACACGCGCCCAAGTTGCTCAAATACTTATGTTTATATTGCTGCTAGGTGGAAAGTGAAACCAAGTTGCTGTATCTTTTCTTCCTGAGGCCGCATGCCTTTGATCGTGTTCTTTTCTCTTTTTTTTTTGTATCAACTCTACTCATGCTTTCCGTTTTCTTTAGCAGAAGAATATTGATGACATCCTTCCGTCACGAGCGTGCCAGCTCTTCCTTGCCAAAGCACTCCGGGCATGCAAAAATTGAACGAGAAAAATGCTCATCGAACAAAGCTTCCTGGCCGTGACAAAATCATTCCTCATCGTATTTTGTAGTGCACGAAAAAATAAAAGGACACTAGGACTCAAAACGGTACCTTAAGACCATACAGGCAAAAGAACGCAACACTTGAACATGAACCTGGAATGGTCCGGGGAGGGTGAAGTGAAAACTAAATTGACGAAACAATCGAAACGAAGAAAGAGCCGTCCTCTTTCTGAAGAAGTATCAAATGTGTCTCCTTCCGTCTGCCCAAAACGACAACCAGCACGATATCACCACGAAGGGACAGGTCCGTTTGTCGTAAATCAATCGAATTCACTACTTTGATGCGTATTTTGGCATTTCCCAAACCAGTGTTGGCGTGGAAAGCTTGTGCGCACGTAGCAGATTGCCCGATTGTAAGGCGTACCCGTAGAATGTTCATCATTCATCACAAGTTTATCGAAACAAGATATGTTGGGATACACTGGGACAGGTTCTGAACAGAATATTGATTGTGAAAGATAGCAACTTTTCAAATGCCCACATTGGTTCGAGTCGCTCGATGTGATGTGTACAAATTTGATTTATGATTATTGTTCCTATTACAGCGATCGGATGGGAAGAAAATGTTCAATGTTGATCTCAAATTTTCAAGACCAGGAGGAAAAGTTAAAAAGATATCGAAAACAAAAAAGCGTCATGTTTTGGGTGGCTCATAAAAAGGACTGAAAACAAACTCTTTCCAAGGAGGCACATACAAATTAAGTCATATAGCAAGCTGATGTAATTACGTTACTATATTAACCAAATTTCGATAAAAGCCTAACGCAGAACACGCGTTCCACGATGGAGAAAGTTGAGTTATAGTTAATCTTTGATCCTGCATTACAAAAAAAATATATTTTTTTTTTAATTCTTAAATTCAATTGTCGGTCGAGTGGGAAGGGAAATTCGTGAAAATTTCGATTGTACAAACAGTCGATAAACACGTGCTGCAGTAATTGAGTTAGTATGATTCCTCTTGCATAAAACAATTGTATCTGAAACTGAAACGTGATGAAATCCAGGCAGCAATGCATGATGTAAGGTTTACAACCTTACTTCTCAAAGTTTTAAGTTTGTATTTACATAATAAAAAAAACAATCATTGATATCTAAGAGTCTTCTCGATGTGTTAGTGGTTTTGGTGACAACCGGAACAGAATCCCAAACGAATCTTTCTCTTTAGGTCCATAAAACCGAATGATTTCTACCTTCGGTTCCCAGCCTTTTCTCTTTCATTAATTTAGAGCAAGAAACAATTTCCAGCTAACTTGCATTCTCTTACGATGCATTTTGCGCTTAAAAACTCTTTCGTACTTGCTTCCTAAAAACCAAAAGACGTGATGCCAAAGTCTCTTAATCCTTCGAAAAGCTTCCTCACGAAAGTAAACGATAAAGTACATTAAAGCGTAAAATAATCCACTGCTTCAGAAGATAACCCTTTTTGCCCTTGGTATCCAGGGTTGACGATGGTTGCTTTCAGTTTTCCCTATTCCAAACGATACACACGATGGATAAGGCAATATAGCCAAAAGAGTAACTTGACTCAAGCTAAAAAAATATATACAACCAGACAAAATAGCATAACGCGGGTACAATTTATCAACAGCTTGTTCAACCTATCACCCCGAGAAAGTTGAGAAAGAATGCAAACTGCTGGAAGAGGACATGGCAAAAATTAACATAATTTGTTTCAAAAAATACGATCTGAGCTTCATTACTCCGTTCTTGGGTGGGGTGCAGCAGAAGTCTCGTTCTACTGTGGTGCAACGTACTGCAATAAAGGAACCGGTACAAAAAGGCAAAGATCCAGAGGTCAGCCTGTGGAGTTGGGACAACGAGAGATTTAAATACCGCTAAATGTAACAAAAAAACCAAATCTCCAGAAGGAAGTAAAAAGCAAAAGACGTGGCGGAATAGAAAGGAAAAAAACAACCTCCGGTTGTAAAACTGTTTCCTTTGACCCCGGATGCCTGCATTCACTAATCATCCATCGTTGGTCTTGCGAAAATTATTCAAGCTGACGTTACTACCCGTTGTAGGTGGCGAAAGACCCCAAAATGATTTTCAATGACGGATGGAGACGAATAAAGTCCTGATGGAAGGAGAAAGGGAACGTTTGAATCACCGAAGAAAACTCATTCTCGTCCTCGTCATCATCATCGGAACCAGCTGGTTGAAGCAATACCGATCCTATCCGCAACGGATGCTGAACACATTGCGTTGTTTAAGGAGAAACGAACGGGACGTTGGAGAAAAAGTTGTAATGAAATAATTCATCCACAAGTTTCGAGCAGAGCAATTAATTCCTTTGTCGAAGCAATTACGAACGGGCTGGCTTTGTGCGGGTGCTAAGTTCCTAAGAGGTTTGAACCAATGGGCCATCACCGGGTGGAATCGATTTGAATGGTAAATTGATCATCACGCAAACAAGATGGTAAACTGTCGATTATTTTTTCTACGAGGCAGACAAAAGGATAAGAAGATTTGATGCTGTATGTTTGTATGAAAAAAATTTAATCAAGTTTAGGGAAGAAGGAACAGTGTTTTCACTGTCGTGGTTGTCTAGGAAGGGTAATTTAATGGGCGTTTCTGATTGCTTTGGAAATTGACAAAGTTGGCTCGTTTGTGGAAATGATTTGAATTTTATGCCCTTGCGTTTGTTCAATAGAAGTGTCAAGAGTTTCAAACAAATCTAAAACGCGTTCCTTTTTTAACAAAAACAAACTCTCGCCGATTTTGTTCCGAACTGTACAACAATTCTATGAAAAGTCTTAAGCGTTCAAATGAAAATATAGCTGCATAAAATTGCATTCTTATGGATTACATTTCCCTGTCGGAGTAAAAAGCAAAAACGAATCAGCATCGTTGCACCGTCGGTGACAATCAATTATGATTATGATGTTATAGCCTCGGTTTCAAATAAAAATACACACGGTTCAACGTTTACCCTTGGAAAACTGTAACTGAGAGTTCCCATCGTTATGCACCACCGCATTCCCATCGCCGTAAATCGAATTCTAACCGGAGTGAAATGTAGAAAGATAAGACAAGTTCGTCGCTGTTTAACCTTCCGTAAACATGCTCCCCTGTCTAGCTTCCCATTTTGGTTGATTTATGACTCCTATATGCTTTGCTTTGCGTCCTTATTTCCGGCGAACGAACGCTGTTTGTCACGCACCGGCATGACAATGGAAATCTCCGAATAGCTGAGCGCTTCTGTTCAAATAAGTGACATCATTCTGCTGCTGTCTGGCGTTTTCCTGGTGCTAGGGTATGGAACGTACTAGGTGCGGACAAAGAGGACAGTCGTGTTGTTTAGTTAAGTTGACGATTGCAGATTAGAAATGCGGGTTACACGGTTGCTACCTTGGGAAGGGGTACAACGGTGCGTTCAGCATGGTTAAAAGACCGAACTAAACGTGAGTGAAAGTTTCGCTGCAGGAACGCTTCACGGTGAAGGATGCTGGAAATTTAGCAAGAACACAAAAAGGAACGTTTGCTTCGTGTGAGCGTTTGGTATGAAGCATGGAAAGCAAAATAAAACAAAAATATATGTCGCGTTTACAGACGTTTCTCTGTGCAGGGTGCGTATCATATTGGCACAAAAAGTACACTCCCACTGGATACCAAAAAAAATACACAAACCAACCGACGCATAGGAGGGGAGCGATCATTTAAAAGGACACCAGCGTCCTTCACGACTACGCGTAAATTCGGGAATTCACTAGTGGGATTGTTCTGTTTGTCGAGTCTGGGTTGCCCGCGGGAACAGGGATGGAACGAAAAAGTTCTTTCATGCTGCCAAAACCACCTCGTTTTATGCTCGTTTTGTTCTGTGGCACTTTTGCCTCATGCTGATTCCGAGTTGGTGGATGTGGCGCGCGAAAGAGCTATACATCACGCATAGCAGGTTAGAGTTTATAAAAAATTGAGATAATAAATGATAAATATGGTGAATATTATAAGCAGAATTTTTTAGCTCAATTTGAATCTTAGTATTAAGAATGAGTCTTGACTATGTTTTCATTTTTTCGTGATATTTTAAAAAGTTTTCGTACAGGAATCCCTAGGATGGCTACCATCACAATGCCCCAGAGATGCAGTTTTCAATAGGAACATAAATTTAATGACGACCTAATGCTACAGGATTTCTTGATAGATTTTTGCGACATTCACCATTCATGACACCGCTTTAACAATGCTGCGTCATGAACCCATCAACTCTGAATAAAACCTCTGAGTTGTTTAAATGCTTCAACGTTTTCCCCCTTTTCGGGGAAAACTCTGCACAACGTAAACGCTGTCATTACTGCAACCCTTTGGCAAATTGTTCAAACAAGTGGGAGGCAAAAAAGACAAAAACATTACGCTCCCAGAAGACAGGCACCGTTTAACGCACCTAACCCTTTCGTCATTTTTTGTATAAAAATCAAGCAATACGAAAAACTTCCTGTGAATCGCTGTAAAAGTGCTGACATAGCACGATTCAGTCTTGGTATGTTCGATATTTGCCGAGTACTTTGGAATCTGATTCGGTAGTTTGTGATACGTTTGAAAAGGGATAACTGTTAGGAGTTTTGAGCAAAGGTTTGCATATTGTGGTAAAATGTAGGATGTGTGATTTTTCTAATGCGCATTGTTGTACACCAGAACACATTACATCAAGAATCTTTTAACTGGTTTAAAACATCTGTGCTGCTCTAGCTAAAAGAAGCTAGGCGTATGTAATTTATCTTTTAGAAGTCATTTCAAC
>STHB01000011.1:1106521-1144148 GCA_018908115.1 Anopheles rivulorum
TTTTTTTTTGTTTACTCGTTTACCGTCTGGAACAGTAACAAACAGTACGGTGGGTTTTGTAGGATAATTTATGTGCAAATCGATAGATTAGTATCAGTGCCCGACTCAATTAATAATACATTGTGCAGCCATAGACAAATGGTGCCGTTTTTTAGTGAGGCAATCCATAAATTCTTTTTTTCAACCTCATAAAAGAAAATTTAACGACTCGAGCTCCGCATTCCTTGCAAAGCGTGTGTAACAGGAAATGCAGTAAATAAAAAATGTACTGTCGTATGCAACTGCTAGAACTTTTTTAAGTAAAGAGAACGTAATATATAATTTAGTTTTATTAAACATATTGTTTTCATTTACCATACAATAATTAAACCCAATATTCATACTACGCATGCACTTGACATCGCTTCGTTTATTAAATATTTGGATATATTTTCTAGAATATATTTTTAATTAACAAAAAACATCAGAAATTTTGAGTTCAAAAGTTCAGTAGAATGTTGCTTAGGATTTTTTAACATATATCCAAATACTTTAATACGCTTATTTCTTCAAGCACGCTATGCAAACACCGAGCATTGCCGCAGAAAAGTCCTTCAAATTGGTCAACAAACAACTCAAAGAGGTGTTTATATCAGCGTACCGTGGGCATGTATAAAGTCGGACCACAATTTAGCTAATGCAATCTAATACCTGCCCCGTGGTCACACGAGCCGTACTGACCAGAAAAGAACTCGGAGGAGGTTAAAGCAAAAGGTAAAAAAACAAATTTCTCGAGTTGTTCATTAACCTGATTTCTTTTTCCCTGCCTCTCGCTTCCGTTTCGTCCTCTTGCCATACCAGCCACCCCTTGCAAACCGTCCTATAAGTAATCGCAGCTAAAGCGCAGTATCCTTTTCACTGAAATGTCGGTGAAACGAGTGCGTACAGTTCCTCCATTTGCTCTTCAGTACGATTCCTTGTGATGAGGTTTGTATCTTATCCTCGGAAAATAGTGCTCGGTGCCGGGTAACGGGGAGACCAGAACTTTGGCCTTTGGAAAGCAAATGAAGCGACAGACCGGTGCAAAAGGAAGCTAATTTCATTCATTTCCTAGCCCAGGTCCCTGCAGATCGTCTTTTTAAGGAGTGTACCCGTATCAACCATATTCTTCCAGCTGAAAGCGAAACAAACTGAGTGGAGAAACAAACGAGTCTTCGAAAAATGTTTATACCTCGGTGCTGCCATATAAAGCTCGGGCCGGCATAACATGGAAGTTTACTGACCGTCTCTTACGGTTTGAAAAATCAAGATGAAATGAAGCTTCAGGTTTTCGAAAGGGAAGTAGTTTTCGCTTCGGCAAGGCGTACAAGTAGAACTTTTCTCCACCGTACAATGGAAACACTTTTCACACTGCTTTGCTACCGTTGCATAGTATTATTCACAAATTTCTTCTCAGGTGAAGAAATTAACGTACGTCTAGTCGTACATGTACAACCGACGAGAAGCTTTGCATAACTGTGCTACGTGCGAAGTATGATCTTTCCCAAGGGTCCCGTAAGTACGAGACGAACGTAGCAGCCATCGTTCGTATGAGGAGTGAAGTAAAAATTTTCTCGTAAAGCTCATACCGCTAAGGTAGCAAATAATCGTTAGTGACTAAAATACTTCGTCCGTTCTTATTTTTACTTCCGACTCTCGACGATTTGATAGAAGCTTACTTTTATGATTCTGTTTTTCGATTGCATCGGAAACTGTCGACATATGACTACCGGGAGTGTGTGCCTTTATGTGTATTTTTTATCTGTTTACAGACAGTACGACGTGAAAATACGTGACTATTTGCGTTTATGTGTCTAGAACAGCGATCATCGCATTAATGCAAACAGCAAAGGCATTAAGAGAATCATCTCTGGGACAGGATGGGGTTATGCGCTTTAGATTAATATTGCAGCATTCCGAAATTGAGGCTCGAACCACTTGTTCCGAAAGTTGTTCTAATGAGCATTTTCGGCGCAGCAATACACAATTTTTTTATTTTGCTGCACATTACATTCTGATCTTTTTATCTCACATGATGATAATGATAGGAGCACAATTACATCATTTGGAACACTAGCCACTTAATATGTCCTATCAAATAAAACATAAGGTAAAACAATGTTTAACAATAGACATAGCTTTAACCAATGATATTCTTGTTAAAAACTTACGTCGGTCCAAAGTCACAACCAATGGAATATGCTTTGCATTGCAGATAAATTGATCATATATTCTATTATTGTGTTCGTGGTACCACGAATGCCCTAAACCTTTGCTTTTTGTAAGGATTGATTTTCTCTGTCTCAAATAAGTTGGTAAAAAAACGATGGCAGCTTATCTTCAATAAATTGCACTCGATTACCAACACCAGAACGAAACCTTAATGGTCCAGTGGCTACTCCATCAGCTGGTGTGATGCGTTGGGTTCAGGTCAATTGCCGATTTTCGGCAATCTTCCATTAGCGGTTTCCATACAGTCCCTGCTTAGCGCTCTCCATCGCTCTCAGTTCGGAAGGTGCTAAATATTTAACGAACTACACCGTCACCGATCCAGGCATAATCCGCCGTCCCCGTTGGAATGGTTTTCCTTGCTTCCACATCTGACCATTGCATTATTTATTCAGGGTCGTCCAGCTTTCACAGACAGAGCTGTGGGTCTCCGCCTCTGCCCGGGACAATTTCCACCTGACTGGAGCAGGTTGGCGCCGTGGTTGAAAACCGCACAGAGGAGTTACCGGAGTCACTGACGCTGGAGAGATTTGGGTGCATATTGTTGCTATAAATCAATAATAATTCAACATCATTTCCAGATCAAATATTGCGCTCGTTTTGCTTCACATTGCTAGAACATGCGGATCGTGCATGTGCGATACACCCAAACAGCTGAATAATGTACAATCCAATGAATCACTGCCATGCTGTCTCACTCAACGAAGTGAAACATCTTGTACACTGTACAATTGTTACAAGCCTATCCAACTCGTTACATTGCTACTATCGGATATCGGTACCGTAATTTGCAATGAACGCTAGGAAATTGTTGAATTTTGCGAAAATTTACCCTATGTTGAACCCGCTCTGGATGCCACTCCCCGATGAAACGAAGGAGAACAAACAAACCAGAGTCATCTATAATGCAAAGGAATTGTACACAACCTGATACCGGTGCTGTGCTAGTTCACAAAGAATCATCATCATTCATGGTCACGTTAGGCAAAAGGTTTCACGCACGCAATGGTAAATAGTTTATGCGCTAATAAGACGGTTTTTACTTCCGTAGAAAACGTACTTCGATAAGGGGTAAGGCCGGAAATTAGAGCTGTTACTTAAGCAAAGCTATTTAAAGGGAAGTTTTTTTTTGAAGACTTACTTGTAAATATTTTCAACCAGTTGGAAAAAGGAACAAAAATAAACAATCAATGAATAAATTTTTGTTGAGCAGCTTCCAAGTAAGCAAAAATGAAACATAACCAAGAAAACATCAAATATATACTACTTGTTTTCACATGCTTTCAGAAAAATGATGGTATTTGAGCTTGTTTCCCGTATGTAGCATCACAGCTTTAACCTACTGTCCGTATCCGATTTGATTCTCTACAAACATCGCACAGCATCGTAGAGATCACAGTGCACATCTGCAAAAATATTGTACTCATTCATATTATAACCTTGGAAACTTTTGGCACACTGCTCTCCTCTGTGTAGATTGATGATAAACTGATCGATATTTGGGGCTTAATTTAGACAAGTATAGTATTTTCTTCGTCTGAAAGTTTATTGACCTGCAATAGCTTTGCAATCTCCGCAGAAACAGGAAACCTGAAAGCAGAACTTACCTGCAGCTGGTGATAGCTTCGTTACGACTCCCCATCGAATTTTCCACTGGAACGAGAATGGAAAGAGAAAGAATGGTTAAGTTTTGTATACGATCGATAGTTTGAGCATAGTTGCTGGACACAGCATAGCGGAAGTGAACCCAGAGAGGTAAGGATGGTTGTATACGTTTACTTTTCTTCACCTCGGTCCAAAAAAAAAACAACCGACCAATGTTTGAAGCTCGTGGGAAACATTATTCAACAAGGTGATTACTACCGTACAAACGAAGAGGCGCCGAAAAGCAGCGCCACAATCAAAACAGTTCGCTAGCGGGGAAATTTTTCGATAAACCCAAGCATTTTACGTCCCAAAACGGAATCGGAAGGCGAGATCAAACCGCTAGGTTGCTAATTTGTGTTCTGACCTCTTAGGTGCTATGGGATGGGAAAGTTTCCAAGCCGGACGTATTCCGAAAGAAGCATGGTGGAAACCCTTTGATTTTCGATAGTTTCTGTTGGTAAAATGCTTCCAGGTTTGTGCGGAAAGTTCAATCAATCTTTGGTTTTACGGTGCTTTGTTTTTGGGTCACATGAACAGTATGACTACGATGTGCTTGGCATCTAGGTAAGCTGACGAGGCTTTGCCAATGCGGCATTCTAACTCAAAGTTTTGGGAAGTGAGCTTTCCCGGCAGCAGCTGGTGCACAGGTGGTCGATGAAAATGAGTTTCAAATAGTTTACTAAACGAGGCTATGGAAAGTTAGAGCGGTGCGTTGAGTTGGTGAGTATTATTATTTTAGGGAGAATTGTTTGCCAATGGCGATTTATGAATTTAAACGATCTGAACCACTAAACTATTTCGAATTTTTCTTCCAGTGATCCTTGTATCTTTAAGAAATATTGATATTTTCAACATATGAAACATTTTTGGAACGCTACATACATGTATTTGAAACACTGTGTTCTAGGTTTTGCAGATTGTTGAATTCTCTACACGCCTGTATAGTAAGCAACTGGCATGGCATTAGATGTTAAACCACCGGCGCCACCTAAAACTCAAACTCAGAACCCAGCAAATTAGTACACTCATAAATTATGAAAAAAATTAGGATATTCTTAGTTGCCAAATAATGTCCATCATTGGCGGGACATTGCAGCCAGCACTGTATTTTTTGCCCATCTCCCATGTCCTGGGTAGATAGATCCCAAGACTGGACAGCTCTGAATGATTGTCAATCGGTGTTGATATTCCTTATCGAAAGCGTTCAAGAGTAGACCGTCCCCTACACACAAGAGTTTCCAGGTACACGAAACAAATTTAAAATAAACATTCTAAATTATATTAAGTCATTTAGCAAAAAAAAACCTAGCACAGATCACATAAAGAAGGCAATCCTTTCGGCGTGTCTTGAAAATACTTCCTAGCGACTAAAGTAACACTCTGATATTAGACTTTTAAAACATTTAAACCAACCGAGTCATACTCATGACAACCACACTAAAGCCATGCGACCATTATCGGGTATGTTGTTAACGCCAAAACGGAAAACCATCTTTGTGATGAAAGTGAGGCATGAAACATGGGGCNCTGCAAAAATATTGTACTCATTCATATTATAACCTTGGAAACTTTTGGCACACTGCTCTCCTCTGTGTAGATTGATGATAAACTGATCGATATTTGGGGCTTAATTTAGACAAGTATAGTATTTTCTTCGTCTGAAAGTTTATTGACCTGCAATAGCTTTGCAATCTCCGCAGAAACAGGAAACCTGAAAGCAGAACTTACCTGCAGCTGGTGATAGCTTCGTTACGACTCCCCATCGAATTTTCCACTGGAACGAGAATGGAAAGAGAAAGAATGGTTAAGTTTTGTATACGATCGATAGTTTGTGCATAGTTGCTGGACACAGCATAGCGGAAGTGAACCCAGAGAGGTAAGGATGGCTGAACCACTAAACTATTTCGAACTTTTCTTCCAGTGATCCTTGTATCTTTAAGAAATATTGATATTTTCAACATATGAAACATTTTTGGAACGCTACATACATGTATTTGAAACACTGTGTTCTAGGTTTTGCAGATTGTTGAATACTCTACACGCCTGTATAGTAAGCAACTGGCATGGCATTAGATGTTAAACCACCGGCGCCACCTAAAACTCAAACTCAGAACCCAGCAAATTAGTACACTCATAAATTATGAAAAAAATTAGGATATTCTTAGTTGCCAAATAATGTCCATCATTGGCGGGACATTGCAGCCAGCACTGTATTTTTTGCCCATCTCCCATGTCCTGGGTAGATAGATCCCAAGACTGGACAGCTCTGAATGATTGTCAATCGGTGTTGATATTCCTTATCGAAAGCGTTCAAGAGTAGACCGTCCCCTACACACAAGAGTTTCCAGGTACACGAAACAAATTTAAAATAAACATTCTAAATTATATTAAGTCATTTAGCAAAAAAAAACCTAGCACAGATCACATAAAGAAGGCAATCCTTTCGGCGTGTCTTGAAAATACTTCCTAGCGACTAAAGTAACACTCTGATATTAGACTTTTAAAACATTTAAACCAACCGAGTCATACTCATGACAACCACACTAAAGCCATGCGACCATTATCGGGTATGTTGTTAACGCCAAAACGGAAAACCATCTTTGTGATGAAAGTGAGGCATGAAACATGGGGCAAAAAAACTTTTTCTATCAAAACTTTCACACAATGCTACACGATTGGGAAGAAAAATGTTCAACCGCAAAAGCATACATACTCCTTTGGCCGTAACATTCCTGGTCAATGGTAAGGTAAAGAAAAGGAGATAAAAAAAACACATCGTCTTGTTGAAGAACTGATGAAGGCTTGGAACCTGGTCGGTTCTTCCGTCCTTTAAAAGCCACAAAAGCGACGGTTTCACGTGCCGAGAGTGCTAATGTGCAAAACGATGCCTCTTTCACACTGCAAACCAACCGATGAACATGTAAAAGCCATCCGTCGAGGCATGATTGCGCATTGGTTTAGGTTGCAAGATGGAGAAGGTCCCTTCCTGTGCCAAGCTTGTCAATGCATGGTTTATGTGGCGTATGTCAAAGTTTTCCTTCCGATCATCGATCCCTTGAAAGTGGCGTGAGTTCGTTCCCTTTGGTTCAACGGACGGAACAAGATGTTACATTACCGACTGGTTCACTAGACCAACAAGGAAGACTAGTCAATGGCGGGCAAAATTATGAGTATGATCACATTTTGACGACAACGAATAGTTGAATGAATTTGCGTTTCTTTGCACAGTTTTTTTTCCTTTTAAATTCTTTGTGCACTCTTGACATGGACCGACACCAAACCGATACTACCAAAGCAATTCACGGATATTGATAACGGTTTTTCTTTCTTTTTTTTAGGTTGTTTTTCTTTGTTGTGGTAATACCATCCTGCGATCATTTAAGTGGTCGATTATTTCCCGTAAAACTTTCTTTTCATTATTTATGTTTTACCTACATTGTATCAACTACAATTCTAACAAACTAAATTATTCACAATATTTCTTACATTACTTGTATTCAATTTATGAAGAACGGCCAAGCCGTATTGCTATAACATTACTTGTATAAGTATTGTAAAACACTTCCTGTTTAATTAAAATTTAAGGAGATTTCTATTTTTCCGATCGTTTTTGAATGACTTACTTTACGCTTCAGCTATTTTTATATCACATAATCAATATCATGGTTTGCGTGTGGTACAAGACACTACCTACAGCTTAACTATATTGACTTTTCTTTACAAAAATGCTATACTTCCTCTTTTGCTTGCTATACTTCCTCAAACTTGTTACATATATTGATATCATCATCCGCAATTGATTTATAGCGTTTCATGCACACAACCTTACATTTTTTCTATCCTATGCCAAATTCACCAGATTCCATTTTGACAGCTGAAATTGAGTGAGGACAAGCCAAAGAAACAAGAGAGTATCTAAAAATCTGTCCACCCACCCACTAGATTAAGGTCCACCGCAACATGACATTAATTGACGTTTCCATTACCAATTGAACAGAGGAAAACGTGTGAA
Source organism: Anopheles rivulorum (assembly GCA_018908115.1). Taxonomy (NCBI): domain Eukaryota; kingdom Metazoa; phylum Arthropoda; class Insecta; order Diptera; family Culicidae; genus Anopheles; species Anopheles rivulorum. Next base: position 1,114,428 of record STHB01000011.1, read on the forward strand.
GAAAGCGACTAGTGGAAAGTGATTTCAATATCACGGCAGCTAACCAGGGCAATGTTTATTCGACATTAAACCATGTTCACCTCGAAGGTGGGTTTTCCCGTGTCACTACGCTCGGGTAAGCAAGGTGATGTGTAAGTACAAACTGTTGTCATTAAAATTACACCTTGCACATGTACCGATTGAATATTTAATGGAAATTTAGACCCGGTTGTGAGTCGGACTGATTGATCCGCCCGAGACTAAGCGATGGCAAATGACACTCTGTGGTCGTTTTGGCGCTACTGAACGTGACATTTGAATATTTCAGCGACGCGTCCATTTTCAATTGCTAATTGTTTTAGATATTGCGCTACACCCGTCTCTATTGGAATATATGCATTATCCGTTTAGAGATGATAACTCATTCATGGGTGTGCATGCAATGTTGCACGGATACTAACAAAACAAACCGAAAAATCCCAACAAGGTGCCCCATAAATCATGTTTCAATTCCATGCAGCACGATACCTTCAATGGCTTACAAAAAAGGAAGCACATAATCGGGCGGATCGCTCTCGTGGATTTGTTGCAACGTGGACTCTGACACCACAAAAGCCGACGACTCTCCTATGATTCATTTCCTCCCCTTGGGAAAAAGAGACACCCAGCAATTGCAATTTATATCAATAAAATGTGTCATTTACGGTCGAAATGCTGTAATAAAAGTTGACGTATGGTGTGCTCCCCATGTTTTCCACGTGGCGTTGCGCATTTATTTTTTGTTTGGTCCTCTTTGTTTTTACAACCACTTTGCATACACTGGACGTGCGTCTGGTAGGTGCTATCGTTGATGGGAATGGAAGATCCTGTAGCGTAATAATGCTACACGTAATCATTTATGCACAAGCTAACGTTGTTGAGGCTCATTTGTTAGTCCATTGAACACAGCCAGCCGTAGCACTAGAACATCAACAGAGGTTAAACAATTTATTTTACCTAAAATGAGCAATGGTAGTAGATGGCAAAATCCCCACTTTCGTCTTCACCATCATCATCATCATTATCATCGTTGCGATTGTTTTATTTTGCAGGAATTTCACCACAGTCTACCCTTCTAAACCACCATCATAAGAACTCCCTTTCGCTGGTGAACTGATGATAAATTATTACAAGATTTAAATTGGTTTAGCTCATGGTGCTTTGATTTCCATCGGAATAATTAAATAGGGTACTGGAGGCCTGAACTTGCCATGAAATCAACACAAAATATGCAAGGGCTATTTTGGTGGAAGAGTAAGGTTTTTTTCTATTCAATACGATCCATTAAATGGTATGCCACGTTGATGATGAAAAATGATGATTATTAACAAATAAAGAAAGGGAACGAGAACTGTAGATATGTTGCTCAAATATTACCAATACAAAAAAATGGGAATAAACTAAAAAAACAAGATATCTGGATGTATAAATATAAATGAGCATTTGTAATATAATTGTTTTACGCATGCCAAACGGTATACACAAGTAACAGTAACAATACACAATATTTAGTAAGTATTCAAAGAAAAGTGAAAGCTTTACTAGGTTACTATATACTTTTTCAAATACCCTTCTTTCCCATTTGCTACATGATATCACTGTCAAGCCAACAATTGTGCATTGTTTCACACCATCCTTTTATTCACACCACACAAAGATTTACAACAGTCGCTTCATTGTTTCAATGTTTTTTTTTATGTCTGTACCTCGTTCATTCGCTTGCCTGATCAGACCAGACCAGAGAGCGAAAAAAAAGCATCACCCACTGACGGCACGAGTTATCGATAAACGGTTCCTTTTCACTCGGCAGAAGCTTCACTTGCCCGTTGCAATTGTGTCTGCATGTAAATAAATCGACACCCAATAAATGGATCCCGGCGTTGTACTCCACCAATAACGGCCCGAGAATCCGATCAATGATGTTCTGTCGTTTGTATCTTGATACTTTTTTTATTGCAGTACATCCATTCGATTCTTGCTTGTACTTCAACATGCATCGATGCATGTTCGCGTCCATTTTCGCGGATGTTCCAGCTGCAGTGTGATTGGGAAAATGGTACTTTTTCAACAACTCTACCGGTCGTTTAACAATCTACGGTAATGGCACAGTGAAGCACAACCATTGCCAAACTACGTTTGGGTGGTTGCTGTGTTTTTCAGCCTTCGCTATTGGTCATACTTGAGCCTGTTTGTTTTATTGCGGAGGAAATTCGCTTGAACCAAGATTTTGTATGGTAGATTTGGGGTAGTTACGAAAATATTTCAAGCGAGTCAAGCAGGCTGATACCGAATCGAATCGAAGCGGGTGCAATTGTTGTTCTATCGTTACAACTGATAGGACAATTTAAAAAAAAATTATCAATACCCACAAACCATAGAAATGATTGATTAGAAAAAGGAAAAAGAGTAAGATTTTTATTTTAATCGTGATAAACTAAATCTTTCAATGTTTGAAAATCGTTTCACACCGCTTTCAATCACGTACCTAGTGAATATATATTTACTCACTTGAAACTTTATACGTTAACCAGAGATATACTAAATGCTATATTTGACGCTAGTCCACAGTTACTGCCATCTAGTAGTCAGCAGTGCCATGCAATGAAAATATTTACCAAAAATCTTACAGCCCCAATCCATTTGCCTGTTACCTACAAACAGTACAGTGCACCGAAAAAAGCATAAAAATCTTCTCTTCCTGAGGGCAGAATGGAATCGTAAAAATCCCCCTTCCCATAATGGAACAATAAAACACTACACAATGGAAAACACAACAGACAGTTGACGGAGGAAACAAATTTTCTAAACCAACACAATGGCCAACAATTGTGTTACTCTTTCAGCATGTTGGGTAGCATTTGCTAAAGGTATTTACTGCTGTCATATCGCACGTTTTGCATTCAATTCACCCCAAGCGAGCACCCTCGATTTGTCGTTAATTTATGATTGTGTTTCATAATTTAAAAGACTAATATTTGCGTAAAAAATCACAATCGCCGTAGTGGTGCGTGGAGGTCAGGAAATTCAGAACCAAAAAGTGATTCCTTTTGGATGTGCGTCCGCAGTATAGAAATAAAGGGGAGAAAAATGCCTTTAAACTAACACACAGTAGGAGAGAACCAAAAAGCATCCTTATTGGACCTTGTGCGTATTTGTGATATTTGAAAGGGGAGCGACATCGGGGACACTTGCCTGATTTCCTAAAATAAGCTAGCCACCCCTCGTTTATGCCTGCAATTTCAAACCACAAACCGAGGACTGATTGTGCTGAATGCTGCAAGGAGCTGGTGCCACGAACAAGTCCACCCAAATACCCATCCTCATCAACATTGTGAGCTCCTGTTGGTGGAACGGGAAGCATTTTGGTTGGAAAATACGGTTCGCTCGAGTGACTGCATTCAGAGTTTTTGATGCGAGTTTTTGCAAAATTGGCACCGCGCGCCTAGCTTTTCCGGTGAAGTTTGTCTTGTATATTTGCCTCATTGCCCTCATTGAGTAAGATGCCAGAGTTTGCCATTGAAAATACGGGCTTCATGCAGCGATGTTCTACATTCGACCGGAACAGTTACTACAGTCTTTCCAGGACGAAAGAGGGAGTTTTAATTTTATTTAGAGCTATTTTGATAACGAACCGAAAAAATATATACGCTCTATTGCAATCCAATAAAGTATTAATTGGTGCAGGACCAGCGAACAAGAACACGCGAATAAGATGTATCAGCTGGGAAAGGTAAAGAACAAGACGCGTAATTTCTATTTCATCTCGTGATGAGACTACGAATAAGTGGACAAAATTCTATAGGACGACAATAAATTCCCTTCGGAGAGCTACCGCTGCACTATCCAATTAGAATATGAAAGAACCATTTGAACCGCAATAAAAAATATCCCTTGTTTAGACATGGTAGCTTATAAAACCAGAACGTTTATTGTACAATCCGTACGGAAGCTGTGTCTTACGTTTCGATGTAAAGTTTTGTAGCGTAGCCAAATTTTTCAAACCACTGTCAATCAACCTGTCACATACCGTACCGTATTCGTTTTCCACAGTGTGAAAAATTGGGAAAAGTATTCCCAGGGAAATTTCTAGGCAACAAAAAGACTGTTGCCGAGCATTCTCGTTCCATTCTCCGGGATTCTTGCTGTCAAATTAATTTAATCATGTACGTTACTGTTCACATTTTTGCTATTCACGAATCGTTCTGGTGCACGGTAATATTTCCCTATTTTTGGGCGCACGAAGGGGCACTTTGATGGAAACGAGAGTATGTTTGTGTGTTTTTTTTTTTTTTGCTGTTTGATACTTCCCTCCCGGTACAGAGGTAAATACATTTTAAACGACGAGCAGTACTATTCATGAAAATTTTACAGATTGACATTAATGAAATCGATTTACCATCGATCTCATACGATTGCTCAAGGGCAATGCTGACCAATTACTCATTCAATCAAATCGATCAAATTTTCACTTACTCTGATAAGCGAGTCAAGGGTGGTAATGAAGGACGAGATTATCCCACAATGCTTTACCGTTAGTTGTCAGTTTTAGAGATTTATCGTGTCATAAACCGTACAATAGGCACAAGGGAGTTTTGTAGCAAGTGGAAAAAAAAATTGTTTACATCTGATGCAGATTACAAAGTCGGATTATTCACCGTTGTGCAAGAAGTTAATTTCCAATGTAGTATATTGTTGATATTGTTGGTGGATGCAATTATGTAATGCAGCAGACAAATAAATACAAGATCTTGTTTTAATTTCATACAAATGACTTGTATATTGTTTAAAAGATTCGAACGCCTGAACGCACATTAAATAACATGTACTAGAACCCTTTTCATATGATCATAGCAATTAAGCAAAGTTAGTAATGGACTAAATACGAAAAATATCATTTAAGTGAGTCATACGATTTTGTATAGCAAGTCTCTCTCTCTCTCTCTTTCTCTCCCTTCTCTCTTTCTCTTCTCTCTCTCTACTCTTTCTCTCTCTCTCTCTCTCTGTTGGTTACTAGATCGAAAGGAGTCGGCCTTAGAACGATTTTTGGGTTTTGAGCGTAATTTACATAAAATAACCGTAAAACACGATACCCATCACATCCGCAAGGGTAGCTATACGGTTCTTCTGGTATTTCTTGATTCTTTTTTCTGTTGCTTCTACCATGCTTCCACGGCATTACTCAAATTATTCATAAATTAATCCCATAGGCCCGTTCCCAACTCTAAGTCGGCCCCTATCCCGATTCTGTTATCATTGGCNAAGGACGAGATTATCCCACAATGCTTTACCGTTAGTTGTCAGTTTTAGAGATTTATCGTGTCATAAACCGTACAATAGGCACAAGGGAGTTTTGTAGCAAGTGGAAAAAAAAATTGTTTACATCTGATGCAGATTACAAAGTCGGATTATTCACCGTTGTGCAAGAAGTTAATTTCCAATGTAGTATATTGTTGATATTGTTGGTGGATGCAATTATGTAATGCAGCAGACAAATAAATACAAGATCTTGTTTTAATTTCATACAAATGACTTGTATATTGTTTAAAAGATTCGAACGCCTGAACGCACATTAAATAACATGTACTAGAACCCTTTTCATATGATCATAGCAATTAAGCAAAGTTAGTAATGGACTAAATACGAAAAATATCATTTAAGTGAGTCATACGATTTTGTATAGCAAGTCTCTCTCTCTCTCTCTCTCTTTCTCTCTCTTCTCTCTCTCTTCTCTCTCTCTACTCTTTCTCTCTCTCTCTCTCTGTTGGTTACTAGATCGAAAGGAGTCGGCCTTAGAACGATTTTTGGGTTTTGAGCGTAATTTACATAAAATAACCGTAAAACACGATACCCATCACATCCGCAAGGGTAGCTATACGGTTCTTCTGGTATTTCTTGATTCTTTTTTCTGTTGCTTCTACCATGCTTCCACGGCATTACTCAAATTATTCATAAATTAATCCCACAAGAACAATCCCATAGGCCCGTTCCCAACTCTAAGTCGGCCCCTATCCCGATTCTGTTATCATTGGCGCTCGGGAAGAAAGCGATACAGCTTACTCACTTCTTCTCAAGAAGAAAATAAAACGTACATTGGTGTGAGAGACATTTTTATTCTCTATACTGATTTTTCTCACAAAACCAAGCTGACCTGTAGTGAAATAAATTAAAACAATTCCTTTCGGGGCGTTCTGGTACGAAACCAGCGCTACTGATTGCACTGTCTGACCGGACGAAGGGGACAAATAGACTTTAGGCGCTGTAAAAGATTCTTTCCATTCTAACACAACACGCTTCGACACGTCATGCTTCGTTGCAAATTCCTCAAGACCTTAAATCAGAGGAAGCCCCTTGCACAAGAGACCACCGAAAGTTAACGAAGAAAAGCGGAAAGAAAGTCAATTTCCATCTCCTGTAGCATCGTTTCCCGTTAGCCAAAACCGAACAACAAAAGAAACCCACCATAATTTCCACCAACTTCCACCGTAAAGCGGCTAGTCTTAATCATTAATTCACCTCCTGTCCGCTTGCTTCCCGTCGTTAATGTATGTGGGCATATGGCAACGATGCTGTCACCGCTACGGATAATGATCATGGTGGTCGCGAAGGTTGGATAGTGTTATAACACATATACCACCTTTCACTAGAGCATAACTACCGAGTTTAAAAGAACACGCGCAAAGCACGCAGTAACCGTTAATGAATTACGATGAGTGAACATCCCACCCTTGTTCAGGGGTTTCGGTGGTAAACATTTTTTGCCTGGGTGCGTAGTGTCGTCACTCTAAAAATATATGTGAAAAGAATATGCTTGATTATTGTGTGTTACTCGTCAATTTCATTACACCGGTGGTTTGCATCATCATTATCGTTACGAATTTTAAATGGAAATGGCGTAGTCTAGCTGCTGTCAATCATAGTAGAAGTAGATTCTCCCCATATTTTCTTCTCTTCCGTACAAGAAGATACCTTTAATACTTGAAGAAGATACTTTTGAAACAAATAAATTGTAACATTACTATTGTTTAAACACTTTATTTGATTTTTTTAAAGTTTATATATGCTAAAGAAAACTTATGATATTTTAATTTATCAATTTTTAAATCTTTTACTACATAATCTATCAGAGTTTCTTTAGATCATCACCATAACAATGTGTTTTTACTGCCAACTTTGAAGAAGACAATTTGTAAACAATAAAACAAATATAAAATTATACAACTATTAAAATCTTGTGAACGATTTTCATTTTGACTGGGAACAAAAATGCTATCTGGTTCTATTATTTCCGCTCCGTATCTCATAGCAATAAGCTCTGAAATTCTAATCGACTTTGTGTCATATGTGCGATATGTTTATAACATTCCTATAAATACATACATCCTGAAGCATATAACAGTATTTTTCAGTCCAGGCTCATTGTTTTGAAGAATTCATAATCGTGAAACATGTCATTTCATTTCGTAAATCGAAATGAAATTTTCTCTACTATAGCAACATTCACACTCNAAAAATGCTATCTGGTTCTATTATTTCCGCTCCGTATCTCATAGCAATAAGCTCTGAAATTCTAATCGACTTTGTGTCATATGTGCGATATGTTTATAACATTCCTATAAATACATACATCCTGAAGCATATAACAGTATTTTTCAGTCCAGGCTCATTGTTTTGAAGAATTCATAATCGTGAAACATGTCATTTCATTTCGTAAATCGAAATGAAATTTTCTCTACTATAGCAACATTCACACTCGTTTTTATGCTCTTTCTGGCTAACCCATTTATCCTTCAAACAATAAGGATTATGCTACAAAACCAGTCACACAGCCTGATGATTAAAATGTATATGCAAATCTTAGCACACGCGACCCGTACCACAGCCCAAAACACTAAGCTCTCGTCAACTTTCAGAAACGCTGCTCCATCAAGAGCACCGAGCATCCACTCCACTAGTGTTGCTGCAAATTATTACTAGGATTTTTTCCCTGTTGCCCCCAGTTACACGTTCGCGCATTGCAGACAAAACGAGGACAAATCCTTCCTAACTACGGTAAGTACATTCATTTCCCTTCAGCCTTGCTGTAGGGAAGTGTGTGCTATGTTTTTCCACACTCCAGACGTTTCCTCTTGACGTTCTTGCATTACCAAAATGTCAGCTTTTGTGGCAACGTTCTAACAAGCTTATCCTTCCGAAAAAAGGGTCAAAACTTTCCACATTTATGAATGCTCGTAAGCATCAAGACGTACTGAGTTTTCTTCAAGCCTTTGCATAAGCTTCAAGCATAATCATATGAATGTGCACCATTCGCGGTGATTCTCTGACGTGCAAAAAAAAAGTGGATCAACTCACCACAAGTGTCCAGAATTCTTGCAATGGTTAACAAAAACACGTCGGAAGAATCCATCGCACTGTGGCACAGATTTGTGTATCCTTCGGTGCACATCCGAGCTTAAACGATGCTGTTTAACAGCCCGACGCTCGGCTGTCGCGTACTACATCTGTGACGGAGAAAATCAACCCGAAAGAAAATGAGCTCCAGAGCCGAGTTGTGTTATGGTATGCAAAGTGCAGTCGTGTGCAATGTGCAAATGCACCACCACTTGCATTAGTGCTCCGAGGCAGCTAGACAGACGGACAGGCGAGATACATTCAACACTCACCGTCACGAGCAGGATACAAAGGGTAAACCATTGCAAAGCGAATAAGCTGTCCTTGTCGTGATGCAAATCCTGTCACGAAAGGATGTGTGTGCGTGTGTAAGCATGTGGATATATGTATGTGCTAATCAGGACTCTCAACTGATGATGTGAATGTAACCGTATTTTCTTTGCGCACGAAAAAAACGAACTGAAACTCGAAGCACCCGAAAGCGGCATCAACGACAGTGACAACGATGAGCACGGCAAATGTGCGATGATGATAAATTTATGTTTACTTTTCCCTGTAAATTGTGTGTACTTTTAAGATTTATGATGTTGGACAAATTTATGACAACGTTGTGTCTGCTGAAAAACTGAACCGCTTCGTTTCGACACTGCGGTGAAGTATTCTTCAAGGTACGGTTCCCTTCCCTTTACGTACGGATAATTTAATGTTTGCGTTTTGCAGCGAGCCAACCTCACTCAAAGCTTTGTTCGTAGTGAATCCTTACATTTGCTCGAACGTCTGTATATGACATTGTGAAGGAATGTTTATAACCTTCGGATGTAAAACAAGTTTAATCATTCTTTCTTGGCAAAAGTGCAAGGATGCCAAAGATGCCGCTTAACTGGTAACAATCCAAAAAAACAACTATTGGGAACCTTACAACAGTCGAAGGACAGGTCCCAACGACCTGTCAGATAGAGTACTACAGAGAAAACAGAAAGAGAGAAAAAAAGAAGAAAAATTGTATATAAAAGCGATCGCAGGATGCGCCAGCGATCTCTTCGCGATTAAACACAGAAAAATAAAGACCGATTTTTTGGCACACACGCCTCCAAAAATGTAATATGTATATCACACGTGACATACATTTCGGGTAGCTTTTAGTTATAATGCAACTAATCTGAGTTAATTTTTATCCTTGGGATTGAGGTTAATTTCCGCCACTACTGCTGGAAGCTAACTAAGATAGTAGAAAGCTCATCTATTTTACTCTCATCACCGGAAAATGTGTAAACAATTCATCATCTTCAGCGATACGCATTCCGAAGTGTTCCACAGCTGTACAGAAAATAAAAGAAACAATTCAAACCAAATAAATATTTTTTCTTTTTCTAAGACATTCTTTGAACAAAAACAGGAGTAGTCTATCGTCTAGATTTTTTCTCCAGCTAAGCAAAGCTTTTTATTCTGTTCAGCATTTTTATTATAATGTTCTTCCGTCCTGCTGATCTTGTGACTTGGGTAAGAAAACAAGAAGAATTAAACTTTCCACAAACGGTGGCTTGCAAGCATAAAAGAAGTGCACGAATTGCAACAAATTTGCCATCCAGTACACACTTTAGCACTCGAAACTGACTAGCGATGGTGCCACCATCAACTCCTCCTTGTCATATTTTTCCCGTTCGCTTTCTTTATTGAAAAGGAAGAAAAACGACGACCGACCATACGGACTTTCACCAAGATGGAGTGGTTTTGCAAAGTCTTGCTTTTCTGTTGCGATCTCTTGCTGGTTTTACTTCCGGTAACGGTGTAAGAAAGGTGTGTCCTCCAACTTTACCTGTATTTGTGTCAAGCGAGATAAAATGATTGAACTTTTTTCATAACTGATCCAAACGATGTGCTTTAGGAGTTCAAGCTGAATGGAACCATTCGAGACGAAGGATGGACTGAAAACAGCCACCCGGGCAGTTCCCAATTCTCATAATACCCTATTCGTTATTCTCTCGTCCCATTGCAAAGAAACAGTCATTATGTAACAATATCACATAATGAGTGCTTCAAACTTTTAATAATATTGCTAAAACATGTTGGTCGGCCACCAAGAGACCATCAAATTATGTCAGTCGCCTGGTGACAGTACTGCACGAGTTTTCTGAAGAATTCCGTCGATAAAAATCTCAAGGTAAGCATTGGTAACATTGTTTTCGAAATGCCTTGAAAACTTAGAGCCGAAAGTACACCAACAGTAGGAGATCGCAAACTTGCGTTGTTTGCAGAAGTGCAAAAACAAAACTATAACTATACATTTTCTCATGATACACTTTATTTTTATTTTGTTTTGATTTTCCCTTCTTCCATTACTTGCACACAGTGTTTGCTGTGGTTATTACGTTGCAAAAGTACCTTGTGTTGCCAGGGAAAATGTGTTTGTCTTCGAGGACTTATTTCTTCGTGTACTAATTTATAGTGATTGAAAAAGTTCTCGCCATTCTCTCTTCTAGTAAAAATAGTTTGATGTTTTGATTAGCCCCAATTGCCAATACCACGACATTGGACATTGATGCATACCGGACGAAAAATCGGGAACTAACAAGGATAACAATTAATCTAGTTGACTCATGTACTACCAAATTGATTTGTTTTAGTTATAATTTCTATTTTAGTTGACAAACTATTCACATATATTTTACATGCGCAACACAACCAAATCCTTATGATATGGTAATTTATATTGTAAAATTAAACTTTGAAATACCAGCTTTATTTTAACACATTTCTCAGGAACTTCATTACATTCACACCTGCCCATGGAAACTTTTTGCCCCCAAGCCATAAAACACATCCCATTTGTGGAGCCAAATTGCTTGACACTAAACAACAATTGAAACAGCTGTTTCAAATATCTCACCCATACCTGTACACGGTGGAAAACGTACAAGAAAACAATCTACCCAAACAACATTTACCCAATGCTAGCAGCTGCTTGCGATCTAACAATCCCATCTTTGGCATCCTTGCACATTTGCCAGAGAGACCGATAAAAACACGGCCATTACATTTAACGAAGGAAATGGAGCGTAATCGGACCGTAACGGCCATTGCAGCTTGCAGGCATGGAGTCTGTGGAGGAATAAATGCAAAGCGCAGCAGCAGTGTGCAGTAAAATGAACTGCTTGGAGAAAAAAAGTTCCTAAAATGGAAGTTTTACCGTTGAGGATTGAACTGCTTACAATGAACATCTCAAAAGCTGAATAATATTGATCGTCTTTGTACAACAGTCAAACCATCACTTGAATCCTTTGGTTGGTGGGGAGATCTGGGATTAAGTCCGACTTCAATGAAAATTTTCAATGGTTACCAGTACTAGCCACCATAACCAGAAAATGTAAAAAGCTGGTAAAGTTCAATTTTATAATTTTGTTTTGCAACCAATTCCAGCGTTTTGAATGGCAGTCAGGCAAGTACCTATCCTGGAAAAGAGATTCTTTGTTACACGGAAAATATATTTGATAGACCTCTCGCTTGTAAGCTGTGTAATTATACAGATGCTGTTAATTTTTGGTTTTTGTACATGAAGATCAATCAGTGCTATTTAAAGAAAAAAAGTTTCGCCTGCATTTTCTACTTTCTTCTGTCGACAGCTTTGTGCAGCTCATTACAAGATGCACATCTTTTCCAATTATTCAAATACACCCCTATTGGATAGAAGATTGTAGGTGCATTTAAAATAGTTTCTTTCAAGGAACAAGCAGTACTGCTTTATTTGCCTTGTATGGCTTCCTTTGTGTGCTCTACACAAAATGCTAATCATGTCGTCCACCGACATGACTCCAGTCTTAAAGGAACAAAGCTACTTTGTAAAAGTGCCCTAAGGAGAAGAAATTCAACCATCCTGCTACGAGTATGGGAAACTAGCAAATGGCACAGCAGCCAGCTAGCCGGGTGTGCGCAAAGCCATAAAAATGGGAAATACAATTTTTATAAACACAAACACTTCCGTTTTTCCTTACTAAACCGGGCTCTACATAAAGCGAATGGAAAGTGGAATTTTATTTTTAAATTTATCTACCAAACCTCTCGTTTCCTTTACCTAACGAAGTCAACAAGGCAGACCGATGCACTCATGCTTTCCGTCGCACACGGACCTCAAGAAAAGGGGTTTTGTTTTTACGAGATTATGGGTTTGCTTTTATTTCCTAGCACTGACTTTTTAATGCACCAAAGCAAACAAGCCCCCGTTTGCGAAGGATGTTCACTGAAACTCTGTAACAAAACAGTCCCACGGGGCATCAGGTTCGATGATTGAGTGGCATAAGAGTTGGCTCTGGAGCAAGATCTGGCCTTCGTCAAAATCTAACTTTATTTCCAAGTCATCTTACCTCATACCACAGCTAAAAAAAGGATACACGACGCTCTTGAACATGGCCAGTTTATGAAGAAAGATTGTCCTTTGCTCCCTTTTGTTTATTTATTTTTTGTGGAACCGCCGAAGAAAGAATCAGCAGCATAGTTTTGCAGGAAGGGAAACTTTTATCATTTATATGATAATCGATTGGAGGCCCATCACCCATCACCGTTGTCGATTGCTTACCAAGGGTGTGAACATTTCATAGTGTACCGTGTTATGAGCAGAAGACTGCACTACAAAACTGGTTGTTCCGCTTCATAATTGGACGAAGGGTTATGATTGAGTTAGATTGTTTCAAGCTTAAGATGCACATAAACGGAGGGAAATTCCATCAGCTTCGCTTGACACTTCTTTTAGACTTCACCTTATGACACAGTTTGTAAATCGTAAACTTTATGCGGTCGTTTTGAATACTAAAGATGATTTATACAAAAGTTAAGAAACGTGTTTTTATTTATGGCACTATATTTTGTTATCCAAACTATTAAAAACAAGTTTTCATATTGCAATGCTGCTATTATCGTATTAGAGCATACAATAGTATCTAGAAGACATTGTATTTTTATGTTAAAATGGACCAGGCTATATTAGACTAATTTTTGCCACTTAGCCGGGAACTCAGACTCAGACAGACGGAGGGACGATGGGATTTAGCCCCGGCCTGGTTGTGTTGGAACTAGCGCCGTTACACCACCAGGATACCCCGGAAAACATTGTATATAAAGAATACAAACATAGCTCATTATTCATGTGAGTTATCAGAAAGGAATTGAATGGCGAAGAATGAATAAAAAGTTGTGACAAAGGTTACAAATATCGTATGTAACAGGTTACATACATCGTATGTTACATCGTATGTTATAGGCAATAACAAAAAATATAGTAAAAGCAACACAACATAGAACAACTCCTCATGAATATTAAAGAACACTAGTGGGCTTTTTCAAAAACGAAATACAGACATCTCAATGACGTACAACGCTACGCACAATATTAACCAAGATAAAAAGGAAATTGTTCTAAATGTCATACTGGACCCTTTCGGTTCAAAGCGATTTATTTAACCATTTAAAGCAAAGCCAACCCCATTCAGGGTTTTATCCGATTATTGGCTCTCAATCAACAAACCATCTCAAAACATGGTTCCAACCATCAATGTCAGGGACCCTTCAGAGGAGAAGAAAAATCAAACCTCACAGACATCCCTTTGATACGCTTCCAAATACAAACCCGATGACACAGGTCGACGACATTCGAGGGAGGGAAACAAAACCGGATCTACCTTTAAGTGGTCCATCTCGGGTGAATGCTCAAACATGTTGATTTCTCACTCAATGTTTACATTGGCGAATCGATAAAATGTTTATGTCCCCGCGTTTAGAATCTGCCACATTAAAGAGCATTCAAAATCTAAACCCCTTGGGGTTATACGATTCCACAATGTTTTCCTATCATTTACATGCTGCCATTCTAGTTTCGTTTAGTATATTAACGCCTTTCGATGGTTTAGCACCGTAAAAAAAAAGGATGAAATTGGAACATTTCTGAAAAAGCGCAGAATCGTACGTATAAAGCATTAGATTTTCTGAGTACTGGACTATCCAAAGGAAATCGGACTAAATTATGTTACCAATTATCAAAAATTCTTTTTAAATGACGGAGTTTTTTACAAAATAAAAACATCAACTGAAACTACACAATATTTAAAACTGTTAGTAACGTACACTGTTTCAACAAACAAAGAAAATTTCTCATTTCACAGACCAATTAACTCAACCATTTCAATGTACGTTAACGTTCACCAAACATCTGATAGTAGTGCTCATTATTACTTATAATTTCCTATTCATTACAACACATCGTCCATATTCAAGGTTACGATAATTGAAACACCACAGACAGACGCTTTTTTATTTTTTACATTGAAAGCACGTCTGCAGCCTTGTACGCGCATCTGGGGTCGAGGATTTCTACTCATTACGCTGAATAATGCATGCTTTCCGTCAGAGCAGAATACTGATCACGCTTTGAATTTATGTCCCTCGAGTTTATCTTGCATTCGGCTGTCGAATGAAATGTGTTTTAAAATTCATTGAAAAAGTATTATTTGTTCAAATGGCATTTGTATCCTTCGCTTCCTTGAACCTTCAACACATAGAATAAAATATCCCCATGATATGCAAGAGGCTTTCACACGGAACCAACAATCTAACTATAAATAGAAAAGAAAATAAAAATGACTCAATAAATTAAGGCAAAGATGCCTTAAAGACCCTCTCAAATTATGTTAGTTTTAATTTCCGAAGTAATACTAGACTTTTGTTAATAAATGCTAAAAGATTAAAACTAATACAGTTGGCAATCAATAATCACGCCGGTCTCTATAAAACATTAGTTTAAACAGCGTCTATGTTTCTTCGTATTCAGTACTTTTTATCTAAGCCAAACAGTACTAAAGTACCACTGCACCGTGGGAGCAATGAAAAGTATTTTTGCAGTTTACTTGAACATCTTGAGCAATACGGCCTTCTTACGGCGTTCTTCAAGAATAAAAAAAACTTGAACATCTTGCATGCGTAACAGTCAAAGAATTCTAACCACTTCTAGGCACACCCCCAATTTCGCCTATACAGTATTCCGGAGGCCATGCTTCATTTGACTTTTATTGCTACTGATTGGATTCAGTTGATTGTATGTTGGGTGCTTCGCGCAAGCGGTATGTTCTCGCTGATTGCATTTCCTGGCGCCGCAGGCCAAACATGAAACACATTGCGTCATTCATTCGAAGCGTGTCTTAACTTATGAATGCTGTTTACCCTTACGAAGGGTGTTTTTTAGCGGGGATGGAAAACTATATGAAAAGAAAGTAAGTAATAGAATTAAGGACAGACGACTTTACAACAAGGCGTTCGCATCAGCATAACTGCCTATACGGTAATTCTTGTGGTCTATTGTTGATCGAAAGATACAAATAACACCGGAAGGTAAAATCTCTATCGCTCTATCGGAGAACAAGGATATGCAGTAAGAAATTATTACACACCAAACTTCTAGAATCCCTGAGGCTTTAACAATCATTTCTGGTTTGCTACTTTGTCGCCGGAAAAGGAATTGGAAGAAGAATAAATGTGAGGTTATGTTATTTGAGATGCACAAATTGATCTTTCTTTTAGTGCATAAATTACATGCGTCCTTTTTGTGAACAAATTGTATCCACCGAAATATGAGTCAAAGTTTTAGCAAAAAATGAATAACGCTGTTACGCACAAATACGTAACTGCTTCTCTGTATAGTTAGGATTTCCCTGCAGTCATTTCTCTTGAACAATAGTGGTTTTTTGTTTTTGGTTTCTCGTCAAAACCGATACGTCAATAACTGCAAGCAACAAATTTAAATAAATTTCATTTGCTTACATGTTTTCGGTGTGCTACGTTCTTTGCTTTGAATGGAATGGTTTTAAGAAAATTTCATCTCCTTTTGCCTATATTCTTCAGTAAGATTTTATTCTACTGTACGATAAGGTGTCCGTCATATCATAGATGAATATGATTGCTTGCACCGATATAGAGGTAACTATTGTCGTCGAGTAGGGTGGTGTCGAATAATAACCAAAATATCAATAATAATATTTAATAACAATACAGCCATAAGATAAGAGGAAAAAGGCACACGTAACAGGAAAGCCGTATGTTATTATTCCCCTTTTTCCAATTTTTCCCAGCTAACCTTGTTTGCGTCAGCTGGCACAAAATCTTTCGAAGGGTACATGCGAAACAACCTCAAACCACACACTTTCAATCAACTGAGATTCAATTAAAATCTCAACACGCTGCTTTTATTTAATGCACAAATCGATGTCATATGTCATCGAGCTTAGCGATATATAGGGGCGTGTGTATAGTTAGCAACTGCAATACGGGCTATTAGGCGGTAGCGCTGGCTTCTTTGAGGTTTAGTGATGGTAGTATTGTTGTTATTGTTATTGTTTTACGTTAGAACGGCCTGGCCGTATTAGACTAATTTTACCACGTAGCAGGCTAGTCGGACCGTGCTACGGGGGAACGGTCCGGATGGGATTTGAACCCGGTCCGGTCGTGTTAGGGACTAGCGCCGTTGCCATGTCAAGAATTTATGAGATGAGTTTTTATATGATGGCCTGGTTAAAAATAGGATAAATATGATTTTGATTTATTCTCAACATTAAACTATTTGGGGCGGCCCGGTGGTGTATTTTGCAACGCCGCTAGTCTCAACACGACCGGTTCAAATACCATTTGGAACCCAGCAACAAATAATCTAATACATTCACGTACTAAAATATAAAAAAATAAAACTATAACTAAAAAATAAAAGCTATTTGTTATGCCAAAATAGCAATAAATAGTTGTCAAAAAAAAAATAAACCGATAAAAATCCCTAATGCAATAATGATATCGCCATTAATGGTTGATTATTGGCTGATTGTAATTATTTCAAATATCACAACGCCGAAATGATACGTGAAATGCATATTTTTTTAAAATTTTATATCATACATTATTCGCGGAAAAAATATGATCGGTTGCTTGTACTATATCTTTAAGATATCATAATTCGTAATCCTCTTAATATCGTCTAATCAAATTTAAATAGTAATTTTATCGGAATTCACACGCATGGTCTCAAATTACGATACTGTCGAGTATACCACACCATTCGTCTTATCTTCAAAACGTGCCTCGCTGTTCATTTGTTTTTGTGTGCTACATTTTCTTTTATCAAGCATAATGTTAATCAAGCTACTACTAAACGGGTAGAGAGCTAACCGTGTCAGATGATGATAGAAGAAATTATAATTCCTTCTTTGTTCCTACCGCTGTCCCGTGACATGTACTACCCTAAGGGGACTGCCAGCTTTTAATTGATCCTATCACTTTTCGGAATCTTGTTTTATTTATTAGAGTTTTTGCTCAACACGGCCGAAATTGTTATAACAAATTGAAAATCTCTTCGTCACACGAAGGTACTAGCCATCGGTCAAAGGGGTAAAACAGCATTAAAACGATACAAAGTCATAGTAACTGGGGTTCGAGGATACGTTCGTTGTGTGGTTCAGCAGCATCATTATTCTTAGTAGTAGCTTGATTAGCTTGATTTCTGTTTGAAGCTCATAAATTTCTAAGGGATTGCAACTCTGCTTCTTTATATGGGTGAAATAAGGATTGAATCAGCTGGCACTGCGAAAACTGATTTTTCAGTGTGCTCTAACCGTATCAGGGAAACACAGTTGGTTGGGTTTTGATAAACATCAGCTGCTCTAAATTATTCAAATTTATTACAATCCATTTAAGAGGATAGACACGAAACAGGCTGGTGAAAAGATTCGCCTCGTGCCTTTATCTAAAACTGACCATGTCATAAGCGAATTGGACGGTTTATCTACCCTTCTACGTAATGTGGACAACTGGGATTAAAACATGGAAACAACAACATTAAATTTTATCTTTTATTAACCATCTAAATGAATTTAAATCGTCTCCCGGACTCGTGTGGCATTATCAAGAAACAAAACCATAGAAAAGCGGCATGTAATGAGTAGAAACTTATGCCCGTAACGGCTTTTGAACGCAAATTGGTATCTTTTTCTTTTTGTGCATCTCTTTTAAAATGCTTCGAACGCATGAAAGTGATCACGAAGTTTAAACAATCGTAGGCTATGGGTTTTGTACCTTGTTTGAATTTTTGAGAACGATATATCGGAAACCGTACTAAACGGGTTGCCCCTGGGCAAACGGTAAACTTCACAGTGGTGTGAAAAATCGATTTTCTCACCCAAAAGAGGAAAATGGTCGTAACAAACGATTACAACCGTAACCCTTGCTTCGGGGAGGAGTGTCTGGTTTTACGATGGAAGCTACTGCGTAAAAAGGAAACAAGCTCATACTTTCTTTAAGAAGTCGAATCATAAAAGCAAGCTCGCATATACACTTGAACACAAAAACGGTTCATCCGCAAAGCAATAAAATGGGTTACGCTACAATGTATTTCCGTGCCAAGGGAAACAAACCGAAGAAAAAATACGATAAACAACAGCATGAGAATCCATTCTACAGCCAGCATTAAATTACGTGAATGGGTTATTCGGCCCTTTGGTCAAGAGAGGGTACATAGGTACAGCGAAAGTGGAAAAGGCCATTCACCACCATCGGAACGGTAATCAAATTTCACCGATTCTTACCGCCCCGAAAGCTGTGGATATCATCCAGACAACCGAGTAAACAGAAAACGTTAGTGAATAATTTAAATTGATATGGAGATAGGTGGCTTTTCGAGGCGGTTAGAGAAGAAAGAAGCAACTTAAAGTCAGACTGATGGTCAGTTAGGAGTCGAATGAAAAATTACGACTATTACGGTGCAAAACGGAAAGGTATCCACTCCAAAAGGGTCATCCACACACCCCATTCAACGGCTACAGTAAGGAACAAGAATCAAGGGATGCATTTAAATGACCCATTTAGGTGTGATAATTTGTCAGCGAAAATGGCACTGGAAAACCACGATAGACATGAATGGATACGTGATATAGGGTAGTGTTCCTACCCAAGGATGCAAGGAATTACACATATGAAGAAATGATACCGTTCTGTGTAATTTGTAGCCCCATCGGAAAAGGCATACATTGTGATGAACATCCGTATTTCCTATGACCAAGGAGATAAACGGGGTAACCGATTTAGATAAGATCTTTCTATTAGGAACGTGCAGGATGATTCAATTGAGAAAAGATTGGCATTATGCAGACTATTCAATAAATTAGTTTTGATACAATTTATAAACCAGCACGAGCAACAATTGGGACAAACTTCACAGCATAAGGCATGATTGTTCAGATGGTCTTTTGGATTCGCACGATTCGACAGAAAACTTTTCTTCATAGCGTTCGAGGTGTAAACAGGCAATTTTAAATCGCATTTCTCCAATTCATTCAACAATTCCATGTCTAAGTCCTTGTTTAATAACAATCAATCTATAATCAGTTGTATATCTGCAAGCGTAGAGTTAATCTTTGTTAGCTAATTGTGGTAAATCGTGTAATTAAAACAATGTTTTATTTATATGTTTTATTTATTTATTTATATAAAATTATTACTGCTTATTTGGCGTTTTTTCAGCCTTATTCAGGCTGATTAGTAATTAAAACAATAATTTTAATAATAAAGCTTATGAACATAGTTCCCAACACCACCGAAAGGAAGATCTCCAACGTTGTCGTATCTGCTTATGACACAGCCACTAAATAAGGTGTAATATGGACTAATCATCATAAACGATGAGCAAATGGGTGGGCAAATTGGGCTGGGACGCGAAAGATTTATAATGCCTGTTTTCTTCCCTCGGGAACACAATTCGTACAAGAAAACCTTGAATGGAGTGGTTTGTGTGTGAAAGGTGCGATGGACGTAGTTGTAATTAAGAAATTATGCACAATCTGCATAGCTGAGTTTGGTATACGCAGAGCTGGCAGCTGGCATGAAACATATCTTACGGTTACCACTCAATTTCTCCTTTCTATTCACGTCCTACCAACCGTAGAACGTAGAACGTTTACAACACGCTCTAGATGCTTCCGCATAGGAAACTTTTACAATCTTTCTCTGACACTTGCACACTTTAGGAAGGATGAAGGAACATGGTGGCCGAAAAACTAGTTACAAGAATCATAAAAACCGAACCCAAACACAACACACTGCTGGAACATTTAGTATGGGGATGAGGAGGAGTAAAAGCAACAAACAAACAGCGTCCTGTGTAAATAACCTGAGGCTTCGAGCTAAAGCATTTCTGTGTGACCTAACCGCTGTTTTCTGCTCCAGAAATTGAGCATTCCCATTAAAATCCTTAACAAGGCAATAACGCCACACTAGTTGGGTAACCGTTCGGAAAGAAGGACCAATGCGTTCACACAGAGGAATCCTTGGTGCAGAAACCAGAGATCACTCCCAGTAAAACGCCGGAAATTGTACTGCAGAAGAATATTTTGGTATGCTCTTTTCCCTAACTAGAGCTGCAATTATTTTTCCTACCGAAAAATTCGTTCTACCACCATAAACTTCTTGCACGTTCGCATAGCACAAGGGGTGTGTTTTTCTGTTTAGCCAGCTGCCGTGTCTTGTCTACTGTGTCAGAGCCAATCGGTAGCTGAGTTAGCATTAGCATACGAATTAAATGAATGGTTCGGGTGTATCTGAAGTGATTTCAAGTGAAAATAAGATTTTGAGCTCGGACACTTTCACTAATCCTGCAACTAATTGTATTTGGAATGCAGCAATGTTGATAACTGTAACTAATATATTTGTTGGCACCGTAGTTTTAAAATATTTTTTTTAAATGTACTTTCAATAAAACTGTTAAATGAATACTCTTTACCTTTTATTTTTTTCATACACCATCTACAACCACAAATAAAAACATTCAAAACGGTTTTTTTTACTACTGTTTCTGATATTACCTTCAAATATTTCTGTAACCGATGGAAGACATCCACCATTTAATTACATGTCTAAATACCAGTCCGACACTACGTTATACCACCGAAAATGGCATTTAACCCAAAAAAACTCAAGACAACGATCACTGGTAACAGTAGATAGCCTCAAGGCTCTAGCGTACGTTGAATGCTTCATGCGCAATGCTAACTATGCTACGGCGTCAGTGCATTCCCGCAATAAAATGCACCACCATCGAAACACCCGGCGTACGAATTTTCTGTGGGATGTAGTAAACATAAATAACCCTACAACAAACATTAATTTCAGGAAGCGTGCTGCGGTGGTTTACTTACCTCACTTTCAAAAACCCCCATACAAGCTGGTGCTTAACAGTTGTGAAATCAACTAAAGTATCTTCCTCGAGGGGGATACCAGTGTGTGTGTTTGTGCATCTGAGAGTGTGCCGACAATTTGCCCTAGAGGGCGTCAGTTTTACGAACTGGTGAAAAAACACACGAATGTCGACGAAAGTTCGCAGTCGTCACGCTTCCATCAAGTGTAAATTTAATAAACACTGGGCTGAGCAGTGTTTTATTTAGTTCTGTGTAGTTTATATTGAGCACAATAAAACTATCTTAGTACTCAGAACAATAGTTTTTTTTCTTTCTTCGCTTCAGATGAAATTGACAACAAATGAACTTTACATAACCCATGTTAGACTATATGCCTTGAATCGCATTCATCATTCATTTAATGGCCAATGAAAACATAGTATGTCATGTACAATATAATTGTACATTTTATTTTTTTTATTATTTCAAGATATTGATTCTTTTTGTGGAACTCAAAGAAAGGTTTTCTAGCAATCCTCAATTTTGTTTACGCCAAGCAGAAAAGCCTGCATACGAGGACACGGATTAAGAGATTAAAAAATATAGTAACACTTTCATCAAATGTTGTTTTCTACGCGGCTTAATATCACGCAAAAATAACCAAGGTGTATTCTGATCTGCTGATAACCATATCCCCAAACCAATTTAATAAAAGCATAGTGAATAAAGTAGAATCAATCCTCAGGCTTTAGTGTACTTAAACATGATGCGCAATCAATCGATTTGGGACAAGAAAAAAATAAACATACTTTGAACAAAACAGAAAAACAGCCTTTTTCAGCTTGTACGTAAACATGGTTTGGTGCAATGCTTGAGTTTACCCAAAAATATTTTAATATCACCCACCAATGTGGTCCGCACTGATATGATGCTCTAATCCATCCCATTTTCAAAGAGCTTTCCGGCGGTATCCTTTTAATAGGCTCAGCTTCCAGCTGCTGGCTACCAATGCATCACAACTACAAAAATCATGTCCACGTTTTTTGTAGCTTGATCCAGTTTTCCGGTTCACCAACAAAAAGGAACCGCCTCTGGTTGATTTGGTGCGTTTCTCACGCAAGGCCTTCAAACCGGGCCAGATACCTATAAGAATCACTTTGACTCAACCAAGTATAGTGTATTTCGTAGTAGAACTTTTGGGATCAGCTTTCCCGGAGACGTAAAGGGCTGCTGGGAAAGGATAACATTTTTATTGGCTCATAAAAGCTTTACCAATTCCGTTTCGCTTTTGGGGTCGACCTTCTGCTACCTTCTAGTGGTTTCGTAAAACGCCGGAAATTAAAAATAATTGAACCAGCACAAGAGTATACCAAGAGGGTTCCAACATAACGAAATACCAACCACAATTTATGCCTTGGGCCTTTCTTTCACGTGTTTACTTTTTTACAGCGTACCTTATTTATTCTAAATAATCATCCTCTTCTATCAAGCGCGAGTGGATTCTTTGGATTGGTAGGAGCTTTGGATTAAAATTTTAACATTAAAACTTAACTAAAAATGAGAACCACGTTCTTTAGCACAAAAACTTGCTCCTACGAAAGTAAACTTTAAGTTTTAGCATTCGTTGCCCGTTCGTATCTACCTTCTCGTGTCTCTTATCTCGTACGAAAAGTATCTCGTGTATAATTTACTTCTCAAATCGTGTCGCTTTTAAGTACGGTACACAACAGTATAAGAATGCCCGTAAGCCTTGCTATCCCATAAAATCACCGAACTGATAGGAATAGTTATTTTTTTGCCCAGTTCGTTAACCAAAGCTTTCCATTCTTGGCAGCTTTAACTCCACACGGTGGTAAAAAATTATAGGTATGTACTACCAATGGCACCAGTCACAGTCAAAGTTAACTAGTTACTAGTAATGGAAATGGATGATAGGTAATATTTTATTTATTTATTTATTTATGTTCCATAATGACGGCTTAGCGCCGTATTGTCAACACCGCTTGTGTTGACAAAATATATAGACAATTATATAAGGCATTTAGATGATAGGTAATAACTGAAGACTAAATAAGTATGACAGTACCTGTTTGTTATCATGTGTTTTATATTACATTTTATTTATAGTTTTGCTGAGCAATGTTGCAAATCTTCAGATTTCCAAATGTTAGAATTTATATTAAACAAAATATGAAAGATATATAAAAATTTTTGAATATTTTGAAGAAGACGATTGAAAATGAAAATTTTCACAAATATTACAACCGCTCAATCCAAAAGAAGATTCTTTTATTAAACGTGATAAAAGAATACGAACCTTTTGGTATGCCTTACAATACTATCCATTCATCTTTACATTATGCTCGAAGCCGGTTTGGCATGAATTTTAACGACCTCTAATTAATTCATGTAAAATGAGAAAATTAACAACGAATATAAATGCTGGAAAATGTGCGGGTATAACTGTCGCAAAAAGCCTCTCGCAGCTACCGCTTAAGTACTATTCCAAGTAGCAGCATAAACCAGCGGCGATAATTTTGGCATACCATTTGCACACTGAACCGAGCGTTCAAAAATATGTCTCAAGCTTCTCGAAAACGCTGCACAAGCACGGGAAGGCGAATTGGAGCAGGTGTGTGTGATGCTTCCACTAAAACTCACTGTAATGAATACCTTCCGACAAAACAATAAAAAAAACCGTGCTCACAAGAAGCGCCAAACGATTCCTTGGCCGGTCTCATTTAAGTGCCGTAGTCCGCACATTAAATCGTACAATAAATAGCTTAATGAAGTCTTTCCGTTTCATTACAGGCTCCGCTTCTCTTTTCCTTCTACTAGCAAGCTCAAAGTCCGATTTTCTTCACACAGGTTCATGCGCAAAACTTTGGACAAACCGAAAAATAGTCTTACACGGGTGCAAGTGGGTAATGAACAACGAAAAAAAAATGAAACCGCCTAAAAACCCCCAAACGGTCTTAACCATTCTGCTACTACTGCGCTCTACGCTACCAGCTGAGTTTTGCTTAATGATGCTTGTAATTTATTCTTTTGCCCTTCCACTAGAAGCATGTTCATCGTTTTGATCGCCAAACCAAAAGAAGTTTTTCCTTCTTCCCACAGTGTACGAACGACAATCGCGACCGCATGACCGGTTACCGTGTCTCATAAAGATGTCTTTTTTATGACGGTGACGAACTTTGCCCGATAAAGTGAGAAGATTGATGAGAGGCTGCCACATAGAAGCCAAGTACCGACGCGCGTATTAATTTTTGTTCTGACGAAAGAACAATCCGCTTCTAATCTTACAGTGGCACAGGAACAAGCGATCAAATACGTTATTGTCCAATTATCAAAGGTTAATATGTTTTTACAAAGCTGAATCACCAGCCAGTGGTATAGGAAGTAAATCGCGAAGAATGGTCTAGATTGGAGAAGATTCATGATCCATCAGCAAGATATTATGATTGATAAATTATGGAAGTTATCATAATCAGTAGTTTCATTACACACATTAATTATTCTAAAATCTGCATCAAGATTTTTCCCTTTATTATTTCAAGATATTGATTCTTTTTGTGGAACTCAAAGAAAGGTTTTCTAGCAATCCTCATACAGGTCACTACATACAGGTCACTACATCTGCGGTTTATAAATTAAACTGGTTGATTTTCTTTTTATTTCGGATGATTTCCCATTTTTACATTCTTGGTCATGACTTAACTACCATAAATTGCCTAAAATAAATCAAAATTTAAAAACAAAAACGCAAGTAAGCATAAAGATAGCTTCACGTTTGTTGATGACGGATTTAGATTTAATTATTATTTAGTCAATGCTTGCAAAGATTCTACCCCGAACCAATCCCGAACCAATCAGAGCCTTTTAATTTTCTTTTACACTTGAATATGGCTCTCACAGAACGTTTATACGGTTAAATAATTATTTTTATCTACATGTTAACGATTCTACTGATCGTACATATCTCAATCATAGTCCATAGAATTGACACTTGTAATTATTAACTTCGCCTGCACGGCGTTGCTCCCATAACATAGTTCACCCAGAGCTTGAAAACTATCCTTTTAATGCTTCAGTTATACAATTAACCATTTCCCGCTCTGCTTTCGGGTCGCAATGTCTTTTGTGAAACATTTCAATCTACAACACATGCCTGCAAAAGTATTTGTTGCAGAATAGATGAAATTTTATTATGATCATTTTCCAATTTGCTAAGAAAATATATCGGAGAATAAATTACACTTCCGTCCGGTTTGTGGTTCACTGCAGATATCTGCAGGACAGCAGAGGCAGAGGTTCTATGGGGATTGCTGGCCATTTGAAAGGGTTGACTTTCATTTTCCACCTGACTGCACGTGCAGTTTAGTCGCTTTATTACCGTTCCATGGACTAAAACCTAGCCACCAGTTGTCTATGCCTGCGTATGTGTGCTCCGCTTGCTACATCATCATCACCATCATCGTGGACATTGTGGGTGCATCACCATCCTGGTTGAGGTTGACTCCCAACCATGTACCCTAATCCACTAGAGCTAGCGATAAGACAACCACAATGCATTTATAATGGTTGCAGGTAATCGATTGGACTGCCATCAGTTGTGTAAAGACTAGCCCTTCCGACGAAGCGCCTCTGACTACGCTTGATGGGTTTGGGAAAATTGACCCGTATCGCAAAGTAAACCGTAAGCAAGTAATGTGTAATTTAGACGCAATAATGATATTCCAATTCAACGCCAGCGCTCATCGGTGTAACGCTAGGTCGTCGTAATACGAGTTTATATAGGTAGTACCGTACTGAAAATTATCCACCAGTCTATTTGTTCAAATGTACAACAAAACTTACAAATTTACATCTCAAATTCAGAATGAACAGAATCAAATAGAAAAGTAATCTAGATATGTTTAAGGATGAACAACAATAAATATAAATTTTATGTTATTTATTGTAAATTGAAAATACATTTATTATTCAGTATTAGTGTACAATAATTCTGAATTAGTGTACAATTAAAGAGGTTTTGTAATTTAAAATTCAATCGTCTCAGCGTGATGATGCCTTTTACGCTAAGCTTCCAAGTTGGCAATCCTTTTCGATTACTGATAGACCCAGAACAAGTCCCCGGAAGCACTTGAGATATGTTTTATCGCGCCTGTTTCGTGATTATTGGTGATGAGTTGTTTTCAACACCGGCCCAACAGCTCATGATCGGAATGTTCTAATGCATTTCTGATTACACCGTATCTCCTGAGGGCTAGTAACGGACTACAGAACAGAATGGAGCCTACAGACAAAGCGATAATATCATTCGTGCGCTCACATCATCGATTGTCCAAAACGACCATGCGTCTCCACGGTTAGATCGGGTACGGACTATGACGATTGGAAACGAAGCCGGTTCGATTTTCCAGCACTATTAGCAGTAAAAGCCGAACTGAAACGATGTGAACCATGAGGGTGAGGACGATGTAAATTCTTCGTGGATGAATTAATTTGATTTGCATTTCTGCATGCGTTCTGTGAACACAGGCGATTTGCAATTTGCTTGTATGAAATAAAGGTGAGGTGACAGAGAATGCGTTTCGCTGGTTTGCACTCGGTGTAATTCATGCAATGGGAAAATTCCAACATTGCAATCCAAAATGACTAACAAGCGATTTTAGTAGTTGAATGGAACAGCACGATTCCGTCGTATAAAAGAGGATGCAGTTGGGAATTTAAAGTAAAAAAGTTCGATTAAAACTATTAGCAGAGAAGATTTCCGTTTGATTTTAGCTCAAAAATTTTTTTTATTACAATCAACAATAAATTAAATAAGGAAATTGTTAATTCATTTCCTGCCTACCTGTAAGTGCTTGATTCACGATGGAATGTATTATTTAACAGTAGCATGTTTTTTTTATTTCATGTTTGTTTGCTTAATAGAAAACAAAGATGATCCATGCCGTACTCCATGGCTTCAATAGAAATCATGAACGGTGGTAAAAACAAAATCCTCTTCCGTGAAAAAAATAAGCTCAGCGAAATAAAGTGCCCTGAATAGGAAAACACAAACATTCGCTCGCACATACAAACCCATCCCTAAACGCACAGTACGTAATCTGAAAGTGACGGCTAAGCTCGGATTTCATCATGGTAATCCGATGATAGCTTCGGTTCGCTTTCGACCTTCATCGACCATACATCCGGTGACCATCCAATCTTCATTCACGGCGAAGATAGGCTAAGCTTCACGAACGGGTTGGTGAATGTTGAAAGAAAAACACAAACAAACAAAAAACACTCAAAATCAAATACACCAAACTCAGAAAATAGGTACACTCGGCTCTGTTTTACCGGTTGAAAATCAACGTGAATACCAACGTAAAAAAGCACACGGAAAGCATTCTTAAACGGATTCCAGATAGTATGCCTCGTAAATACTGCGCCGAGTAAGCTGCCCCGTATGTACGTTAGTGGAGGTGAAATAAAAACTAATGGAACTGCCGTAAACGGAACAAACAACGATTTGGCTGAATTTCTTCCCGCGGAAGGTACACCCATATGAGTCTAATCCAATATATTGGTATCCTGTTGCTGGCTCCAAAAAGGATCTAAAGAGTCTTCAGTTCTTCTTAGAATGGTTGGCTATTTTTGTGATTACTTTTACGTACGTAGCATGCATTTTAAGTAAATTGATATTTTGAGGAGCAATACAGGCCAGCAAGTTTATATTATATGCTTCGTTTATTCCTTTTTTCTGTAGCTTGTTCCACTAAGCGCGCACACTACATTTATCAACATGCTGATAAAGTTTTACAAATTATTCTTCTACAAAGTGATGAGGGCAAAAAGTGACAGCAAATAAAACGCGCTTTGCAGATGTAATCCAAACGTATTTTGAAAATAAATCCATTTTCTAAAGCACTGCGTAGACGCCTCGAAGCCGAACGTGATCATCACGCTCTCCACGCGCTATTCCTTTATAAATTTTTTACTTTCTGTATTCCTTTCTACCTTGGTTGTAGAAAAGAGATAGAAGTGCTGAAGCATGCCGTCCATCCCATGTGAAGAGGTGAAGTACTAGTCGAGGATCTGATTACGCTAATATGTGTTTACCAACGTCTTGCACCTAGGGCAAGGGTATAGCTTACATGGTTTCTCCCTCGAACTGGAGGACTTTGTAAAAAGTTGCCAAAGCCGACCACGTGATGGTTGGGGATGAACTGCTAGTATTCGGTATAGCAAAGAGGATGAAACACATAGGAACACGCCTGTCGAAGGACAACAGCCGTTCGTTTGAAGTTATTCATACGTTTGCATATGTGATTATGTACACTTTTGCGCTCCATTCCCATCAGCACACATGTAAGCCAGAAAAAATAGAACATATTTGCGGGACGTCATAAAATAAAGGCTCGTACTTCAGAGAAAATCAATAACACAAGCTGCTTCTTTATACAACTTATTTGTTTTTTTAAGCCCATCTTCGTTTCTTCAATTCTAAAGAACTTCGAAAATACCACGAAATTCCATTGCAACGAGAAAGAAAAGTCTAAACCATCTTGCTCCTTGCAAGCAACTACCTTAATGTGTCTGATTTCTTCTTATCAAATGAATAAATAAACCGACATTGAAAGAACAACTCTGAAATCTTCTGTACCCTCTTACAGGACCAACATCCTTCTGATCGAGCTGGAATAAAAAGGAATTTGACCGTTTGGGGTTACATTCCTCCTTTGACGGCTCTTTGCTTTCGAATTCCGAGAAAATATAATGTCTGCATATCGACTGCATTGCACTACAGCCTTCTAGCGTTGTACGGTCGTTTTTAAATTCCTGCTGCATTTTCCTGCTCCCGCTAATCTTGTAGAAAAGCTCCAAAAACCGACCTTTATCGTGGTCACAGATGCAAACTTTTTCTACACGTTTTGAAGAGAGCAAGTACCAAAGAACCTGAAACCTGTATGTGCATCCTTCGTAGATGGTAACCGTATTGCTATGGTGTGACTCGTGGAAAGTGCATCCCAACA
Source organism: Anopheles rivulorum (assembly GCA_018908115.1). Lineage (NCBI taxonomy): Eukaryota > Metazoa > Arthropoda > Insecta > Diptera > Culicidae > Anopheles > Anopheles rivulorum. The sequence goes on from STHB01000011.1 coordinate 1,144,048, forward strand.
CACGCAAGGGACCAATTGAATCCGGCTCATTGAAATGACCGTCTGGTGGCAGACGAGATATTCCCAGCACAAAACTCAACGAATCCATTTCGACACAGGAC
>STHB01000011.1:1144159-1179741 GCA_018908115.1 Anopheles rivulorum
GTAGTGGTTCACGACATGACTGGAATGTCTGAGCAGTCACCTTCGCTTCTGTACTTCAGTCAAACGATAAGCTACCGCTTCCTTCTGCTATCTACAGTAAAGAACAATTTCAAGCATATAACCCTCCCCGACGGTTTGTGTTTTGTCCTGTCCAGTCGTAGCTCGAGCTGTGTAAAAAGTCAAACAAAATTAAACGAACTGACCCACTAGCTCGAATCGGTCACACACCGGCATCGTGTTGGCCACCTCTCCCATGAGGGAATGAATAAACAAACCCCAAGAGTAGTAAAAGTTTCGTTCCTCATACGCAAAGGCAGCAGGAACTGTTTGTTTTACACTAATTTCCAACCAACTTTCTATTCCAGCTGTTCGAAGCGAGTAAACTGCAGCTGTAAAAATAGCCACTGGCAAAATTTTGTTTTTCCACCCCACCAACCAGATGCATGGTTGAAGTGCGTTGAGCGTTAGTTAGCTGTACTGTGCTGCGCTATGCAACTGTGTCCGAATCGAAATCAGACAAATCCCGTACGAACAATGATGGGCACGATGGAGACACCCAAGTGACTATTAGATTTCTCATAGCTGCCGGGAGCTTGAGCTGCTTTGTATGGAAGCATGCTAGCACTAGCTATGCTACCATGCAGTATAATTTTATTAACTGGTGCTAACGAACGCTTTTGGCTGTTTGTAATGGAATAGATATGATCTTGGCAGTAGTTTTGCTTGATGATTTTCATTCCCTTGGAATATAAGGTATCGGAAAACATTTATGTTGATAGTTAGCAATATTCATGTACTGGTCCAGATTAAATAGATCGCACAGCTTCGAAGGGCAGCAAGAAAATGTTTCATCATAGGTAACCAGCTGTTGTTCTAGATCAGTAGAAAACGATACACATTGTACAACCAAATAATACAAAAAAAAACCATCACCATCTATGGAGGATCTCTCGGATCTCTGGATGGAGCTATGGTTGCCATAGCTAACACTTTCGTAACACTTGTATTTGATACACAAATTAGATTCGATGGCTGAAAATTACTAACAAAAAGCTCTTTCATAATTGTCATTGATTTGCACATTGGTCGTTTATTTTATGAACGTTTGAACAATACAGATCTTAATGAAATGCGTAATTAAGGACATCTCATCCACTTTCGATCCATCCATCACATCCACAGTGGACATTTCATCCACTTTCGAGTAATATAACTTTGTTCGTGAAATTCATTAGTCAACTTATATTCGTTTTTTGTACAACCTTTCTTCACCGTGCGTAGCCAACCTTCTTATCTTTCTCGTCACACACTTCTGTTTCGTTGACAGTTTCAACGTATTCTTCATCAAATTATTTTTCGCTCCATCACTGACTTTACCAAACCGTCACATTGTCGGACATGATGCGGATAAGACATCGTTAGGCCAATGGTTTCTCCCATTTTCCATTTCCCGTTTTCCACACATTTACGTAATTTGAAGAATTTTTGGCGTAAAATTGAACCTACCGCTCGAGTTTGTACATTCTTGCCATCTGTTAAAGGGAGATTTTTTTTGGGCTTCTTTTCTTCCTCTTATCAACCTTCGCCAAACAATGGACTTCAGCAAAACATACGCACAATGTAATATACAACGCTACATTTTTATGTATGGGGTCTATCTCCAAGATGATATGTAACGAGAGGTAAAAAACCCTACAACTCCAAAACATTCCATCGCTCTTCTATATCCCTTGCCACCCTCTACCGCTGAGTTGCGGCGTAATGAAAACGCAAAAGTCAACCAAAATAATTAATCACCGAAACCTAAAGCAACCTCCCCTGCCTTACCGACGATCCGCAAATTTCTCGTAACGCTCCGATTCATGACTTTATCATTTAGATTGGATTAATTTTTCTTCTCCATCGGAAACACCGTTGAAAAACCCAGTTCCTCTTCTTAATAACGCAGGAAACTCTGAAAAGAACTAGAGCAGAATGTGCACCACCATTTGGCTCTCGTTGAGGAAATGTCAAGTACTCTTCATGGAGGGGGCCCAATTTCTGCCGGAAGTGGTAAGAAGCACCAAAAAACTTCCATCTTCCAACGCAACATTCCAAACGGGACCTACTACCAGGTTCCTGTGAAGGATGAGCAGCATACCGATGCTTTCCGCTCCACGTTGAATGGGAAAGGCCCTCCCTTAACCTCAGCTCGAATACCATTTTTCGCGTAACGAATGCACAGAAGCTGGTATAAATACTCATTGAATAGTGAATCCTAACGCCATGTTTAGTTTTGAAAGATACAAAGTATACAAACGGAAAGTATTCATCTAGCCAAAAGCGATTAAAACTGCGTATGCTTTCATCATTTCCTTTGAGCAGCTAAGATCCAAAATAAAATAAACAAAAATCTCTCTTTACTCCAAGAAACAACACGTTTATTTATGGTTTTTCCTTTACGTTACTTAAACAAGAAAAAACATTGTCAACACATGCTAAAACCCTCCCTGGTTTAACAAACATTCATATCACTTGCAATTACAAGCAATCTTCCCGCGAAAAGTACATTGTTTGTCACTTCCGCATGCGAATCAAGTGCTTGATTTGCTAAGCTCATTAAAACGCTTCCACCGGAAGAAAGCTCAATCACATCTCAGGCATAAGGGATTAGCGCTAATGAACGGAAGCTGCAAACGAAAACATTTTCCAAAAAGCTAGATTTTCGAGGCTTCGGTTTTGCACTCTCGTGAAAATGTCAAGCTGTACAGTGCCGAATGTGCTGATAGCGGCCTACCAACGACAGAATCCAGCCTGACGGGTGAAGATTTTCGGGAGGATTACCGTGATTAGCCTGAGTGAAAATCCGGATCCGTTTGTCGTGTTTTTAGATGCGTAAGTAAGTGAGTATTCCCGAGGATTCACTATGAAAACACTGATACTTGCTTCAATTTCGCAATGGATAACGATTTAGAAATGGCAGTGTTGTAAGTTGAAAATGATTTTAAAACCAAATGTACCTAATTCCTATTGGAATTTTTTTAGAACGTCAAGCTTTTACGAGTCATATAAAAATCATTGAATTGAGCTAACCTCGCTAATGTTTCTAGCTAAACGATATTAGGTGGTAGAGGTGTATCCATAAATAGTTAGCTAATAATGTAGTGGTTACAACGCCGGGGCCCAGTCCTTCATCGGGTTTGGGTATTTGATCAACTTGATTGATAATCTATTTTCACTTACCTTCTTGTTGTCACGAAACTTCAGCCAACCTGACACAATTGTCTGATCACCTGATAACATATCACTTGCACTACCACTACCGAGATCCGTATCTTCCATCCCATCCCCAACACACACACCACTATTACCTCTCGGCTCAACACTCGACGGACTACAAACCACACTGCGTGCGGGAGACGAAAATGCTCCCGGCTCACCTAGAACACTATTCGCCGAACTACCACCGACCGGCCCATGAAAGCCTGCGGCAGCCGCATGGTGATGAACGTAGGGACGATGGATAGGCGACGAAAATACACCCGGTTCACCAAGTACACTTTTTGCTGGGGACACAGGAAACGCTTGCCCACCAGCAATACCGAACTTACGACGCACCGGAAGTGGTGAATTTTCACACGAACTTATACCACCATTGCCGGTAAGACCGAAATTGTGACGCACTACGGTTTTCCGCAAACAGCCACTACTAGCACTACCACAATCCGAATCGACGCGCTTACGCATAGCCTGTGGCTCACCTCCTGTGACTGAACTCGAACTGCACATACACTCTGATGCTGCCCGTCTCTTAGCCGGAGGTGCTGTCGGTCCACAAACACAATCGCACGGTTGTTGCTGTTGGAGAAAGCGTCTGGAGATGAGCGGGGAATCGAAAGCTTCCATCTCGCTCTCGTTCACACGTCGCCCGGCGATCGGTGTCGATTGCTGATCACGTATGACGCCCTGTAGTTTGTCAAGGCGTCGTTGCGGTAGTGGCGAAGACTTGGCGCTTTGTGATCCGCTGTCGAGCAGAAGCAGTGCGGCGGCATGATGTGGCAAATGATGCGCGTGATCGTGTCGGCGGGGAACATTTGGAGAGTTTTTGCATGATTCCGAACCATGCAAATGCTGAAAGGTGGACATTCCAACTGTGGAAGGATGGTCGACGCTTCGCTTTGGAGCCGAGGTGATCGGTGGATTTTGACCTTGGTCGGCCATTTTATGTGGAAAGAGTTACCAGCTGCAACGGGAAGGAAGAATGTAGCTTTAACAGGTTATTCATTAAATCATTTTACAACTGACAAAATGTTAACATTAGGGGCGGCCCGGTGGTGTATTTGGCAAAGCCGCTAGGTCCCAACACGACCGGACCGGTTCAATCCCAATAGGACCGTCCCCCCGTAGCACGGTCTGACTAGTCGGCTGCGCGGTAAAAATTAGTCTAATACGGCCTGGTCCGTTCTAACAAAAAAAAAAGATAACATTTCCGACCACAGCATTATCGAGTTGCATTTTTAAGAAATCGTATTTGAAGTAACGTAGAACAAAAACCGCCGAAATGTATGCAAAACGTATATCACAGTCAAATTAGGAACAATCCATCACATTCATAATATTACGCCAAAATATATGCAATGGCCACATCACTAAATCATCTCTTTAGAGGCGAATGTAATTTCAGAAACTCTTAGCCTCTATAGATATTATTTTTAATTGATGATTCGGATTATACTTGCCATAGAAGAATTTCTTATTTATAATTTTTATTTACAATGGTTCATTGTACATAGCAGTTCCAATTCACGTATCGGACGTCAATTCCATTCAAGAGCCAAACTATCTGATTATGCATTGGATCACATGCGCTCAGAATCTTTATAACATCATATGATGCGTTTGGTCTCTATGTTCCAAACTGCCACTAAACATATATTTGCTCTAATTATGACCAATGGATAATTTGTAAGCTCGAAAGCCAGTCTTCATGTCCTAAAATGATTCATTCCTCTTCACTTTAGTACTCAAATTTTCTACGTAGATGGTTTGACAATAATGGGGAAAATTTCTACACACACTTATCACCCAAACAACGAACTCCTCAGTCTGCCGTAGTCAACCGCCCCACTTAAACGCTTCTGGTTGTGTCCTATTTTGAACCAATTTAGCTCAATTATTTATCACGGCTTGCTTGTCCCGCACACTTCCCTTCGTGTTCGGACTTTGGCAAGCGTATACGCATAAAACGGCTAATTTCCGGTACACTATCCAGCCGATGGCGACACCCGGAATGCTCATGGCCAACATCGGCTAGCGCAGAAGCCTGCACGAAATTATTATGATCAACATGATCCTCGGCCGATGCAGAATGCTGCACTTTGCATTCATTGTCCTCCCGGGAAATGTCAGGGAGGTAGAATCTGTTCGAGGACCTAAAAGCATGAATCAAGACCTGGTTAGAGCAGTCGCATCGTGCTTTCTGATTGTTAGCCGCTGGGAAAATGCGACATTACGTTCCACTTGTCTTCCAGCAACATCCACCGATTGCCACCTGAACAGCGGGTTGGATACGACGAAAACAATCAGCAAGCTTGAACATTACCCTACCAACCATTCCAAACACTCACCGAAAACGCGAAATGTACTGTTGTTCTGCATCTGCAAAGTGCAACAAAATGCAATCCCAAACAGGAATAAGTGAATCGACCATGACCGAACACGTACCAGACCGAACCATGTTCGAGTTCGTTGGACCTGTTGGAAGAAGTGAGAAATGTCCCAACCATTTTAGAGGTAATGCGGAAGTATTGGAATGCTAAATGAATGTCGTGTCTTGTGCAGCAAATGCGAAGCTTTTGGAGAAGCATAATCGTATTCATTCTTTTGTTACATCTTATTTATGTGGCACGCGGCTATATGAAACGTGGAAAGATATTGATTTTGTGAAAATCATTAATTAATAAGGATAAGGAAATTCTCTTGGTTATTTTAAATTATATTGATAATGAATAAACTCACTCCTGGTAAATACATTGTCTTCATTATAATTTTCTGCAATTAATTGTTACAGCTTGTAAAGCTAAAAGCCTTGTAAATTTTATATCACATTAATTAAATCACAAAAATCAGTCATTTGCGATGTTGCATCAACTGTCAACCAATGGTGTTAGTATGCGCTTGGTACAATATTTCAGTAATATACTCCTGTTTGCCTTTATCCCTATACTGAATAAACCGATTTCCGATTTTCTCATCAAAATGTAAATCAGCCCTTTTATTTGCTCCCTCAATCTTCATCCAGAGACTTGTCAGATACATGTGTACGTCGCGCAATGGACAGTCGGCAAACTGACAATCGGAAGTAAAACAATCTCTCGAACTACCGAGGTAGCGAAGAAAAATGACTCGTGACAGAAAAATCAATACCAATCATATAAATCGAACATTTCGCACACGGAAGTTTTGTTTCAGTATTTTCTAGCTGTTGTGGTTCATCATAACAAGTTCCTTCTTTCGTTTACGATGGTCACATAAGTTCTCTCTATTTTTTCGGCTTGGGTACACGTCAGAAATTGGAAACATATTTGCTGTTAGATCGAAACGGTGCATTGACGACGTTTGGTTTAAAATTTAAATTAAACCGTACCTCATTTGAAGTCTCATTCGTAAAAGATACTACGATAACAAATTTTATTTTGGGGCGGCCCGGTGGTGTATTTGACAACGGCGCTAGGTCCCTAACACGACCGGACCGGGTTCAAATCCCATTCGGACCGTCCCCCCGTAGCATGGTCTGACTAGCCTGCTACGTGGTAAAATTAGTCTAATACGGCCTGTTCCGTTCTAACATAAATAAAAAAAAAAAAACAAATTTTATTTTATGTTTGAATTCGTATGATTTTGTTTTTAAACTGATGCCATATGATCCAGTTTCAAATGTTCCCGATGCGCTCAAATAAACATTCGTCTTGCCACTTTACCTCTAATTTTTCTCTATTTTTCTTTTAAAATTCCCTAACAATCTTACATACCTTCAACCAGAATACAAACCAGAAGGGATATGCAATTTTACCACAAAACAACAATGAACTTTCTGTTTTGCGTCCACGGACCCGAGAAAAACGACACCATCACCGTTGAATATTTATTTCTACAAATCATGATGCATTCGCGCGTGGCTATGTCTTTTACCTTCCAGCAACCAGGGGAAACGTTTACCCGTCTGCTAAGGAAAATATTGAAGGTATGAAAAGAATCTGGTAGGAAAAGTAAGAAAAAGCAAACTCCCCAAAACTCACCACTCGCAGNCATTGTCTCACCAAAGCAAAACCATGTCTGGTAGACTACCACAATTTAGTTATGAGACTTTTCAGACCAGAAAACCAATTTCCATCTTAATACTGCGGAATCTGTGAGCTTACGCAAACAATCAGCCTAATGCATTGATATGTAGTGAATGTAGTTGCGTCAGTACGCGACAAGAATTTCAAATTTAACTGCGGTTGTGGGTTTTTCTTTAGCGGGATCTATTCGCCTGAGAATGAGCGTTAATGACAATTGAGATGGAGATCGTCCTCCAGGATTCTTCTATTGGCACTTGGTTCAATGTATCGTAGGTCGGTTCTTATGACGGATATTGCAAGAACTTCTAAAATAAGTCAATTGTGCTCAAACAATTCCACTAACACGGTCAATATCTTAGAAACACTTGATACAGAATTTGTGAACTTATATAGTTTAGCATTTTGGGGCGGCCCGGTGGTGTATTTGACAACGGCGCTAGGTCCCTAACACGACCGGACCGGGTTCAAATCCCATTCGGACCGTCCCCCCGTAGCATGGTCTGACTAGCCTGCTACGTGGTAAAATTAGTCTAATACGGCCTGTTCCGTTCTAACATAAATAAAAAAAAAAAAACAAATTTTATTTTATGTTTGAATTCGTATGATTTTGTTTTTAAACTGATGCCATATGATCCAGTTTCAAATGTTCCCGATGCGCTCAAATAAACATTCGTCTTGCCACTTTACCTCTAATTTTTCTCTATTTTTCTTTTAAAATTCCCTAACAATCTTACATACCTTCAACCAGAATACAAACCAGAAGGGATATGCAATTTTACCACAAAACAACAATGAACTTTCTGTTTTGCGTCCACGGACCCGAGAAAAACGACACCATCACCGTTGAATATTTATTTCTACAAATCATGATGCATTCGCGCGTGGCTATGTCTTTTACCTTCCAGCAACCAGGGGAAACGTTTACCCGTCTGCTAAGGAAAATATTGAAGGTATGAAAAGAATCTGGTAGGAAAAGTAAGAAAAAGCAAACTCCCCAAAACTCACCACTCGCAGTAAATCTTCAGAGCGTCGTGAATTCTTCCCGTGCACTATGCACGGGTATACGGGAGTAATCAGCAACACTCTCTTCACAATAGAGGAACTTCACGCAAAAAAAAAACACACTTTCTAGCAGGGCTAAGGCTACCCACTGTCGTAGGGTACAAAATGGAAACTGGTCTACGTAAAGTGTAGAGAAAAAATTTTCCGGCAAATAATCCACTTGTTTGTGTACCACACGTTTTGGGTACGTGCCTCTTCAATAGATATGCTCCCCCACCATTCTATACTGCACGGGAAAAGAAGTAGCTTCCTTGGAAAATGTTCTAAACATTCTAGGTGCAGGCTGTGGCTGGAAGAGAAACATGTTAGCATTCTACAAACGGTAACCGGTATGGATGAGAAGGGTCGAAGATTGAAGCATTTCTACATCAGAACACCAACACCATACCCGAAAAAACTGACCAGAATGAGATAAATCTTTTCATTTATAGGGTTTTGGAGCAAGAGATGGAATTTCCATCGTTGCTGAAATATTTTTGCTCTTCAGTTTTTAGTTTGTTGGCGGAAGATCGTATATTTCTTAGCTGTGGCTCATATGAAACGGTCTATAAATATAAACAAATAGGACGATATTATTATCTTTTCCTACCTGCCACACTCAGATGACGATAGCGATCATCATATGATAAGTTTGAGGTTTAGTAGATTTATACCATTAATAAAAACGATTGTTGATCTTTTTATAACGTTAACTACAGAAAAACAGTTCATTGTACTGCCTATCATTTTTAATGCATTGAACGAATAATAAAGAATTGATAGTGTCAACCTAATTTCTTCTTCTACTACCAACATGGAAGTAGTTCTGAATAGTAGTATGTTATTTGCGTTCGTTTTTTGGCGTTTTCAAGAAAGCTTTGAAAGTATTGATGAATTACTGATTGTTTTTCGAAGACCTCAGCAAACGGGGAGGCGATAGTTACCTTTGTAAATTCACCTCGAAACCTACACCCTTTCATATTGTTATATTTAACACCTCTTTTGATAGCAAGAACAGCACGAAGTTTGTGTTTCCAGAAAAATCAAAATGTAATTAGTGACACCCTTTTTTTCATTTTGCGTTTTACCTCATTCTTGTTTCCCAAATGGCCTGTCAGTTGTAGTAAAATGTCAACTATAGGGTCTATTTCGAGCAGGTACTAGTTTATTAAATCAGATATTTGTTAGACATGCTCGTTATCACTGCCGCAAACGAAAATCCTTAAGTAGCTGTCAATGTTGTTCTCCATTAGTCAACGGGTAGCATACATTCGTGCCATAAGTTTGCGCATTAACAGTCACCGTCACGAAAGATGTAACTATGTGGGAAAGGAAAGCTTCGATGATTCGTAATACTTACAAACAATAAATGAAGGTAGTCACTTCGCTCTCCTTCCCCATTTTATCACTACAAGCCCGAATGCCTTTCTTCATATAACCTTCAATTTACACAATAGCATATAATTTGTAAACTACTGTGGCAACCTCTGTTTAATAAGGCACAAAACAGAAAGAAAATGGATAGTGTTGGTCTTGCACACCACACAAACTACTACGTGACTAAAAAGGATAGCAAAACCCTAGTAATCAATTGCAAGCTTGTGTCAAAACCATGCAAACAGAAGGCATTTTTTCTACTCTGACACTGGATATCCTTTGCCATTGGCTAATGTTACTGGAATGATATTATCTTTTCGCCCTACTGGAACATTCGGTTGAGCATGGGCCTAAAATTAGTGTTGTGCATAACACAACCTGCGATAGTCGACCGGCATAAGATTTTCTCGCTACGAAGAAAAGAAACGATATTAAAGGAAGCACAACAACAAAATAGCAAATCATCGCCCTAGCGAACACGAATCTGCCAAATGCTTATCAGCGATGGTAACCGTTATGTTCGGCAAAACTTTTATTTTAGATTAGATGTATGCGTTTAGTTCCACTTGCTGCCGGTCATATTTCATGGAGACGGGGTTGTGAGTAAAAAATGTGTTCGTCCTTTCGGTTATGATCGTAAACACCATCAGTGATGACGTGTGCGTGTGAGTGTTTGTAGCGATTTGATTGAAGGCAGTGGTAACTTCTTTTCGGCGCTCTTTTCAGCTGGCACTTTTTGTCCTGCCAGTCTTGATATATTTACTTACTTTACGAGTTGTCAGAAAGTTTATGGTCATAAATAATGGTGACGAGAAGGTGTTTCGATGCAAACTCTCCATGACCCGCAGGTATAATGCCAATGCTAAAACATTCCAGTTCCTTGTGATGAAATAGTAAAGAATTTCTTTTTGGACTGAAAGCTAAAGCTTAAAAAACAGGGTTCACTCGAGGCAGAGCAGCGTTTGGTTACATTTGGAATTGATAATTTTTTTTTATGCGCAGGATTTAAAAAAAATAGACTCCATGTCTTGTAACGTTTACTTACCGGGGCTGTATCCGTCGAACAATACTTTTAAGAGTTTAAATTTGCTTATATTTTACCCTTCACACACCCATTCGGCAAGCCTATCGTGCCTCACTTATCATACTAAAGGCACTTTCAATGTCTTTTCCAGTGCTTGTGTACCTACCAGATGAGGATTGTAATCGAAGGTAAATACAATGATACAAAATTTATTTATTAAAAAAACATCACCATTTCTAATCTAACGTATACCATTGAATGCACCAGATCCATAGTCAAGCCGTAGATAAACAAACAAGGCAGCGTTGCACCAGAAAGCCCTTATTTCAATTGAAGCTAATCACGACATCGCGGACACGGTGTTCGGACACCCACCACCGGAACCATGGACGAAATCTGGGTAGCATACAATCTATAAAGCAACAAACAACACCGACATGTACGAGTGTACACTTTTATCCGACCCAATGTGGCATCCTCTCTAACGAACTGAAAATCCCGAAAGATGTGACGATTTGGATGCGTCACAAACTGCAACAGGGGCGGAGTTATTTCGCTGGTTTGTTAGAGTGTGGTAGATGGGAGAGTTACGAAGGCACATATTGGTCACTTTATGCCCACGCAGGGAGTCCGATCAACGGGATAAAGTAATAATCTTCATCAACCAGTCGTAATGGGGTCTTTCGCACTATGCGCTTTGCACTGCTAGCAGGTGGAACATGTGGAAAACTTATTAAGGCATACTAACTTTCTAATTGTATAAAAAAACTTTCTAATACTCTTCGCATGTAAATGTCGCGTTGAAAACGTTTTAAAGCAAAGAATAAACAGGGAAGTTTAACAGTTTAGTCAACAGGAAGTTGTAATTTAACAGTAACTTTATTTAGTCAATTATTTGGTTCATTACTGGCATTGTTAATTTAACACAACTTTAGTTAATTTAACAACAATTTTTGATGCATTAGCAGTTCAATTCTACCATACAACAGTCAACAAACAATTTTGACCGCCCAACAACATCTATCGTACCCACCATTCAATATTCCGCATGCCAATTGACCACCAACACCGTAGACCGTGCATTGTCGGAAGCTGCATGCCTGCAACTCGCAGTCACTGCCGTGAAAGGGTGCGTTAACAACGTCCGCACGTTCGTTCGAACAGGGTGCCGTTCGCCCGCCGGAAGAATGGAATGCGCCTGCCGAAAAGGGGGAATGTGCGGTGCATATGCCATTTCGGTATTAAAATTGATAATCCATTCGCTGGCCCCAGTCCGCAAATCCGTGCCGCGGTACAGGTCGTAACGTCGTGCGGTCATATACGGGCGTGAAAAGATGTGCGTTCACGGGAATTTAATTGTACCGCTGGTTCTGTGTGCAACGGTTGCGTTAGGACTCGCACTATCGATCAGTCCGTCCGGGATGGTCAAGGCTGAGGAGCAACCAAACGGAATTGCCATCGTCTTCGAACGGCAAACGATCACTATCCGACATCAGTTCGGCAATACGTCTGAGGAGTTACAGCTCTCACGACCGAAGCGCCGAACGAGAGACCCAGACGAAAAGAACAACATTGAGTCAAGTAACCGCAGAAGTTTCGGTGGGCATCCCGACCCGGCAGGAACCTTCTCACACGTTCTTGTCATCTCCGGCAGGTATATCGCTTTGGGAGTGGCTGAAGGGGCGCGATAAACCCGAGGATAACTGTATGTTGATGGCGATCGGTGGCGTCGCCAGTGGAGGAGCCTTAACGGGAGCATTTGTTGGTGCAGGCATCGGAAGCATTTTCACCGGACCGGGTGCCATTGTGGGAGGAATCATTGGTGGGCTGGTAGGTGTGTTTGGTGGCCTCAGTGTAGGTGCGAAAGCCGGCGCAGTTGCGTGTGAAAATGTTTGACCCGTAGGCAGTGTAAGTGTCAACATAGTTTTATGGAGTAATAAAATTCGCTTAAGTGTATTGTCCAAGTGGTGTGTGTCCTGGTACATAAATATTGGAGTTGTATTCAATGTGTTCCTTTGAAAAGGTATATATCCAAGAAATAATGCAAAGTTTGACTCAATAACGTATCTCATTAGGAAAAATAGTAGAAAGCGAAAAACTTTTGAAACGCCCCTGATGGTGCACGGCTTTATTTCCCGCTGCAAAGGCACTCAGAAGATGTACATAAGTGGAAACAACAAAATGAAAGCATTACTATTCTGGTGTCGCATTTGCCATCCATTTAACCCATTGTTTCATCAACGTATTACAGTGTGTGTGTACGTGGTTTACATATGTTTCATGCTACCAATGCTTCTTTCTGAGACAAGGGACAAGCGTAGTCTTACATAAAACATAAGGGCTGTAGATTACTTCGCCTTGGTCGGTTACCCCCAGTGTGTGAAAGGCCATAATTTTCGAGTTACTTTTATTTATTACCAAAGTCCCATTTACCTTCACCAACACTACTACGGAAACATCGCGTTGGTTGGTTTGGTGCATTTTCCAATGGAATTCTTGTACTGGTGTTTACACGTGATGCCACATTCATAAGTAAAACGCACCAAGGCACTCTCAACATCAATATTGCATGTATGATTTTTTGTGTACACATGGACACAAACACTTACATACAAACACTTGGGACACTCCTCGAGAGGGAGAAAATAAGAAAAGAAAACACGTTTCTCTTACCCTGTGTTACACAGAACGTGTTTACATCGAACATTGAGGCGACCATGCTTATGACATTATACGAGCTTGGTTTGGAGCATTGGAGAATAGAGAAATTGTACTAACTCCACTGCGTTCAATGCGACTTAACAGGACACAAAATGAAAGCTACCCACAAATGTAAACACTTCAACTGTACCGCTATGTAGGGAGCAAGTGGCGAGTAAATTGTATCTAGCAATGGTAGGAAATGTAGCTAAAGTGTATTGCGCACGAGACGGCCCCTGTGGAAAAAAACTAGAAGCATCCGGTTCGGTTGAGAACTGTATACCTTTCACCGTACGTACTCTCCGCGCTACGCTGCGGCCATGTAACTATGTGCATTAGTTTGTAGTCCGTTGACAAATGTGCGAGAATACGCGCCATCCTCACATTGTGTAAATTAATAGTCAGGGTGACGTTTGATGTACCGGCTTGCGTGTCCCACTGTGTTCGTACTCGGAAGGAAATTTATTCAACTGCAGCGATATACTCATTCCGGTTGTAATTGTATTACTCTGATGAGTACAAGTTGTTTATTGAAATGCCATTCTCTGTATTATGCGGAATCTGATAAAGCAATACTTTACCACTACTCATTATCCGATGTGTACAGTTAGGTTTATTGAGAGGTGCCCTGTGTGAATTTGTAGTTCTTGATATCTATTGCTATAGTAATTAGTGACACTTGATCGGTAATCATTTAATGATGTAATTGGTTTTAATCATCATCACCATTCTGCCAATGTAAAGGAACTTTCGGAATGTATGATTCACCTGATCTCAACACTGGAATGTGTTATGATAACGAACACTTAAGGATTTTTTGTTTGCTGTAGTGACGTTTATTGCATACGGGTATAATTACATTCCAAATTCGAACATTTGATTACTTTTTCGGTCTAACCTCATGCAAAATTTCGAATATAGATTCTTATTACATTAAAATTTCATTATGACAAATCATATAAAAATTTGTTTTTAGCTTACTCCCATCTTCCAACTAAACGCATCTTTTATGAAGCTGAAACGTATCAGCTTCGTATGTCACAACAATACGTATGTTGATGTACGTACTTGTTATTTCAATTGAGATCCAAAGCTAAGCTTCAAACAACCTATAAATTGCCAACAATTATATTACGTTGCCTGTAAGTAGCTTCATTTTACTCAATGAAAGAACACAATTAGTCAATGTTTTCCAACTCAGCAACCTGGGCGAAAAATTCATCAAAGTCCAACACATATCGTACAAAACGTATTAAATAATAGATACATGCTGCCTCCCGTACGAAATACAACTTTCATTACAAACTCACCCTTCAAAACCCCAAACTTGGAGACACATGCGGATTCACCCTCCGCAAAAGTAGCTCCCAGCTGAATTCATCTAAAGCAAAAAATGAAGACAGAACCCAAACCCTTCAGTCCATTTTTCTCGTTCACTTCTCTTGCCGAATTGTTTTCGCAAATAATCAACGCCACCTTCTCCGCCTGGTACAAGTGATGAGTTCCCTTTTGCTTTCCTAGGCACGAATTTCAGCTGCCTCTTTCCTGCTCATTTCGTCCGACACGTTATTCATCACTGAAAGGTGGACCATCCCAATGACTACCCGTACAAACGCAGTGTTGGACAATCATGCCAACGTTTCCCTCTATCTTTTCCTTTATATTTTCTATTTGGTATTAGTAACCGCTGCTATGCATTTTCCTCGCAACATTTCCTGACCAGAATTCAACCGAATCCTTGGAGCATGCGATTCCTTCAGGGACTGATTCATTCACCAGAAGGAAGATTCCATTAATGGAAAAGATAAATGAACCCCAGGAAATGGAGCACAAACAATCGCCCCGGAAATGTGTGGGGCACGATGTATACACTGGTCGTAGCTGTAAGCAGCCGAATAGTATGACATAAGAACCTTCTATTAGATGTGAAACAGCACACCGATGGAAACACTTAGGCACACGCGTTGAAAAAAAAACCAACACAACAACCCACGAACGCAATCGACTGCTAACAAATACTCAGGTAGTCAGTGCCGTCCAGAAAATGCTGCTCATTCGCGTTATGCATGTTACATGTGCAGCACTTTGTCTGGTACTCGAGAGTAAAGCATTACCAGTAGCGTGAATTTTCTGGTTCACAATCGGGTTGTTGTTACATGGTTGCAAAGAAGCGCCTCCCTACCTTTGTTTGCCAACGCATGGGTGTAGTTTTGTTCCGTTTGTAAAGAAGGAATACGTTAACTCCCCACCAGTGGGAAGATATCCGGTTAACCTGCTTAAAGATGAATTACATGCAATCGTGCTGAAGTGTGTTTGGGATATGGTCAGCCGGATTGTGGTTATCATTAAGCAGATTATGCTCTAGTGCTGTAATTGATTAACGTATGCATTTGTTGGGAAGAATAAATTATGTGCAAGTTTCTTCTCGACTGAGTGAAAAAACCTGCTTTTTAATATGGAATACATAGCTCATGGAATACATAGCATGGAATACATAGCTTTTTTATAATATGATTGATACCACAAAACTAAAAGAGAAGCATTGAATGTTATGCTACTCTAATTTTATGTAAATATGTGCGAATTATTGAGAAAATAATGCTTTCCTGTAGAGATAAACAATATCCAAATCTCCTTTTCGATAATCAATATATGCTACAATATAGTGAATAACATAATTGCTTATAATAATAAATTATTGCTCTTTATTTTGGTTGCAAATTACATTATATAGGAAAGCTCTTTATTAACAGATGTTTCAAATGGATTAAAAAAGCCGCTTCCTAAAAATCACTACGCACTATTTGTCCGATAAATTGTTAACACAAACATTGAGACACAAGCGGAAAACCAAACAGCAATAGGGCCGATGTACCCCTTTCTGTCAAACACATCCTGTCACGGCACGCACAAGTCTAACACGGACCCCAATTTCACAAATAACAATCCAATTAATCAACCGTCTGTTAGATTACGGATTCGCTACTCGCTAGACTACAAACACTGTACACTTCCTTGATAACACCACTCGTCAACCCGCGGGACAGAAGGGAACTCCTCTATTGCGTGTCGGAACACCCTTAAAGGTACGGATCTGTGTGCGTTATGTTTAAATTTCACTACAAACCATGCTGTCCCGTAGCTAAAGAAAGCCAATGCTGTCAATGCAACTAGGGCACGCAACCCGCCACTGTCTAGGCATATTTCATGGCGCGCTGGGTTGTGTTTGAATTTGCGGAACGTTACCACATACCATTGTCAGCGTAATGTTTGCGAGCAAAATACCATTACGTGGAAATCCTTTGCTCTATCGGAGCGCGAGCTAGGTAAAACATTCCCATTTATCACAAGAAAACCTTTTAATCCTTCTAGCAAAACGTTCAAGTGCATGTTACAAACAAACTGTCACAAAAAGGTAAAGTGGAACACGAGGGGCAATTAAAACGGCACGCAATAATTCCAACACTCTAAGTAAACGCTGGATAGCAGTTTTGCTTCATCTTTTGAAGTCAATTGTTACATGCCTAGATAGAGGAGGTATTGATGTTTGAGAAGGCTGGGTTTAATATTCTTTGTTGTACCGAATTCCCAAAGTTGGTCAAACAAACAGGAAAAAATGTTCCAGCAACACTTCTCAAACGAAAGCGTGTGTATAGTTTTAGCTTAACCACCAGGCGATGTAAGCGTCTGAAAGAGTGGTACCCTCTGGAAGGAAACTTACATAAAATAAATAATATTCTCTATCATGCATTGATTTTGGTTGCTGTCGAAAGTGTGCATATAATCCATTATTAAATAAACTTTCAGTAGCGTCATGCAATCCTATACGAAAAGTTCACACGAATGCCAAAACTCTTCAATGAAAATCTAAACGTTAAATTTCAGTTTTGCAAATGCAACGGCCACACGAGACAAAATGACGCGAAAAAGCATCTCAGCTAGTGTGGTAATAATCTACCACAATCTTAATAAATCTTTTTATGCAGGAAATATTCACAACGTAATCATTTGAGAAATTACTCCTAAGAATTTTAAACATGTCGCAAGGGTCATACTTGTATTCTTATTTATTTTTACACCACACTGCACCAAACCGCAAAGAGCTTATTTTAAATTCCATCGTAAAAACCAATCCTTTACCTTTTCCCTTTCACCCACTGAATCCCTCTTTTTACATTTTTCTTAAATTTGGTGCATTATTTCCAACCACTAACAAAAAACAAAATGATCAAAACGTCTCTCCAAACACGTGCAACACCATTGAAGATGACTGGGGCGAGAAAACCCCATCCATAAACCGCAACCACCAAGCACCAACCGGTGCAGACACCGGAAACCGGAAGCTGAGCAAAAGAATAAAAATGCAACCTTTTTTTAAAACCACCAACTGTTCTTTTTTCTGTTAGCTTTTGATGGGGCAAAAAGACTTGAAGGAAAAACCAGGATGGCATTCGACGGTATTATCAAAAACCGCGCATCCTAAAGCGTATATTCGATGTCGCGTCATTTTGGTCTTTCTTTTACTTTGGATTTTTTTGTCCTTCCATTTTTTCGTACACCCTAACACGGCTGAACTGGTTCTTTTTTCTTTGGCTTTTTGTGATGTTGTTATCGCACGAAGCGCAATCTTACGGATTCAGCTGTGCCAAGAAGCAAAGATTGGAAAACAACTATCGATACGGTCTGTCCCTTTGGCCACGGTAGCCAAATGTTCGGTCAAGCAAAACAACAACTAAGAGGACACAGCAAAATACCAACAACGGGGATCAAAACAGGCCGTAGAAGAGATGGTGGAAAAATTAGCATGCGCTATTGTTTTTTGTTCCTCACGTTTCCATTCAATGAACGCTAACCTTACGATGGAAAACATCATCCCTGGTTCTGCAGATGGTCAAGCGTTTGTTCACAAAAAAGAACAACACAGGCGCCATGTTGCCATGGACACACTACAATGCTGTGTTGTTTGGAGGTGATGATGGCTCCTGGTGGTAGCTACCATCGTTGTTTAGCAATTAGCTTCCGTGGACTGAATCGCCACAAATCTGCAACACTTAAAGTAATGAAATTGATACCCTACTATGGATTAATTTCTTAGTTATCTTACAAACAAAAATTGACTAATTTGTTTATTGATTTAAAGGGAATTCTTATAAGAAACAATAAAAGATATGAAAGGGATATTCAAGATAAAATGTTGGAATACTCAATTTAATGAAAGAAACTGTTTTTTATTCACGGTAGAACGCAAGGTCATATTTCCAATTAATGAAATTACTTGCTTAAGACTTTAAATTAAATGTTTTTACTTTCGATGATAAACAGAGTTTCATTTCAACGTGTACCTAAAAATATGTCATAAGCGTATGGTGGTGGTCATTATAAAATTACTATTTCTTTCTAATGAACCATTACAGTACAAATCCCTACGAAAAAGATTAATTTATAGCAATGAAATTAGTTTAATGAAATGAATGATTCATTTAATGTAATGAAATTTTTCATTTATAAGCAACTCAATCCATATTTTAATACCATCTCAAATTAGCTTTTCCACTATTACCATTTTAATGCAGTAAGTCAAGCTCAGAAGGATCAGATGATTTCCCGAACCCATCTTTGTATCGTTTAGTAACATCGTCGACAGCGCACTACCGTTGCATTGCACATTTCTATCATTTCTTTTCATGGTGATAAACCAAAGCTTCGTTTAAAACGGAAACAGAACTTAATAAATCCATCCAGTTAGTAAATAAAACACGCTAAGCCCACATCATCACCCGTTGAAGGGAACTAGTTTCCAAACCAGACGGCATAGCTGAACCGTACAAGCATTGCATCTCGAACGGAAGCGTTGCATTGCACCGCTGGCCAGCTCGAAATACCTGACCACCTTATTACACGCAAACATCTCGTTAATCCGGCTCCTTCTTTGCCGTTCTCTGAGTGTTCCTTCTTTCCGTAGATTCTGAAAGACAGACTAGGGCAGTGGTAGCAATGGTGGGAGATAAAAAATAGTCATATTAATGTTGTTTCTCTGCTTTGAAGGATGCTGACGGACGGGACGGTAGCATCCGGGGACGGTAACAAGCACAGCCTTTTGTGCATCTGGCTAGCGAGTGATAAGATTGATGGAGTTCGGTAAAGCGACCGAAACGATGCGTACCTTTGGAAGATGGTGCTCTACTGCCCTGAAATTCATTTCCTCGCCACAGTACATGCCAGCCTTCTCAGTAAGTTTGTTCGTAAAATAACATTCACTCCACCACCGCCTCCAAACCACGTAACATAACAAACAACAAAAGCTCTTAACGATTTATAAAAATTTGCGAAAAGATTTAAATTACAAACCATATTTCTCCATCCACGTCTATGGAAGCAGGTTTACCAAACTCCTTCCGTCGGCCATGGTTTTCCTTTCACACAATTTTTCTGTTATTACTTTGATTTTCATCCTGAATGTATACTATTCTACAGCATCACGCTGGCGAACATTTTGCCGGGTTGGATAGATAGTAAAGGAAAATAAATCATGCAACTTTTTCCGAAACCGAATCTGGGAAATTGCTACGCTGTGGAATGGAACTCTGGCTTCGTGGCAATGCACTCAAGAGGCCGAAGTGTTTGACAGCTTTTTGGTCATGAAATGAAGTTTAATGGCTTTCCACAGTTGGCCCTATTTTTTGACACACCAAAGTGTAAAGTTTTTTATGTACCAACATTACGTTTCTTTCTTGTTGTTATTGTTGCACTAGCAAGTAGTTTTTAAATAATTTCTTAATGTAGTTAAAAGCTTTTGTTTATACACACGTATTGTCAATGAATTATTTTAAAATAATTTATCAACAAACAATCTAAACGAATACCTGTCGTAGGTAATATTGATTGCATTTTTTGAAAGATAAGTCAGCAGGCGTATAGATTTTTGCATCTGTTTTTCTCACGCAACGAGTCCACAATTTCATCTCACAAAAACGAACGTGCAAATCTCACCGGATTTACGCTAAGCAAATGAAGCAGCTTTCAGTTTCGTTTACGCTAACCATTATTGTAACAGGATCTGTTGAAGTTTCTTTAAACCTCAACGGTGATTCTCTGACGTTTCATTCTCCTTCCGGGAGCAGCAGAATCGTGTTAAAGTTTCAACCCATGTTTCCTTTTGCTTCAGTGCCATACAAAATCAACCCATACAAACTGGGACGGCTTCATATGGAATCCAGCGCTCGCACAAAGAATATTTATGTATATTTCTGGAGTAATTTACCACCGATTGTTGGAGCTTAACTCTCTGCCGCTTCACCAATTGTACTCAGGGAGAAAAAACGGCGCGTGAAACTTTTGCAAATCAAAACAACCGACCAAACGAGCTGAAACGCTGTGTTTTGCAGTTGGGATATAGAAGCAATCTTTCCACTGGCCCACTGGAGATGTGTGTGAATGTGTGTTTGGATACTGTTTCGTTCTTGCTGCCTGATACAGTGGAAAAACTTTGTATAATTACACCGGTTACGGTACTTTGCCGAACTGGGCGCGTTTCAGTTCTGATTTCAAAAAAGAAAAAACACGAAAAGCGTAAGGACGGGTGTGAATTTTCCCAAAATTTCTCTACGTGGCTTTGGTGGCGTATGCTCGTTTCTTTACCTAGATCTACGCTGATAGTGTGGTTAATGATTGTTTGTTACGACGGTAATTAGTTTTTATGTATCTCAGTTTTCCGGCTTGCGCTTGTGGAGTTTACATGAAGCAGCAATTTCTAAACATAAGACTCTAATCACACACTCTATGATAGAAATTACAGCACGCCTCATGAAAAGAACACTATCAACTATATTTCACTTATAAGGCATCGCGCCTATCGCTACAACCAAGCTACTGAATTATAGACACATTCCTTTACTAGAAATAGGAAACACAAAATCAGGTAATGAGCTGGACTTAATAAACTACCGAAGGGGATGATTCAAGGGCGACTCAACATCCTGACAGACATAATAATCTTCACATCACATTAAACCACATTAAGACAAGACGGCTACCCTTCTGGTAGGAAGTCAAGCGAGAGCTATAGATAAATCTGCCTTTAAAGAATGGAGTATTGCTCCATCGTACACGGTTTCCCACCATCTTAAGATGTATAAGTTCCTTTACGAACCTTTCTAAGTACACTGATTTGGTGCTGATTTGTAGGAAATTCAATGACAAGCTCATTTTATATATTCATTGAAAACACTCGATATAGCAAAACACTCTCTGAATTCAATCTTATGCTACAAGCTTCGAAATTCACGTGAATCCGTTCATATCTTATCGAGTAATCTAATCCGTTCTTTGCAATGCTGTAAGGGAAACGATTCGGAAAAAAACCCTTTCTGGTCTCTCTACTAGCTCCATGTTGTCGTCAACAAGCTTGACGTAGGTAAAGTGCTGGGATTTTCTCACACCCGAACATCCTGCTGAAAACATTGCAAGAACGCATCCTCTGGCGCTCTGGATAAAGATTGTTGTTTTGAGATTATGATCACAGGGGTTTACACTGGAATTAGTCAACTGTTCCGATTTCACTCACGCGTTTCTCGACTTCAGAAACAAACAGTGCAGAAGGAGGTAAAAAAAAACTGTTACCTGCCTAAATTTGAAAAAACTGAATGGTATGCTGGTATGAGGTGCTGAATGGTATGCTAAGTATTTTTGCTAATTGCTGAGATTTAGTTAAAAGCCGCCGATAAAACGAATTCTCAAATACATTTGCTAACGAATTTGTACATTTGCTTTGGGCACGAAAATGAGTCTTCGTTTTAATGGTTCAATAATGTAATTATTGTCATGAAGTTGATGTTCAATAAGTGTCTACAATTGAGATGCATATATGTACATACACTGTTTTCGAATTCTGACAGAAGCATTCGACCTGTTTATGGTCTCATTTCGATTTTCGAAACAACTGGAACGGTTTCCTAGTTCCCTATTTGCCATTCTCAGCCAGGCTGATGTTTCTCACTAACACATTTTCACCTTCATTTATTTCTAGTTTTCATCATCGCAACTCACTTGCTCGATTGTCCTTTGAAACAATTTTGGTCATTACTGCAAGTAAAACTGTCGCCATTTTTCCGCCAAGGGTTTCACATTTCGTTCCATTTTCGTACTGTTAGCCTGTGTGTAAAAGTGTTAATTTTTATTAACGTTTCTGTACACCGTCACCAAGGAGGCACTGCATATTTTGCCGGATATAGTTCCCGTCTGTGAGCTTCCGAAAAGCATCACCGGCAGTGCCATGTTTTTGTTTTCGTCATGTTCATTAAAATAATTTACAGTTATCTCTAATCCGATTTATTTTATGTTCGCTCATTACCCTTCAATGTTGCTGCAAAAGCAAAGGAAAGGAAAGTTTTTCAAGCCGAGTTGGCCGGATTCTGCACCTACAACAAAAGGCCATTTTGGTATCTCGTCGGAACGCAGCAGAAGGTGAAGAAATTCGGAGATAATGGTGAAATGTATTTCACGGCATCGGGCTAACCAACCTTAATGCCGGTATTATTTTGTTTTAATGCTTCTAAACTGCAGCGCTCGTAGCACGTTCTGCTCTGCAATGCAACAACCGAAATGACGTTTTTTCGGCTTCCAGCTGACGGTAAAAGAGCGCATCGCATATGGTGTTCGCGAGCCAAGCGAATGGTTGGAGTCTGAATAAACCATTGACTCGGCTAATTGCAGCTTTCTGCGTATGAAGAAAATATCTACTACCTACGGAAATGTTTTTTTTTATCACAAATAATGATCCAGAGTTACATTTAATTTTAGCCAAAGTACAATTGAAGCCATGTGAATAAATTTCCTATTGAAATTTTCAAACAAATATGTTTGAAACCATAACTTCAATCAAATAATATCCTACTGCACAAATGACTGTTAGCTCTCATACATATTCCTTGCTATTAACAGCACATTCGTATGCAACTGTTCCCTTAAAGTTTTTATAGCATTGAGTAAAGCCAAATTGTTGCACGGTCATTGCAGTCTGTATCGCCAGCTTAGTAGCAACAAAGCTGACATTACTATCTCCGTAGTCCCAATATTTGTGTTTCCGATCAAAATTAACCTAAATAACACGCCAAAGTGTTCACATCACCCTTTTTGTTAAACAGTACAACTTTAAACACGTTGCAAGATGCCATCACGATCCCTCCCTACATTCCCACTTTCAAAACTACTCCCAAATGATATGCGCTAAATCGATCGGAATGGCACGGCTTCCGAGCATTAATGTCGCGACATGCAGCCACACAGCATAACCACCGTCCTCTTGTGCAAGGTGGCATAATTTCATCATTTCAGTGAGGATCCCTTGCTGTGCCTATCAGCTTTTCCAAAATCTCCGATACACATAAAGGCCGAAGCATATAAAAGGTAATAAAAATAATCCACAGACGCCCCACATCGCCAATACGGCGATGGCGCAAGGTGGCTTCTTGTCGGGTGGTGTCGCTGACTTTAACCCCTCACAGAGTGGTAGCTCCTGTGTACGTATTTTAATTATTTTACTTCACCCTTGGCTTGCTTACCATTTTCCAAACGTTGTGCGATTTCCGTACCACACTGAGAGGTGTACCGCACGTGAACAGGGGAATGCAGTACACGCACACGATACACTCTTAAGAAGCTTAAAAGATTGCCGACAGTGCTAATGCCATTTAAAGTCGAAGGGTAAGTGATCACCATGGATTGCTGTAGAATTTTTTTTTACTTTCTTTCCTTCTTTTAGGAGGGTTTCTCGTGCTATTATTTTTGGCAATTTTGTACAACCGTAAGAAATTCGTCGAGAAAATGGTTGACGGATTTTGGATGACCGTGTCGCTACGCACCGCGTGAAAAAATGCGTTTTTCCAGATTAAAGGCACCTCCTGGTGTGGCTTCGTTTGTCCGCCAAGCAGATAAAACACGATCGGGTGTTTCCTACTTTTTTCATCAAGCAGCAACTAAAACATGGTAGATTAAAGGATAAAACCGTTCGATGAATATTCATCGTGCGTAAAGTAAATATCTATTATACGGTTACATGATGACATGACTTTGTACTTTCTGCAACAAATCATCAAAAAAACAGCATATAAAAAAAACTGTTTAATTGAAAGGACCCTTTTCATGTAAGTGATTTGAATTAGTAAACTCTTTTTGTTTTTCAATTTCTAAATTCTCGTTTTAGTCTGCTAGAAGCATTACTTACATTACAGTTATGTTTACTTTTCCATTACCTTTAAAATCGCGTAGTAAAAATCCTCGCTACTACTGACCGAACCGGAAAGCAGATTCCTATAAATAAACACACATGTACACTAGCCCAAACAATTGTTCACTTGCAATCGCTTCATATCTTCCGATGCACTGCGAATCACCAACACCATACAGAGAAACTGATATTTAAACACACACAAAAGCAGATGATGATTTTAATCATCCAGAGCAGGACAATTATTATTCGGACTGCCCGGAATATTGGATGGGTTATGGAATTGTGATTATGATAATGATAGTGAAGTAAAATTCGCTAAACCTCACTCTATGGAACACACATACAATCACTCTCTCTCTCACTATGGCACGATTCTAAAAGGGTACTCCCCTTAATTCTGCACGTAGTAGGAATAATCGATCGCTTATCACTAACGCACCACGATCTGGTTGGATGACAATTTGGCATTCAATGCTTCCGTATATAAATGACACATATTTAGCACATCTGCTCACTACTTCACAAAATACGAACAAGCACTAAATAGCTGGAACACCGATTAAAAGAGAGTAATGAATGGCAATAGCTACTCCCTCCCTGTGGGTGGAGGCATCCTCGATATTCAGGATAGTAAAAGCTTTATCACGTCTGGCGTGATACGAGTTGACACAGACCGGGTGTGTTTTAAGCCACCTTTGCATACAAAAATCATCACACACCACCAATCATGAAGCTGATGACCACTTGAGCCACTGACACGTAGAACCGGCATAACACTCACTCTTTTGCGTTAAGGATGGCTGCTCGGAAATGCCTGGACCATTTATGTGGGACGGATGTGTACACACTTTGATTTATGTTGTTTGTCATATCCGGCCAGCAATTCAGGTCGCATTCGGAAGCATGGGGATAAGACGGGAATTAGAGTTGTATGTTCTAAACACACATGCACATAACAACGAAGCTCTGATCAGGATGCAGAGATATACTAGGTCTTCAGGGCATTCTGTGGTGGATCCCGTTCGGTATACCTTCCAAACAGCACGAACCGCAGCAATCAATAAATAAAGTTTCACCTTCTTGCTCTAGCACTCTGCCCTAATTTTCCAACACCATCACGATGCAGTAGCAGCTCAAGAAGAATAACGAAACAACCCGGAAACGACCGGTCCTACCTGACAACATTCGATTGACACCTGCACAGCTGCTGTAGCACCAAAATTTGGCCTATGATCCTATCTCACTCTTTGCATATTGAGTGGAGACAAGGCTCGTTTTGGTGTGGCCCTGCATAAATCTGAACACCGTACAACACACTTACACATTCACATGCGTGCAAACACATTAGCATAAGGACCTCAGGATCTTTTCCTTATCGAATGCTGCATCCGGGTCCGATTGCGGTCAGGTCACGTCCGGTTTCAGTTTTTTTATACTGTTTCCGGTATCCACTATTAATGCGACCTGATTCTTTCGGGCTGCTGGGAGTTTATCTACTTGCTTTCTTTGGTGCCCTTCTCGCCCTTATAGGAGGACAAGTTGCAAGTCACACTTCGAAAATCGTATTCGTATAATAATAAACTAATAACCAGATGATTTATCAACCAATTTACGAGGTCACACTATGAACAACGCCATACAAATTAGTTTGTTGACCTAGTTGATATGCGAAGCATATTGAACGAGGTTTTACCTCGCATTAGCAATAAATTGCAATTTTGATTATACGTTTGCACATACACACAAGGGAAACTTATCTTTCCAATGCTATTTTTGATTGATATTATTCTTTTTTTATCTTTTTAATGAACTGCACTTTTTCACCTCATCGATAATAAGCACGTGAACGTGTTAACTCTCTGTTTTAGCGGCACACGCACATGTACACCTACCAAGCGCTAGTACACACGTTCCGCTATCGGCAACGATCGGAAACGCACTAACGAATAGTGTAGTGTATTTTTCCGACTCGAACAAATTTATTCCGAGTGTGAGATGATTCGGTTCGGCTGAACGCTTCGGTATTTCCTCCATTGATGAGGGGCTGGAGATGAAAAAAAGGAGCAAGGATAGAAAAATTCTCACCATCAGGATACTCTCTCACACATACTTTCTACCCCTATTTTCTCAGGTTTTTCCAACCTTCCTCCATCCTCTCATTGACTGTCGGCGATTTTCCTCGGCGAGACGTCTCACCGCCAGCGGAAGGTCATAAGTTTATACACTTACCCTTTCTCTCTTTCTCTCTCACACACACGTATATAAGATCCATGTGTTTGCTCAGTAAAAACGATACTCATACCGTTATACCGATACCGATACCGTTGAGTCTGTGGTTCGGAACAAAACTCGGCAGCAAATGGATTCAAATCGTTCGCTCTCGCCGGCAACAATCCGACGCACGCGAAGCAAGTTGTAAACAAGCACTAAAGGTAATGCTTTTACAAGAGAAAATGGAAACGGTGCAAAACCACGAGAGAAAACAAGGACATGCGCATATTTTACTTAGCAAGGATATTTCTCATCTCGATTTCAGACGTCGGATTTCGAGTTGTTTACATGTTTGCTGCATTGTATCTCCAGTTTAATCCTAGTTTATTACTTCTCGTTGTTTATTGTTAACAACTTGCTTCTATCATAATAATAAATTTCTTTAACAAACTTATAGCAAAACTACCTACCCAAACTTGTTAATGGGTTTTTATATAAAAGTACTTCCGTGATATTTCCTTTCCACAATTCAAAACAATTCAGCCTAAATTGCTGCAATACCAATACCTTTGCAACTCACTGCATTGATTCCCTTCTCACGTCTCACTTGAGGTGAGCAATGATGAGTGAGGTGCATGTTTCTCTCACTCTCTTTGTTTTGGTATCTTGTTTTCATCATTTTCTCGACCGGCATACGATTGCTGTTTACGTTTTCCCGGCAGCGTGTGATATTTACGCCGGCGTTTGCTAGTGTTAGTGACTTTACCAGACCTATTATTGTACACTGTAAATAATTTTTTTTAAATTGAAACATGCAAAACATGCTGGTTAAATTTGTTTTTGTGCAGATGTGAAAATAATAATGCCACAGTGTTTCTAATCTTTTTGAAATCGGCTTATAAAACACTAAATAGTAAATAGATAATAAAGTAAATAAAACGTTACATTAGATCCCTAACTATTTATCTATAATCAGTGACGAAACCCTATCCATAGTGACAAAAGCACCGAACATGGAGAATGCTTCCCTGAGAATTAACCATTTCCAGATGTCATTCAATATTGTTTTCATTCACCCAGAAAACAGTTTGATTCAATGCCACGAAGCAAAACAAACAATACAATTACTAGTCAACGGTGTGAAGCCAATCTTCTTTTAAACAAAGCGTTTTCTATTACAAATGTTCAAACCCCATATCCCCAACTACATCAATAAAGAGCTTGTTAGGCGCCCGAATACCATCACTGCTGGCATTTGTAACACTACGCTATAACCATGCAAACATTGCCCACAACAGCTATGTGAGAAAAAGGGCATCATTAACCGTGAAAAACATTCCACGGCTGGTAGGTACCTACAATGAAACAAGCGGAATACATCATAAGAAAACGAGGCAAGCAAAACCGACCGTCAAAAAAAAGGCGCCTCATATCACATGATACGGCGCGAAAAACGTGGAATCGATTACTCGATCCAGAAACAGACGAACATTGAGTGTAATTTATCAACTAGCTAAATTATACCTTTTTCCCCTCGCATGTCCCCAGCGTAAAGTGACAGTATTTGTTAATGAAAAGTACCTCCGTGAATAGCAGAATCTGCACACCTACAAAAACGGTGTTTTGAATCTGTTCAAGCATGAAACACTCTCGCGCATGGCTGTGTTGTTGACGTAGCATTCAAAAAACATAACAAAACCGTGCCCATAATGCATGCAGCAAAATGCGCGCAGTAAATGGAATTTAACGCCATGCCAAGGCAAGGCTGCAATACCCATTTCGATAGGAAAATTGTTCTCCTGCTTCTGCCCACTATTCATACGCCGATCGATGGCTCTCTATGAAAATAGGTATCGGTGCATTATCATCATCATCGTCTCCGTTTCTGTTGGTACCGCTGCCGACGAGTATCGGTTGTACTGCCGCTGAATTTGCGAGGTACAGTATGGTACCAAAAAACAAAACACAACAATTCATATGCATAATAAATACTTAGCGCGCTAAACATTGGTGAAAATGAGATATCAGAACTTGTTTATCAAGAGAAGGAATAAAAAAGATTTTTTTGTTAAACAACATAAAATCAAACGGTTCATACACAATTGTACACACTGTACTGCTAAACCTTTCCAATCGATGGCTTCAATTATGGTAACATAATTATAGCCGATGGGCAAGCCAGCATGCACACCTTTTTTTATAGTTCTTAACGGAATCGAAAGCTTCGTTTCATTTTTCTTCTTTAGCATACGATTTCTTACCAAAGCACAACGGTTAGTTTCGATTTCTTCTAAACACTGCAACCAGTGGCATCGATAGAGCATTATCGCATCACAATAATGCAATACCTGCGCGAACATGGCTTTGGCTGTTTGGATACTAAAGCTGCAACTGATATGAGCAGCCTTTCTACCTCCGTCTTATTCCCACCACGCAGGTGGCGATGGCAGCGGCAGCAATGAAAAAGCCGAAACGTTTACTAGCAACCAACAGCGAACAATCAAAACCGTGATAGAAATGGGCTAAATATCTATTAAATAATATTGTTTTTGATCGCATTTTTTGTTTTCTCGCCGGCACCTCGTTCGTGTTTAATGGGTTCGATCGCACACGCATACGCCCTTACGCTTGCAAGGTTGGTGGGAAAACAGGGCTGTCCGAGAGCTATTGAACATAAAAGTTGATTTTTTGTATGTTCATTTTCTGCCTGCTTCGTATCATAATTATCGCTAGCACTCCGTGTTTCATGTTTGGGAACAAATTTATTATAACGCTTGTTATGACCGAAGTGATGCCCCTTGGTTTTTACATTAGCACAGCTGGTTGGATGATTTGTAGTATTTTTATAATTCTAGGCTTTTCAAAATGGGAGACGTAGACCATCCACATTGTAGTACAACTCCCAGAAGAATAAAATTATTAACGAGCCAGTAGGCCAGAAACTCTCAAAAATTGTGTGGACAGGCGAGTTATTTGTTCTTAGTTTTTCATCGTCGTTGGAATTGATAACGTATGAATTTAAAAAAAAAATAACGGTTCTTTATGACAAAGTTCTGCTAAACATAGAAAAAAAAATTCAAAAATAATTTCAATTATTTTATTATGTTAAATGGTCATTGATCGATCTGATAAATAAATCAATATTTTGATAATTCAGAAATTGGAAATAAAAACTAAGACGAACTATTTACACCACGTACTGATCGTTACAAGCACGTTAGTGTGCATTGTCTACACAACAACAACTACAACAACAACAACAAAGCTGTACGCATGCCTGGTTAACCTAAAAATTATGCATAATTTATGTCAACGAGACAGTGGGGCGCCGTTTACGATGAACTCTTCGGTCTATTCGCAATTAACAACCCCGAATAGCATGGCTTTTCTCACCCTATCAACTCACGCGAACCTAGTGCCGCGGCTGACGTTGTTACGATGTTTTGAAATTAACCAAACGTACTGGCCAAAGCTGCACGGTGGGCTCTTAATCGAAGCATACCTACATCGCCCCAGTGCATCAGCAGGACCCAGTAATGGACACTTGAATGCAACGGCTCTTATGGCATAGGTGGTTGCGTGCTTACCTGCTGCTCATGGGCGAACCTTCTCGTCAATGAACGATGCTGATCCGTTGCATAATTGCAGTGAAGATGTCAAAGATCGGCCATAGACATACCAAGGCCTGTAGGCTGACTGGTACATCTTCTCAGAAGTTCTGCGCTTGAACGTCCATTGGAAGAATTGCACGGAATGAAAGGTAAGGGGAACGAAAGGAACAATAAACAGCAACCTGTTCATCATCGTGGAGTTCGACTCCTACAACGTCGTGTGAGGTGAGGGAGAAGTCACCATATTCCCCCGAAGGGTTACGGAATGGTTCGCTGCAATCTCTCACGATGCTCACGATGCGTCGGGCGATATTTCATCCCAGGAAGAAAAGGTTAGGAATGCAATCTAGCTGCCTTAGGGAAAGCTGCCATTGGTCTAGTCCGTTCGTGTTATGAATCTGTGAAAAGTAAAAGAATGGTCCCAAAGGAAAACGTGCTAGAGTTGTGGAAGGAAGGTACACGGTTTCGAATAGATAAATCGAAAAAAGACTATTGCAACATGGCAGGAGGGTTGTAGCATATCCGCCCACAGCCCAAACCACTGTCTGCTACGCCAATTTTCAAACGACTTACTACTCCTATTCAATTCTAAGAATAATTAATAAACGTCCCGAAGGAAATATTCCCCTTTCTCTGGACAATGACAAACCAACGTAGAAGTAGATGGACACATCGTTTACTTGAAAAGCGATAAATAATCTAAAATTGAAAAAATCATCCCCATTGGTTGAAAACGCTGATAAGAATGGAAAATATGAAAATGTCAATAATGTTTGCAAACATTAGACTGTTTTTAATAATTCTAAACCATTGCATAGAAATGTTTAGTTCACGATTTTTCTTATTTCTCAAAAAATAGTGTAATGGAATCTTTAAATCTATCTCACATAACTATTTTATGCAAACACTTACATAATTGAAAACATTTTATATTGCAATTTAACATTTAGTTTGAAAATTTTCCCTCTACATTGCTTACAGTGTAAAAGCTTAAACATTTGCTTGTATCAGTGAAGTTAGTTGAACAAAAACAAAGACTTCACCATCATCATCGCCATCCTCATCTGGTTGCTGCGCTTGGAGGTGGATAGATGAGAAAACGTTTTTCATTTCGGATCTAGTTGGAGTTTCTTCCCCCTTAGCGTTCTCTTAGACAGCTCAAATACTTTGTTGCACGTAGGACACATAGGATTTTAACCAGTTGCACAGTAATGAAAATCCTTGCCATTTCATTACCTCCATACTACTGGAGATCCCCACGAACTCCTATGGTACTATCATTATTCGTTTGATCGAAACCGTCCGATGGTGCTGTTATGTTTTTAATATTTGCAGCCTAGGTTCACCCATAGCGTTTTGCAGCAAATAAAAACAAAACTACAATAAAACAAAAAGCAAAGCATCACAAAGTGCAAGACGAATCAGTCAGAACAGTCCCTTGAGGTGAGACCAAAATTTCATTCCGCTCAACAAAACGGCAACGTGCTGCCTGGGGCTCGAAAGCATAATTTATGCCTTGAAACGATTCTATGAGCATTTGTTGGAGCGGTGGTACAATTTCAACCCGTTGGTCTGGTATCACGCTCCCATGGGATCGGGACAAGGATGTAATGAATTTTCTTAATCCTTTCAGGGCCGTCAGCTCTATTACACAGGATGCATTTGATAAGAATAAATGGAACCACCCTCTGAATAAAAGAACAAAAAAATTGGAAGTTTATTTAGTTAGGAATGGCGTAAACCTTTTGTTTGCTGTTGAGGCGGCAAATTGTTCGGAAGATATTTGGCTTACGATGATCGTTACTCGTGTTTTTGTTATTGAATCCTGTTTTCGTAAAGACTTATTCTATGAAGAACAAAGTAAACCGGTTTGAAAGATTCAATTCGATTGCGATTAATATAACATTTTTTTATTTATCTCTTAACGAAGCTTGATCTTGATAAAAACAGCTATTGCATAACGATTGGAATTATAACGTGATACACATTAAATGAGAACGATTTAAATACTGTGATAAAAACGTTAATATAGGAGCCTGATTAAAATTTAAACTTAGGTAATATTGCAGTCAGGCTACAACATAATTTTTTTTTATTATGTTTGAACGGACCAAGCCGTATTAGACTAATTTTTACCACGTAGCCGGCTAGTCAGACCTTGCTACGGGGGGACGGTGCGAATGGGATTTGAACCGGGTCCGGTCGTGTTGGCAACCTAGCGCCGTTGCCAAATACACCACTGGGCCGCCCCAACATTATTTCTTTGACCACTAAAACACTTGTAAAATTAAACTATATAAAGATAAATGGAGAGATTATTCCAATCCCTCACAACTCTTTATCATTCAAATGCTCAGTGTTACTGTAATGCAAGAACCGCAAGCACCAAATATTCTACTGCAACCACTTTTCGGAAGACTCTTTTAGGAAAAATTACAACTAGTCTTTTATCAAGCACCGTATCCAGCCATCCTAATTACGTGTAAGAGAAAGAAACTGCACGAGTCCCCACCGAGACAATCTATTTGCCAAAATAAAAATTGCAGAACCATCTTCACTAGACACCAAACACAACAGAAGGTGGGGACGATCATCACTCTTACTCCCTCTCTGTTGAGTGTTTTCCGATAGCATCACCGACTCATAGCACCAAACCATTGCCACGCATACGCGCGATCAATCGAGAGGCGAAACCTTGTTCACGTGCGCTCAATACATTAGTTGCGCCGGAGAGCTGATAGCAAGCGGACGCGTGTCTGCCACTGCTCGGCCACTGTTTTGGTCAATCCGTTTCTTTGCCGCAACGTCGCGCACGCTAAATTGAAACGTGTTAGTCTAAAAGCCAATTCATATGTGTAGGTTTTTTTCCCGGGTGGTAGTGTTTTCTGGTCCAGTGAGCCTAGGATCACTTCGGATTGTGTAAGATCTAAGCGCTATTCGAATTCGACGCTTTCCGTGTGACGTAAGGACCGGGAAAAGCAGGCACCACATGCTCTTTACTCTTTGCCTTGCATTCCAGGACCGGTTCTGGCTTGTTCTTGTCCATTTTCGGCAGCTTCTTGTGTGCGTGCATTGGTGTTTTCCTAGTTGTGTCACTGTCGCTAATGCTACTAGTGAGCGGCTAACTAAGGAGATCATATGTTTCCTCATATAATTCCTAGCGTGAAAGCGAAGTGAGTGAAGTAATGAAATCAGTTTGCAATCGAAATCAGTTCCAGATTTCAAGGGACTCGGGAGTGATGTGGAATTCAGTCCAGCACTTCGCATTGCAATCGAATGCGCTTTATCCAAACGAACCATTAGTACGGTCATACGTGAAAATACACATTACCATTTGCTTAATATCGCGACCAAAGGTGTTTTTTGTGCATATTGTGCTCCGTGTTCGTGATGTGTTACAATTGTGTATCTGTGTAGCATAGCGTCGAGCGTATGTATGCGCATTGGAGAGTGTAATCAACCTGTTTCTACCATTAGCTACCATTCGCGGGTGGAATGGAATTCTGCACATGTGGTTTCATTTTCATGTGGATTACAAACAAGTAAAAAACGACGAACGAGTGGGTTCGCTATCATGCAGCCGGAATCTTGGGCTCACACAATCCTCCAGGCAGGAAGACAGTACAATTTATTGGGTTATTAGTTACGGGCCACCTAAAGAACGGTCACGACCAGTCAGTAGAGGCTTTAACGTGCTGATTTTTTTAGAAAGCACTGTAGTTTTTTGCATCGCGTTTTCCATGCTAAAACGTTCGGGAAGAAGTATTTGACCGGTCAAGGCAGAGATGCTGATGATGTAATGGTGCAAAGAAGAATAGACAATTGTCGGTTCAAATGTGTAGCGATAACTGATTGAAACATGGTTGCAAATACTGGGGAAAATAATCTTGTGCTTGAAAAGTAAAAAAGTTAAAACAATTTTTGCTAATGCTAATGCTAAGGCAAGTAAATAAGTGGTGAGAAAGCAATGCTTGTATTTTTCCAAATCCCGAGAACTTATGTTTTTTTCTCTGAAATAATGTTGACTTTGAACCAAGGACTCGTGAATGAAAAAAGAGAAATTTGCGAGCGTCATTCGAAAAATTAAAATACCAATCACATCCAAAATAAACAAATTTTACGACCCTAGCTAAAAAAAATCAGGTTAAAATCGCAACGCCGAATAAATTTAGTCTCTGTTTCTTGACCCTGGCATATGTTTTATTGTAAACCGGTTGTTGTCAAATTGGATCTCTATGGTTTTTAAATAATGCTCTCGGTAAAAAAATCCTCAATATTTTATTAATAGCCGAAGATTTAAGCAAATGCCAATCGGATGTTTATATAACAACACATGGACACATATCTATGATCTTCACATTTCCCTTGACTTTTTCGTGTTATTGCCCTACCAAACTATCTGGTCTTAGCTGCTACCACTCGATTTAATTTTAGCACGTAGCAGCATAGTCAGTCACTGCTAAGAAGTAATGGCCTGGATGCTTTGGACGATGTTAAGAAATCGCCTTTCTTACCAAACGATTCAACATATTCTGGAAAGTCTCTTATGTAAGCTTTCCATGCCATACAACTGTTCTTGCTCGTCAAGCTTCCAGTAGCAACCAGTATACCACAACCAATAACTTTATTATGCAAGTAAAACCACTTCATTCACTGCTCCCAACCGTAATTGCTGCAACAAATCTAACCACTGCAAATTATGCAGAACACAGCTATGTCATGCTACGTGCCCGATGCTTGGTTCATGCTCACTTAATTCGGAACGCACCTTTTACCGCTGCAAAAACCACGGCCAGCTCAAAACATCACTTCATTTTCGAGTCGATTTTGATTACCACTTTCCTCCCCTCCCAAAACACCCTTCTCTTCTTCTCCCAACGTAATAAGGCCTCTATTCAGCTCCTTACCAACAACCAAAATGCTCCCATTCGCCTTCGATCAGATCAGCCCATCATTATTGATCATCCATCTTTCGAGGATTGGTTCATGCCATTGGTCGCGACTACACTGGCACAAATAACGTACCCTATCAGCATAAAACAAGCAAACCGCTTGGTGTGCAGGGTTGC